>JBBCBC010000010.1:1751683-2254396 GCA_037126765.1 Stenogyne calaminthoides
TGACCAGTAACCGTTATTTTTCTTACAAGAAAATGCTAAAAAAATAAATAAATTAACAACAGGGAAGTCCCAATCAAGGCACTTTAACATACTTTCTTCATTGGATGATGTTCAAATTCAATTTAGCAAAAAAGAATAAGAAGCTTGGAAAGGACTTGATTACCGAAATTTTTGAACATGTCTGTGAAGAAGTCTCAGTCGTCGATCGTCGGTTGAAAAAATTAACCAAGAGAATCGAGAATTCGAAACCTAAAAAACAATCGATTAATCAGAATGATGTTAATATAATTATGGATCAAACTTCGATTGACATTTAGCGTGTTCTCTTCTCTCTTTTGCTTTCACCAGTTTTCTTTCATAAAATCTGTTGCTAATTGCATTTTTCGTCCTCCAAATTCAGAATATACATTTCAGTCCCTTGATTTACAAGAATTTCAAATTCTGTTGACCCCCAAGAATAAATATGAAAGTCATTATAATTATTTTTAAAATAATTTTTTAATAATTTATAGTCAAAATGTCAAATGACTCAAAGTCAAACCTATGCTGCATTAATATTTAGGGTTTTAAGTTTGAGTAAATCTTGGATTAAACTTATTTATAATATGAATATATCAATACATTTATAAATTAATATTTTAATAAATAAATAAGATTGATATTACTTTATAAGAAAGAAAATTATTTGTTTTAATAATATGAACATGACCGTAATAATGGATATTTTAAGAATTGTTGAAAAGAAAATGTTATCTGACGTGTGACATAATATATAATGACGGGAACCACAAAACGCTATCTTGAAAAGGATTCAATTTTGTATGATGCGTAATCCGGTATACCGAACCTAAATGGTTAAAATTCCTATAACAAAGTAGTGAGATACCGCAGCAGATCTCTTTAAAGATTCTAAAAGGTGTAGTGAAAAACCACACCAAAATCAATATATTCAATCAAGTAACTATTGATCTTTATTGAACGCAAACTTGGATGTAATAAAAGATAAAATCAATATTGATGGGAGATATTGTATTCCATAATTCCGATAATATAGAATAACGCCGACCTACACTTTCTACAAGAAACAATCCCTTTCGGTTGTTCTCTTGCCAGGTCTTGGATGTTCTCTGCTAAGTTTAGATGAGCAAATGAGATTTCACTTTAACTCAAATTTCGAATGTCAACCAACGCCGATCTGTTTATAGGCGTTCGGACCAAATCGCATTGTTCCATCCACTTGGTGTGAAATAACCTTGAACTTCTCCTCCACTATCTCCATGATCTTGGTGTGTATCCATGATCTTTTCTTATTCTCGCTCCATCCCAGTCTGGCCAGAGGATAATATCAAGATTATCTTCAACTGTGATGTAGTAAAATATGTAGAAACACATCTATTAAAATTTTGAGTCGGTGTTAGGAGAAGAATGACAATTTATGATGTTACGTTGAATGTTGTCCAACATCTGAATAACAACATCCGTCAGTAAACATCAACAAACTCCCCACCTGCGTTTTACTATACAACACACATGTGATGTTAAAAACAACATCCCCGAACTTGTGTCAGAAATAAATAAATAATAACCATTCGTATAAGAACAACTACTATTCAAACCAAATCATAAATATAAAAAACAAAGCAAGCACCAAACATCAACAAAGGTATTTTAGGCGAAAGTATCGACATATAAAAGTAAATGGTAAATATAAACCTATAATCTAATTGTCCAATCACAGAGTTTAAAAAGTAAAGAGTAAAATAAAAGATTACAACACATACATGAAATTTATAGAAATAAAAGGAAGGATGGGCGAGGAACGACTGCGTCTCCATAATCTGCAAATGCCCGCATACTTCAAAATTCTCAACTGCCTTGAATCGATCATCACCAAATCGGCTCCGTAAAAAGTCGATCAATGATAAGAATGCTCTCTGAGACAAATCCTCCTTTGTAAAATGTCCTAACACCTTCATCCCGGTGTAATTGTTTGCTCGTCAACCGGTTTAACATAATCAGTACCCGTTTGTTTAGCAAAGAAAGAACATCGATTGAGTGCATCTTTCCATAAAGATCCTCCACAAACGCTTTATGACATCTTGTACAACATCCTCCCTTACTCTATATCTTGACATTATTCTCGATCGGCAACCAATTGTTCAATTATCTTCTAAAGACCGATGCATCATCCCTTCTCACTCGCGTGGCGAATTTGGACCCATTTCATCATCAGTGATCCTCCTCTGTTGGGTAAAAGCGGGTTTCTCAGGAAGGTTTGTTGTTTAATCAAAGCATCTATGTTCTGTTGGAAGTAAATCCGATCAAGAATGAAAGAATTTGTAAACGCAAGAGGTGTACCAATATTTCGGTTATCAGATAAGGAATGTTATGACGACGATGGGCAACATTTTCTGTCATGGTCGGATCTTTCCGGCGGTAGAGATCAACAAAGACGGTTTCAGCATTGATCGTGTGAGATACCAAAACTTGCATATACCCACGCATCCTCTCAGTTCTAGGTCTTCAAACTCGATCTATCCAAGAGTTGATGATATCAAACTTGGATATGGCAGAATGGTTCCTTCTTAGTGTTTACCGGCGATAGATACAATGTTGTCAAATATGATTTGATGCATGTTGAATTTGTTCAGTCAAGATAATCTTGTGCAATGAGAATGCCTGTTCCTCAAGGTAACCTGATAGAATTCTTGAAGTGCAACCAATTGTAGACTAGAAGAACTTTATAAATCATAGAGCATAAAAGGTCGGTTTTGGCAAAGTTAAAATTATAAAGTCCAATTGCACGTCTACCACCGCGATGACAGGACATCACTTCCCTATGTCCATTCTTGGAATCATCTTCCTTGTTTTAGTTTTTCAAAGATGTTTATAATTTTAGGAATTAATGGTAACAACATCAGATTCAAACCTTATTTTCCCACAATTTGGAAGTTACTTTTATTCCTACAACCTTCTTCTTAAGATTAACATAAAATTCAGAAATAAAGAAAAAAGCATAATATGGTTTGACATATTGTGAAAGCATGCTGGTGCAGATCTACTATCACAAACGAACTGTCAGTTTTGAGCTTCAAAATGCATTTTGATTATCCTTCATCTACAATAAATCTCTACATGAATTTAACAACAACAGATTTTCTATCATGCTCAACCTTATCACTGGTGAGTCAGATTCCATTACTTCCCGTAAAGTTGTTGATCAAGTTCATCAATAGACTCATTTTGTTGATTCATTTTCTTCGTTCCTCTTTGTGGGAATGATTAAGCGCAGCATCTATTCTGAATATTTAAATACAAATTTAATTCATTAATTATTACCAGCATGAATTATCCTATATTAATTCAAATAATAATTGCACAACATATCATGCATATAAAAAACCACGAAAACTCTGCACGACGCGAATCTACGGGTTTCATTTTAACGTCTTCTTCCGACGGGGCGATTGAAACTTTGGTCGGACGGACTAACCAAAAAGGATTCCTGGTATTCCCTTTAGCCTCGTTTGAATCCGTGGAAGGATACTCACGAGCAATTAAAAAAAAAAATAAACTTTGTTGCACCACACTTATGTGGATTTGCTAATATTTCCAAAAGACATGGAATTGTACTTGGAATGAACTAATCATCCCCTATTTATAGGAGGGAAGGTGATTTGAAATTTTGATATTTGAACGTGGAAAAGACTTTTCGTCACCAAGAAATCTTGAATATATCTCCTATATTCTTTTCTCTCCCATAATTAAAATATTCCCACAAAAAAAATCCCAATCTCTCTATTACGGACAAATTTGAAATATTTAAAGCAGAATCCAAGATTTGGATCTTCTTCGAATTTATGAGATATTCTTGTATTCAAGAAATACATATCTTCCATAATATCTTTCAAGAAAATCAAGAAAACTTTCTTTACCTCTATTTTCAAAAATTTCGAATCTCTAATGAATAATTGGAGATTTCTTGAATTTAATGAGATAATCTTGTATTCCAAGAATACATATCTTCATTCCATAACAAAATTCAAAGAAAATCTTTCTCCTCTTTTTATCCATAAATTTTGAAAAATTAATAAAATATAAGAACAATATTTATTTATTTTAATCACCTTTTTCGATTTATATATGTTGGGCTACTCAGGGGGCATTTAGGAGAATTAAAGATTGGACCTTGTGGATCTTGAATATCTAATATTGAGCCACAATATAATTCTGGCCCGTAATATTAATTAATCCTAATTACATAATTAATATTGCACTATCCATCTTAACCCATATTACAGTCTAATATAACCCTTACCATTATTTCCGTGTTTAAGATTATTCAGCCCATTAATTAATTGCCGTCATCAAATAGCTTTCCGTTAATTAATATCTTTTGTCGCCGCCGAGAACGGTTCAACATTATTATCCATATCTAAACCCAATTCCACTTCGCAAGATTTGGTATGATAAAAATATGAACCTCCCATAAGGAATCGCCAGCAAGCGACGCATTTGCACGCATTCTTAACCGATAAATCTTAGCAATCACACGTGACCAATAATATTGTTCAAGATAAAAAGCATTGAATCTCTCCGATTCGCCACCATGATAAAGTCAAAGCAATAGTTACCAATCCCACGATCTATTTAAGGGATTTAAGGTTAAAACAACGAACTGATCAGGTCCAATTCTTCCTTCGTTTGGGATTACAAGAATTTATCCTCCGTAGGGTCATATATTCAATCGATCATGCACTTAGTGTAATCTGCTGGTCAAGATAAACCAATCGGATCTTACACCTCAACCTTTCTTCGCGATGGTTGTTCATTTCATCTAGGTTTTGAATGGCGTACTTTTTGTTCTGAGGACCGGCAATTTTAATCTTCTCCGTGATCTCGTATCACTAAATTAACTATGATGTAACACGACGACTTATTAAACGATTATCGAGAAATATATATAACATTCAATCATATTTAAAAGATCGATGATAAACAATTTTTCTTTTAAATAAATAAGTCTGAAAATTCGGTTTCGATTATACAAAGTAAAAAAGCATCTTTTAAAGATAATCCCAACACCTCTTCTTTAGGTTCATCATCCTCATGTTCATTTTCCTTTAGGTTCATCTTCCTCATCCTTCCAGCTTGAGGATCAATGTCTAGTCCAGCTCGGATTTATTCAAAGAACATCCAGAAGATGATTCATAAAGGAGATCATTTTCTTTTTTTCGTTCTCATTTTTTTTGTACCAACAACTCTTGCATGGTTAAGTCATCATCCCCGAATCTTTTGGCTCAAAGAACAGAACATTTGGAATCGCCCGTCTCTTCGTCAATCATCAACATGAATGGGATCAATGTAACCGCCCGCCAGTTCTCTTAGGGACGTTTCCCGGGTAATCAACTTTTTTCTGCAGCGGCGTTCTTCTTTCCCCATCTACCAACACCTCTTCCAGGGAGCCACCTTCTTTTCTTGCCTAATGTTCTTGATTTCTCACATTTCTTTGGAATCGGAGGAGCCAACAACTTCGTTTAACGCCGCTGTTTGATTTGGAGTTTTGGCGGTTTTTGTAAAGGTCAGGGATTTCGAAGGTATTCTTTCAGAAGGTTCTCGTGAATTTAAGTAAGGTTTAGCGGAAAGATCCAACAAAGTCATTAATGTTGACTTGTCTTTTTGCCAACAAAAACATCGGGAAAAACGGGAAAATTTTTCTCGAGCATTTGTTCAATGATTAGTCGAACCCGATCAAGAAAGATCTTCAGGAAATTAAATGCGAGTGAGTTTTGGTAGGGATGAAGAAGATGATCCATCAACATTAGTGGAATCATAATCAATTTTGTGAAGCCATTTAATGGAAGGTTCAGAAAGCGTTTGAATTTTTCTAGAAGAAGGTTTAGGGGAAAGCGGTTTGCGTGAGTTTGCGATTGCTTAGAAGGACCTATGAGTTTTGTTTTTAACCATTTCACCTTTATGTCCAATCAAATAAATATGTTTGGCAATTAAAATAATGAAATATAGGAAAATAGGAGGAAAAAAAGCATATAACCGAAAATATGAAATAACACAAAAACAACAACAAACCTCGAATCCAATATGCTACAACAATGTTTTTTAGCTTTCAATATTAAACATCACGATAAATCAACTTAAGTAGAGAAGAAAGCACGGAGGTTATTACAATACATCCACAAAAACCCAACATGAGGGGGAACAAAGGTAACCACCCATTATTTTGAAGTCATGTGATCGCGGATGACGTGTAAGTGACAAAACATTTTCGAAAAAAAAAAAGACCATATCTAAAATTAAATAGACCGCAAATTAGTTCACATAACTTGTTCAATCAACCAATTCAACTTATCCAGAACATCAAATTAATCATGTATGAAAGATAGAATTTAATCACTTAAGGTTTCACAAAATATGCCTGCACACGTATATCTCAACACTCAATTTTGCGCAAATTCATCATCAAGGTGTTGCGATATTTTGAATTTTTCTTTAAACACATGTTCACATTGATCCATCTTTTTCAAAAGAAATGATCGTAGTAGCGAGCTCGTGCCCGCGTGGTTAGTTTCAATGGATTGTGAACAAACATGGATGTATATTTAATCACCTTTGAAAAGAACATAAGTAGTGAGCTCCGTGGTCCTATAGTTACCGCGATTACACATCTAAGTTGTGCTTTAATTTTAATGCATTTAAGAGATATATGCCCAGGACTCTCTGCGTATCCAAACCATGATTCAAATAATAAGATCAAAACACTATCATTTAAAATTTAAAAATAAGCAAAAACAATGCATAAACTCATTATCGGAACCCTAATGTCATTCTTCAAATGTTGGAAACATTTGTCACAACATCTAGTGTTTATTTTCGATATAGCAAAGACCAAGAGATTTTGAAGAAAACCTCTCATAATCAAGGGTTTTTGGAAAAATGTCGCCAGTTGTTTTTCAATAAAATGTATTCTAACTTCACAACTTCTTTCTCTACAAGATATATTATAAAGTTGATGTCTTTATACTTATATGCTTAGTCGAAGAATGTTGCACAGGATTCTTGGAAATATTGATAAAGATTCAAGATATCACAATAAAAAATAAAAATACCACTTTCCAACCCATAATCATCAAACATCTTTTTTAAGTCATAAGAGTTTGAGTGCAACAACTTCCAAGAAGAACATATTCGGACTAAATCATCGATTGAAACACAATTACATTTCTTACTATGCCAGGAGATAATGTTGTTTCCCATGTAGAAACATCCTCCACTAGTACTTTTTTTTCAAATCACAATCACCGCTCAATCACTGATCACTATAGCCAACTAAGAGAATTAATAACCTTTTGAGTACCAAATACCTGGATTCATGTTCCAAATTACATATCTTATAATTCTTTTACTGCATTGAGATGTGATTCCTTGGGATTAACTCGATATATCAAGCACAAAAGACGTATTAACTATACATAATATTATGCCTACTAAGTTAAGTAAAAACACTTCCAATCATTGATCTATCTGAAAGTAGGATCATCATCTTTTTCCAATCCTAGCCTTTACTTAACTTTTTGAGTTGAACCATAGGAGTTTTTCATAATTTTAGCATTTTCCAAACCAAACCTTTTTCACCGATTCTTGGCATATTTGTTTTGACAAAAGAAAATACCATCTTTCATTTGTTTGATTTGAAGACCTAAAAAAAATTTAGTTCTCCCAACCATTTTACATTTCAAAAGCATATCGCTTCTTTTTTAATAAAACTTTCAAGCATATCATTACTAGTTGAACCAAATACAATATCATCAACATATATTTGAGCAACTATGATATCATTTTTAAATTTTTAATGAACAAGGTTCTATCGCCACACCTCTCAAAAATCCAAAACTCAAAAGAAATCAATAAATCTACCATACCAAGCTCTCCAGGTGCTTGTTTTAGACCATATAAATCTTTCTTTAACTTGTAAACATGATCGAGAAATTCTAGATTTTCAAAACCTTTAGGTTGTTCAACATAAGCTTCACCATCCGAATTACCATTTAAGAAAGCACTTTTAACATCCATTTGATGCGAGTTAATGTTAATGAAACATCTGATAAAGAAAGTAATCTAATAGATTCTATTCTAGCAACAGAGCAAACGGCTTTCATCAAAATCTATTCCTTCAATCTGAAAGTATAACCTTGAAAGCAACCAATCTAGTCTTGTTTCTCACAATATTACCAGATTCATCGGTTTTTATTTTGAAAATCCACTTTTTCCTATGACATTAATATCGAATTTAGGTCCGGTACAAGTTGTCCAAACATCATTTCTTTCAAACCGATTAAGCTCTTCATGCATAACATTTATCTAGTTTTCATCATTAAAAGAGCTTTTTCATTCTTAGGCTCGGTGCGAATGATAACACTCGAAAAGTTACCGATTGCATATGGATGACATCAAACCGATCTTCTGAGCATATTGATGTGAATACCCATTCTTCTTCTAGTTTGTACGCCAAAGGTAACTTCTCCAATGATCCGATCCGATGGATGACTTTTTATTATCTTTGTTGAGGAACTAACTGTTTTGGATCTTTGTGAATCTTGTGATTTTTCGGTATTTGAACTTTAGGTAATGTTGTATCGAATGTTGAAGGAACATTACTCGAATCATCTCATCTTCAAGCATTATCGCCATTATCTCGGATACTTTTATCAAATCGAGACATTATCTTAAAAAGACTTTTCTTCAAGCCAAGACTTGCAAGTTCATCAAAATACCACATTAACGATTCTTGCATTGTATCAGGTTCTCGAGTTATAGATTACATATGCCTTTGCTTATTCTTAGAGTATCTAAGAAAAATCCTTTATCACTCTTTGAATCAAACTTATAATCGATCTCTATCATTGATTATAACAAACACAACCAAAAAAATGAAAGTATTTCAAATTCTGATTTCTTGTTATTCGTAATCTCATAGGAATACAATTACTACCAAAGACAAATGTATACTCTATTCACAATGTGACAAGCAATATTTAAAGCTTGACCCTGAATTTCTTAGAAAGATTCTTTGAGGTTAGCATAACTTTTGCCATTTCTTGCAAAGTTCTATTCTTTCTTTCAAAGAATCCCATTTTTGTTGTGGGAGTTTTGGGTGAGGAAAACTCTTGTAAAATACCTTTATTTTCACAAAAAATAGTAAACAAACCTGCTTTCAAATTCTCTTCCATGATCGCACCTATCCTCTTGATCTTTAAGCATAAAACAATTTTAAACCTTTTGTAAAAAGAATTTTAAACTTCGGAAAAGGTATCAGTTTTTTTTTAGGAAATATAACCCAAGTATATATAGAAAATCATCTCTGAGAACATAAGAATACCTCTTTCCACCTAAACTTTTCAGTTTCCATAGGACCCATTAGGATTCATATGAATTAATTCACAACACACTGTTTGTACATCGAAACATTTGATGTGTTGTCCTTACTTGCTTTTTTGGCATGATCCACAGATTTTTAAAGCTTTTTAAAGCTAAGATCGGAAACCAATAGCGGAAGATTGTAATCTATGCAATTTTTACTAAGAATTAAGATGACCAAGTTTTGATGCCACAAAATAATATCATCTCCTTTAGCACTTTTACAAGTATGGTTTGAACCAATCAAATAAAAATTATCAGCAGATCTATTCTTACCATTAAGCATTCATCATTCTTATCAAACACATAAGATGAATTCACAAATTTCACATGTAAATCATCATCACATAATCGGATTAATACTAATCGACAATAAGTAAACCTTTACATGTAACACATTTGTCAACTTTTGGAAAACCGAAAACATTCAATGTTCCTTTTTACCAACAACTTTACTTTTGAACCACCACCATAGGTAACATGACCACCATTGTATGATGTATAATTAGTCGATGTTTGACTTGACCCGGTCATGTGTCTAGAACAACCACTATCAAAATACGAATCCGTGAACACATGCTTTCAAAATATGTATACACAAACATTCTGAACATATGTTCTCTGCCTAATCAACTTTTTTAGTGTTGTTAACCCCGCTTTTATGGAATGTTCAATTTTATCGTAAAATATTCCAGAACATATGTGTCTTTCTTAACTTAGAACAATATGGACCTAATGTGACCTACTCCAAAGACAATAAAAATAGACATACTTTTTAAATAAACCATCTTCGATTTCTTTTTAGTTTACCTTTTAACAGATTTTGGTAAAGAAGTTCCATCTTTTACAAAAGTTAGGTTCCTCGATATATAGAGTATTCTCAAAAGATTTCTCAAAACCAAGTCCAAAGATTATCATGTCTATCAATCAATCATCAATACATCATTCAACTCAAGAGCGCTAGCGAAAAACTTTTAAAGCTAAGAGTAGTGCACTTAAGTTCATCTTTCAATGCGTAAATTTCCACATCTTTTCTAGTTAAAAACTTCAAAGCTTAACAAGATTTTCTTTCAAATCAATTTTCTAAAGATAAGGAACTCAACACCTTTTTTGAGTTTCTAGATCGCATTTAAACTTCCGGATATTCGAGTTACAATCAGAAACTTGATGTTTTAGCATTCGCAATAGTTCCAAAGAAACAATTAATCTCGAATCATATTTATTGAATTTGTTTCAGATGTTTGGATAACATCCTAATCGCTTGCACCAATGATCGCCGAGATCATCATCAAATGTATCATCATAAACTATTCTAGTGCATATAAAGCACTTAGTTCACATTTATCAAAGACGTTTCATCATCGAATCATCACTTTACAGCAAAGATTAAAGTTCATCTTATTCCTAAGCATAGTATTAGCACATTCATTAAAGATAATGACCATATCCCAACATGCATCACATTTAACATTTTTTTTATGTACTCGAGGATCATATTTGAACTTGTTATCCTTAGAAAATTGTTTAGGTTGATTGAAATCGAAGACCGACTTGGAAACAAGCTTTTATCGGCGAGAAGAGTTTTTGTTAAACTTATCCTTTGATTGAAATTGACCATTTGGTCTTCGAACTTTCCTTTTTGATAACTTTTGAATCATATTAGTGATAAGAGAAAATTGTTCGTAAACGTCTTCATCACATAAATCGTAAACATCTTCATCGTAATTAACTTTCGCTACATAAAGATGTTTATTAAACATTATCGAAGTTTCATATCTAAAAGAAGTACTTTCTTGTCAACTATCTTTCTCATGTTTATCATCATCTAACATATTTGAGTTTATCTCATAAGTTTTAAAATATCGATCAACTCATTTTTGACTAATAAATCAGTGTTTTTAACTCTTCTTATTGCACATATTTTAACATCAAATCGTTTACAATTTCTAGTATTTTATCGACTAACCGAGTGTTGAAAATTGATCACCAAGTGAGCGTGACTCATTAGCAATCTCACTTATCCTTTTCATCAGATGATGAAATGGTTTAAATATCTTTCATCTTCAAGTTTTCAAACTTGGTTCCCAACATTCGAGTCTAGTCCTTGAACACTTTCTCGATCCTTCCACAATGTTCCCGTAATATTTTTCATGCATCCTAGAAAAACACGCTTAGATATCGGGTTTAAACATTGAAACATCAGATTAAAGAAAAATATAGCATTAAGAGTTTAGAATTAAAATCGTCATGTGCATTCATGCATTGGACCAATCAATCTCTTTTTTTAAGTTCTCCGTCTCTATCATCGATTGTTCTTGGGATTTCAACGGATAACAGCGGCTACCATCGTGCTCTCAATTCATGGACTTAATGTACATGCGCATTTTAGGTTTCGGTGGGTAATTTGATCCATCCAAAATTGGAGGGTTTTATAGAAAGTCGTTGATAATCCATTTAAAAACACACTTTAAACACCGACCTTTAACTTAGTGTATCAAGTTTATGGCTCTGGCATGCCAACCCGACAAATTGGCGATGTATTTTTTAAGTGTTGTTGAAAATGTTATACAACATGTGACACAACATATGACAGAAGCGTAAAAAACGCGATCTGAAAGGATTTCAAAATTTTGTATAGTCAGTAATCCGGACTATCTGAACCTCATCAGTTAAAAATATCACTATAACAAGTAGGAGATACAATACCGAATCTCTTATAAGATCACAAAAGGTGTAGTGAAAAACCACACACAAAATCAATCTATTCAATTAAGAACTCTCGTCTTATTCAACCTAAAACTTGATCTAATAAGATAAAATCATCTTTGATGGGAGAGATTGTTTTCCCTAAACCCGATCTTAGCGTAGAATAACATCGACCTTTAACACTCCTACAAGAAACAATCACTGGTTGTTCTCTCGGTTGTGTCTTGGATGTTACTCTCTTAAGTTTGGGTAAAGCAAATGGAATTTCACTTTAACTCAAATTGAAATGTCGGCAATGCGATTATTTATAGACATTCTGACCAACTTAGCATTGTCACATCCACTTGGTGTGAACAACCTTGAACTTCTCCTCTACTATCTCCATGATCTTGGTGTAACCATCCACGATCTTTATTCTCGCTCCATCGGTCAACAACCTGATAATATCCCAAAGATTATCTTCAACTGCGAATGTAGGAAACATAGAAAACACATCTATTAAAAATCGAATCGGTGTTAAGAAAATGACAAATTTATGATGTTGTGCAGAATGTTGTCAACATCCTAACAAACATCCGTGCAACATCAACGAGAACAAATTTCACAAGAATTTGTGTTTAAGTTTTTTTTGGAAACGTTAATTTTCACTTCTCTTATTTATTATTGGGTTGATGGGTTGGGCCTGGCTAGTTTGAAGCATTTATTTGATGATGGATTTGAAAAAAAATTACTTTGTCAAGTGTTGTTAATCTAAATATATAAGGCGTATTTCTGATAGAGACATTAAAAGGAAAACCAGTTGGGTAGAGATAAGCTCATACATTCAAGAGTTTAAGTTAAAAAATTTAACTTTGGAAATACTCTAATTCAAATTATAGTAGGAACTCAAGTTACTCAACTATAGCTAATTCACCATTTAAATGTATATGTACACAGTACATCTTACTTTCTAATATATATTTTATTTAAAAATAATATTAAGTGTTAAAAGAGCCAATAATTCCTATTTGTGAAAACATGCATTCGGATAATAGTGTGTGAAGAAATCAACTTTAATACGAGTTGCGTTTAAAAAAAAAAACACTTTAATACGAGTTGACCAATTGAGTTAATGGGCCAGTTCAGTATTCATAAGGCCCAATTTGCTTAATATAATGAGCTTAGTGCGGCAGCCTGGCAGGTTGGTGGTATTTTAAGAGTTAGTGGCCCTGTTAGGTCATCCTAATGCTCAAATTGCTTAAATTAGTTAAAATAAATCGAGTATAATTATTAGACAAGAAAAAAAATATAGAACAATTGCATTGTTATTATATAAAAAAAGCAATTAAATAAATTTTATTTTTAATAATTAATTTGAGGACCTGAAACACTTCAAAGTACAGTTTGCAGCTCAAGTTATGTAAAGTACTTAAAATAATCATATAACTAAGAGCAATACATAAAATAAGAAATAAATAATAAATAACATTATTTAAAAAAAAGATGTTACCTAGTTTGGGCTTGAGTTATCCTTTAATTAGGACTTCATATCGCGTTTGCGTCACTAATAAACGTGGGCCCATTGATAGGCATGTTGGCCCATTGATAGGCTTGACTCGCTTTTTGTAGACTTATTCGAATATATTATCTACTCTTCATTATTTGATCCAATAATTTAAGCCAATTTCTACGTCACTAATAAATGTTGGAGTAACACTCCTGTGAACTAGGTCTATATATGAACTCTATCACTATTGTTCATAAAAATTATCACTTTTATACCCAAAAAATATCATTATTTGAAAAATAAAACATTTTTTAAAAATGATAGTTTTTTACGATAAATGCAATTTTTTTTTTAATCGCGATAATAGTTTTTTATGCAAAGATACTAAAAAAATCGAGTTCACCATGAACTCGAGTTCACATGTTTTTGTGTTGGCCCATTGATAGGAAGCTTAATTAATGAACGCAAATTTTTTTTTTTTTTTGGGGATTAATGAATGCAAACTTAATTAATTATTGCTAAGTAATTGAGGATAACATGCAATGTGTAGATATCGCACGTTGCCATATGTTTGCCAGCCTCGGTTCCTTAATATGTACATATAGCCACTAATTATATGGTCAGTTCTGAAAATTTATAGTGAAAATCAGATGATTTTTTTTTGACAGGTAGTGAAAATCAGATGATTAAGTATTTGTGATTTTTATTTTTATTTTTTGATTTGGCAAATGGTGATTTGAGTCCCAACCTCTTAAATTACTCCACTTTGTTAAATCGTAGTGATTGTATAATTGTTATCATGTAATTCCTGTTATTATGTATCCACATCATACTGTTCATTAATGAAATGTTGTGATATAAGAAATATATAGTGCTATCAAAAAGTGGGAAACACTAAAATATGAGTTTCTACGATGCGAAAAAAAAAATACAAACTGTGGTATGCGATTTGTGATTCAAGACTGTTCTTTTCTATCAAATGTGTGACCTTTTGCTGGTAGTTTTCAATTCAAGTTTATTAATTAATCAAATTAACAACCATACATGTATATTTAATTTGGAAAAATTATTGAGATGAAGTTAAAGACATGGCGTGGAATACATTCGGTGAAGGGCTTAGTCCGGAAAGGAGTGAGATGGAAGTTAGGCGATGGCAACAGGTTTTGTTTTGGGAGACGCTTTTAGAGCGATGATGTATGTTTACCGTTAATATACGCCGGTGGCTTCTTTTGAAGACATGGTAATTGGTGATTTTTTTTCATACGGGTACACGGAATGGGATGTGGAGGTCATTAGGGAAGTTCTCCCATTTTGGGGCAAGAGGATATTAAAATCGACTCAAGGGCGAGTTTGGTTCGATTGATACGCTGCATGTATGGCATTCAAGAAAGGAACGGTATTTACTCTGTTAAATCAGCTTATAAGTTGGCTTACAATGTAGTGCATGAAAAATATCTTAAACCCTGAAAACGAATGGCACATGCTATGGAAATTTAGAGTCCCACCTCGTATCAGGGCTTTTTTTTGGAGACTATGTAGGGGCTTTATGGCGGTGAAAGATAAACTCAACAGATGGTATCAGGATCGGGATCTTTATGTCCGATCTTGAGAGGAAGGGTATGAGCGCGATATGGCATCTATTTGTTGATTGAAATTTTACAAAGATTGTTGGGTCAGAGCGGGGCTATGGAGCACTTTGGATGAGCTATGTTACTCGGTAGAGGGGGTTCCTGAACTCTTCATGAAAGCGCTAACAAAGTTTAGTGTGGAAGATAGCAAGAGGGTTATGGAATTCGATCGTGCGAATAACAAGCATCCGGCGGAGTTTAAAGGTCTCTCGTATAGCGGCATGTTCGTTAATAGAGTGGGAAGAGGTTCGTCACCTAGTTTGGAACCTCGGAGGAACGCCCCTTGTCATCTATGGCATCGCCTCGAAGGATATGCCAAGTTGAATGTCGATCTTAGGGTTCTTTGGGGAATCGCAAAGCCCCGGCATGCAGTTTAGTGATTCAGAGGTGATGATGGTGGCTTTGTGAAGGCACAAACCCTTCTCCGCGATGGACTACTACGGATTGAGGAAGGTAAGGCATGGGGTGTTTTTGGAAGCAATTTCTTGGGGTATGATAATGTGATGATAGAGACCGACTCTCAAATGGTTCAAATGCTTATTGCTCGCACAAGGAGGATGTTTCTATCTTTGGAGATTTTGTTTTTAGCGGAAAAGATTGTTGAGAGAAAACCCGATTACTCGGTTAAATGGGTTAGTCGTAAAATCAATATTTTGGCTCATACTTTTTGCTAAAATTTGCTTTCCGTGATTATGAGAGTCTTTATAGTAAATAAAACCAATAACTTTGGAATATGCATGCATAGAAAAATCCCGAGCCGCGTAATCTTCGAATTTTATGTAAAAGTTAACACTGGCCATACTTTTTAATTTATTTTACATCTTTCTACAAGTTATAACTTTTAATGAGTTAAATATGGTATTTTTAATTTATTTTACATCTCTCTGTTATAACTTTTAATGAGTTAAATATGGTATCGAGTTTTTTATCTCATGCCCGATTCAACTTTCAAATATTAAATTTTTTCACTTCAGACGAGGATATCGAGTTTGAAGTAGCTAAGTTGGAAGAATCTTTCATGTGCACAAGTGTTTATACAAATGCTACGATTGATTGTGATATCATGTTGTTCCAACATTCTCTATGATAACTTAAATAATATTTAAGCACTATTATGGATCATGATATGCATAGAATGATAGAATTTAAGGTTAATTCAAAATGTACGTTAAGTTGGGTATTTAATTGATTGATATATATGGTGAATAGACAATACAAAAAAAAAGTGGCAAATGTTGGGACTGGGATGGACCCAAATCCCACATCGATATGATATTGTCCGCTTTGAACCGAAACAAGACCGATTTATTTTGGACATCTCCCAAATTGTCTCATACCAATTGGGATATAGTGTTCATCCTAATATCTTACATAATCCTCCCATATTATTTCGATGTGGGATATTATTTGAACCCCAACAATCCTCCCTCAAACAAAGACCACCGAGCCTCCTTCAAATCGACCCGCTCTATCTGAGCCAACGCCGCCTAGTCCATAGAGACCCGTTTATTTCACCAAGGCTCCCCGTCTTATTTGTTCAACATCGGGGACTACTCCACATCATTCCATATGGGACCATGACTCTGATACCACTGTTAGAGACTTTAGATGAACCCAAATCCCCACATTGGTATGATATTGTCCGCTTTGGGCGTCACACTGCAGTTTGTTTTTGGGCATCTCTCAAAAGACCTCATATCAATTGGGATAGTGTCCATCCTAATATACCTCATGATCTTCCTATATTATTTCGATGTGGGATATTGTTTGAACCCCAACAATTAAGTCCCAATTCACAACAAGAGAAAAATAAAATAAACGAGAAATTAAAAGAATAACAACAACAATCACCAACACAAGAATTTTACGTGGAAAACTTCAAAACCGGAGAAAAACCACGACCTACAAAAGAAATATCACTGTATGATATTTTCTACAATCACACAGAATTCCTATCTCTCACTCAACACTCCTACACTATTGCAAGTCTACATGACTCTCACCTTCTCACAAATATGCGAAATGAATTTAATTAGAATCAAACACTAGATTAAAGTGTAGTGATCGGTGCAATTGTAACAAAAACTCATGATCTCCTTAGATATAGGATAGACATCCTTTTATTTTAACACAATACAAGTCCAGCAGCAAATACTTGAGTTGAGTGATCGGCAAAGAAAAAACAGACATAATAAGACTAGTTGGTACTTTTGATTTGAAAAGCCTACCAGTCCACACATATATGTATTATATATATATATATATATATATTGATTGTTTGGTTAATAATTAAGGTTAAACGGTCTATCAGCAGATTGTTATATTTTAAAGGGGTTCGTAAACGAAAAAACTATGATTGTCTTCTAAAGGGGTTTTGTGTTGCAAATGTACTTTGAACACAATAGAATACAAGGTCTGGTATGAAAATTTTCATACATGAAAAAATTTTAATTTACAATCAAGTTCTGTAATTGGTGAAGTTAAGACAAAATTAAGTGATTCATGATTCACTCGGTCCAAGTGGTTCATGATTCACCCGGTCCGAATATGTCATAATTTAAGGTTCATTATTTAATATTTAGGGTGTAGATGATTGATTTAAGACAATTTTATAGATTTTCATACATAAAAATTTTCACACTAGACCTACTCTAATACAAATTGTGTTATAAAGAAGAGATTTAGTTTTTGTAATTAGTTTTGAGAGAAATAATTTAAAATTAAAGTTAAATCTTATATACCCCACCTTGACCGACCGTGCACTTTATAATGTATTTTAGAAACATACTTCACAATTTACTATATATGACATGTTATACTAATTTGAACCGACATTTTTCTATGTGACCCAAATGAAAAATGCCTATAATTCATAAAATGTTATATGAGACAATTTCGTGGACTATACGATTGGGAAAAAAATTGACATGTTTAAGAAAATTTAACGCTTTAAAGCAAGGGTGCATAAGACAGACGTTTTCGGGCCGCCTAACGCCGAGGCCTCCTAGGATTTTGCAATTTTTTTTTATAGAAATATTAAATACTATTTATAAATTATATTAAATATTAGTTAATGAATAAGATAGATATAGTGATAATGTGATATACACGCCCAAAGCCCCAAAGCCCAAACCAAAACAGAGACGGCGAAATCAAGAGACGGCGAAATCAAGGTCTTAATCAATATTACCTTTGCGACGTCGGCGGCGAGGACGGAAGGGCGGCGGCCTGGGCAAATTCGCGGTTGAGCAGGCGCAGCGCGGCAGCAGGAGGGAGGAGAAAGGCTTGGGCGCGGCCGCAGTTGAGGCGGCTGGAGGATGGGCGCGGCCGCGGTTGCGGCGGCTTGAGGCACGGGGCTAGGGTTTTCTTTCTCAGATGCCAGAGCGTAAGCGTTTCGTTTCAAATAATCAAATTTCAACTCTGTTTCTTTTTTTTTCAATTTTCATTCATTTGACAATTAATATATATATTTTTTTGATCGGGACAATTAATTTTATTTAATTAAAAAAAAAAAAAACTTACCGCCTTGCCCGATTAAGCCGCCTGGGCGGCCGCCAAGAGCGAGTTCTATATTCTTGCTTTAAAAGGTAAAAAATCTAAAAAGTACTAATAATTATATTTTTCTCAACATAATCTTATACCGAGTTAAAAATTATCGATCTCTACTCATTTTTCTTTTGTTTCACATAATACAGTTAGGAAGACGGAAATGTCTCACATAATACTTATTCTAATTCTTATATATTGTTTCAATCTTTTAAAACTAATAATTATTTTAGTGTACCACGCATACAACTCATTTCGTAGTTAATTAGATCGCACGGGATCATCTATTATACGATGTAATTTTCTACTACACTATATGTAGAAATGACATATAGACTGTAGACAAACTAAAAAAAAATATTCGAAACTTACAGATTTAATTAATTGCACTGCAAATAGTATACATATAAATAATAATATATAAAATGTTATCATAGCGTAACAGGAGTTGCAGGAGATCCATCCAATCTTATACCTATCAAAGTTTGGGATGGGCAAATTTCTAAATTTAACATACTCCACGTCATCAAAAAAATACAATGGAAGGAATTATTAGTTTATTACCATTACAGATATCATTAAATGTCGAGATCATGTCGATAAATGGGGTAACGTTTTGAGATTTTTTAATTTTTTTATAAAAAGAAAAAACACTTTAGCATAGTAATTCGTGTACAGAAGTAATATATTTTTGGTGTATGCTTTAAGATTGTTGATCCCAATGCTCATAGTATAATGCTAACTTGCATACTAATAGTATTTTAGCAACTCGGTTAGGTGCCAACTTTCGTTAAGCCGGCAGCGATAAGATGTATTCTTTGCCACTTATATCTTCATTAACCTTTTACACCAAATGGATTCCTATTTTTAAGGGAAATAATATAAAAAAAATTAATTTCACATTTTTATAAAACTTCAACTTTTAGATATGATGAATTTCTTTTATGATATTAAAATCTAAAAAAGGCTTATGCCCACATCTTGGATTCTGTTCTCGCAAAAAATAATTCTACTCATATTAAATTGTCAACTCTATAATTTTTTTTCCAACAATGGAGTAAGATAATTCAATCTACGAGTGAAAAAAAAATGTTAAGAATAATAATATAAACGATTTGATTCTGGCACCTCTTACAAATTCGAATCTTAGATGAAATACAATTCTTTTCACTCTTTGATACATGAATTTGAATCTTGTGTTGTAATGATAAAATCAACGGGGTTTATAGTCAGCTCAGGATTGTGCTATATATGCAACTGAAAACACACACTATAGAGTATAGACCCAACACAACTTTCTAGTACGTGCTAATATAAATTATATATAATGGAGACTCTAAATTATTATTCGCTAAATTTCATATGTATTTTATGCACAAATTTTATTTAAAGCTAGTGTCACTTTTTAATTAAAATAAATCTAATATCACGTTTTAATTATATTACTTTGCACCTTTCAATTAAAACTAGTGTCATGAGTTAAATTAAAAATTAATGGCACGTTTTATTCCTGTATGTGTCCAATTACAAGGTGTAAATGGTGAAAAAAACCCGACTCATTACTATTATATGTACTCATAATTATTTTCACATTGCACCTTCTAAGTCGACATGAAAATTCAAAATGCACAATCATTTGTATATATAAAGACAGATAGCTACTGTTCTGGAGCTATACCTCATCAGTTTTCTACCATCAGTTTCATTGTATTTTTGTGCAAAATATATTTCTTCATCACTATTAAATATTTAGGAGCTACAAAAATCCCTAGATACACACTCAAGATTCATTTCGTCATACCTAAGTTCGTTTCGTTTTCGTTGTACCTACACGCAAGTTTCAATACATGTATATATACTTCATTATAATTAATATAATGTGACTATTATCACACAAAGTAAAAGAAAATTAAAGTGCTCGGTTGTAAATTTTTCAAATGGAAATAAAAATGAAAATGAGTATAAAGTAAAGTTAAGGAAAATAAAAGATGAACAGTGACATTACTTTCTCCTCCTAAATAAGATAATCATTAATATTATATCAACCCTTTATGTACGATTCTACGATCATTTCTCCTCAACCATTACTAAATTTCATAACTAAGAAACCATTTTTTATCCCATTTTTTTTTTTTAAATTAGAGCACAAAATTAATAATGTAACTATTATGTAGATAATTATTCCTCCAACCATATGGGGGGCATAGAGAGATTTAAAAAAAAAAAATCCACTCCTTTTTTTTTTGACTGAATTTCCACTCCTATTAAAAACTTGAATCAAGCACCACCTAATTATTTTATTCCAATACAATAGAAATTGGGTCTTGCGCATAATCCTTTAAATGAATAAACTTATTTTCACTTGAGATATATTAACAAAAATGTCCATAATGTGGTAATGTACATTTTTGTAAGGTACAAATACAGAAAATATAATAAAATTATATAAGAATAAAAATAGAGTTTTAGAGGGATAATCCTTGGGCTCAGATTATAGCCTTGACGATTCCAGTCTTATTTTCAGCTGTATAGGAACGACCACAAGAGGCTTCCTTCTCACAAACCCACTCAGATAACACTCCCCCTCTATCTCGTAATACTAGCAAAACTGTATCTCGAACCACGCTATGAACAAGAGAGCCAGAACCCTTTTTATAGGTGGAGGATCCCACGATTCCCAAATGTGAAGCCATAATTTTCGGAAAGGAAAGGGTGATGAATCGCAGATTGATAAAGAATGGAGAGAGGGAAAGGTCAAGTGATTTTTAGGGATCTGGTGAGAAGACCAACATTTAAAATGAAGTGGGCCAAAGAATGGGCTTGAACATTGAAGCCTTCCTTAACTTACAAAAGGGGCTACAAATAATAAGGCCCACCAATTCTCCACCTCTTTGGTCCATTCACCACAACACCATCATTGCACTATAAACGAATCGTAGGTCTTACTTATCATCATTGCATAAAAACAAACACACAACAAACATCGTTAATCTGAGGTTCTCCCCACCTGCAGACAGACAAACACACACAAGTCGGCCTGAGGTTAGACTACACTTTAAACACATAATAGAGACTATAAGAAGTGTTAAAAAATACGGTCTCTATCCCCAAACAGGATCAAATGCCATTTAATCAATTGAATCAAAATTCAGCAATTTCAGACATGTCTTAAATTTTTTCAAAGGGAGACATTTAGTCCCCATAACAGCTGGATTTCTTTCTGAAGTAAATTCTCAAGTTCTATTATGCCTTTATCAATAATATCACGGACAAAATGAAATCTCACATCAATATGCTTAGTCCTATCATGAAAAACAGGATTTTTACACAATGGAATAACAAATTGACAATATTTTAAGCATGCCAATCTCATTTAACAGACCTTTTAACCATATAGACTCTTTAACAGCTTCAGTTATTGCAACAAATTCAGATTCAGTGGTTGATTGAGCAACCACATTTTGCAACTGAGATTTCCAGCTTATACAAGAGCCACATAAAGTAAACAAGTAGGAAGTGGTAGATTTTCTATTGTCCCTATCATTTGCATAATTAGAATCAACATAACCCACTAGGTTAACATCTTGAGAAGATTGAGAAAATTTTCTGAGTACCTTTCAACAGTCTGAGAAGCCATTTCAAGGCTTCCCAATGAGTCTTACCTGGATTTGCCATATACCTACTTAGGCAACTGATGGCATAAGCTATGTCAGGCCTTGTACTCACCATAAGATACATAACAGAACCAATTGCATTAGAATAAGACACTTTACTCATATCAGCAATTTCAGAATCAGTTTTGGGGGGACTGATCCTTACTTAACACAAAATGTGGAGCAAGAGGAACATTCACATTTTTAGCATTAGCCACAAAATTTTTTCATTCATCTTTCTCACAATATCCATGCCCAAAATCATTTTTGCATCCCCTAGGTCTTTCATTTCAAAATTTTCACACAAGCACCTTTGAACATACTCAATTGTTTTCATGCACGGACTAACAAGCAACATGTCATCCACATATATGAGTAAGAAGAAAGGCATAGAAGATTTGTACTTTAAATAAAGACAATGATCATAAGCACTCCTTTCAAAGTTCAAGGATTTCATGCAAGAATCAAATTTCTTATGCCATTGCCTAGGGGATTGTTTTAAACCATACAAGGATTTTTTCAAAAGACACACATGATACTCATTTTTGAATCAACGAAGCCCTCGGGCTGTTTCATGTAAATGTTTTTATCCAAATCACCATGCAAAAAAGCAGTTTTCACATCCATTTGTTTCAACTCCCAATTATAATGAGCAACAAAAGCAAACATGATACGCATAGTAGTATACTTCACCACAGGAGCAAAGATTTCAGTATAATCCACCCCCTCTTTTTGTGTAAACCCCTTAGCCACAAGTCTAGCTTTAAATCTAACATTATTAAGCTCATTTTTCACCTTAAACAACCACTTACTACCACAATTGAACAATTAGCAGGTTTAAGAACAAGCACCCATGTTTGATTATCATGCAAAGATTTCATCTCATCTTTCATAGCATCTAACCAATTACTAGCATTTTCAGATTTTAAAGCATCATTGTAAGACTTGGGCTCATTTTCATTTACATCAAAAACATTGAAAGGAACTAAAGTTGCAACAAATACTGAAATCGATTTTGATAACAAAGATGGCGATAAAGCTAGGTCTAAGTCTAGAACTAAGATTAAGAAATGCTTTTTTGTCATGATCCTTGTCATAGAATTAAGGATCGTCCTAAGAAACAACACAACAAGCAAGAGAATAATAACAATAATAATGGTCATAATGAGCATGATAATGTTGTTGTTGATCATGATGTTGTCTACATGATTACTTAGCCTTTATGTGAATTCTCCGCTTTCATCTAAAGATGACAAAGACCTGCATTTTACAAATACACCGTGATTAAAATACATAAAATATAATAAAAGTATATAAGAATAAAAAAAGAGTTTTTAGAGATAATCTTTGGGCTCAGATTATAGCCTTGACGATTTCAGTCGTATTTCCCAATTATTGTGTAGGAACGACCACAAGAGGCTTCCTTCTCACAAACCCACTCGATGTAACACTCCTCTATCTCGTAATACTCTCAAAATCAGATCTTGAACCACGCTATGAACAAGAGAGCCGGAGCCCTTTTTATAGGTGGAGGAACCCCACGATTCCCAAATATTGAAGCCATAATTTTCGAAGGAAAAGGTGATGAATCGAGATTGATGAAGAATGGAGAGAGAGGGAAGACTCGTGATTTTTTAGGATCGATGGGAAGACCAACGTTTAAAATGAAGTGGGCCAAAAATTGATTTGAACATCGTTCCTTCCTTAACTTACAAATGAGGCTACAAATAATAAGATCCAACAAATTTTTTTCTAGTATATTTTATTTGGAAAAAAACCCCATCATCACCATTTATGAAATTGGGGATGTAATATCTTAATTACACGGGCAATTAAAAACTGCAAGTAAAAATAAATACTACCACTCTAAAATGATGTATTACCTTAAGTGGGTTTTAAATCTTGATTTGGAAGTGACATCCTGCCTAAACATCCTGCCCATTATTAGAAGCGACTAGGGAGGGAGGGAACGTGAAAAATGGAAAAGTCCCGAGGGCACTTTCGACAATAACCAATTACATACCTTTCACTCTAGTAAAGCACGAACGACGTCGTTCCGATCTAGCACTTTAATAGCGTAGCCCATTGGCCGACCCTTATTATGCCTACGTACAGACGCAAAGAAGATCCAAACATATTTGTAGCGTAAGCGCCAAACCCCTTCACCTCCTTTCCAATCCAACGCTCCACATTAATCCTCAGCCACCCCTTTCGATCTTGACCGTCCATCCAATTATTATTTTTCATAAATTTGGGATTTTGTCCCTTAGCTTAGGTGTAGTTATTGTTGTTGATTTCTAAGTTGCTGGTTGTTTAGGTTAGGCCTCCCTCTCTCTCTCTCTCTCTCTTAAAAATTTCTCCCTCAAAGTTTGAAAATGGTAATGCAGGTCTTTTTCTCTAATTTCATGATCACATTGCTCTTTTTTTAATTTTTATAGGAGTTCTAGAAAAAAAAAGTCCAATTTAATTTTGATGAGATTTATTGAGACATTGTTTGGTTGTGGGTGCAGGATCATACTACAATGGTGGCGCCGCCGTGGCTAGAGAAACTTCTCAACACGGCATTCTTCACCGTCTGCCGGACCCACGGCGACGCCGCCCGGAGTGAATGCAATATGTATTGTCTCGATTGCAATGCTAATGCTTTTTGTTTCTATTGCCGATCATCTAAACATAAGGATCATCAAGTAATTCAGGTTGACATTTTTTTATTTTTTGTTACGGAGTAGTATAACATAAGTCATAAATGTTGAAGTAAGTGGGGTTTAATTAAAGAGGCGTTACGTATGTACCAAGAATTAGGCTTCTTGTTTTCTTCACCAATGCATTAATTTTAAATTTTTTTTAAACATTTTGTGTAATATCGTAGATAAGACGATCTTCGTATCACGATGTGGTGAGGGTTTCGGAGATTCAGAAGGTTCTTGATATAAGTGGCGTTCAAACTTATGTGATAAATAGCGCAAGGGTTTTGTTTTTGAATGAAAGGCCTCAACCAAAAGGTGGAAAAGCTGTTTCTCATGTTTGTGAAATTTGTGGTAGGAGCTTGTTAGACACATTCCGTTTCTGCTCTCTTGGATGTAAGGTTAGTAATTTCTGGATTAATTTGTCACATTCTTGACATATACCAAGATTAATTAATTGAATTTGATGTTATTTTTACCAAATGGGAACAAGATGATTAATTAATTGAAGAATGATGATGACCCACATGATCACATACAAATTAATTCAATCCCCATCAATCTACATAACTTGTAACCAAACCAATTAATGATCATCTTCCATGGAATTGAAATCCCACCAAAGTGAATTGCCATATGCGATCCCGCCATTGTTGATAAAGGATTGATCTTGATCATACATGGAAAATGCCATCCTTTTCATCACATAACCAACTAATGGCCATCATTATCATATTTTTGTTATGTAATGTATGCATCATTATCATCATTGGCCATTACGTTTACTTATTCTTTTCCTCCCTCAATTATTATTACCCTTTTCTCCTTATTTTTTGGGGTCTCTCTAATTATTTAATCTACTAATTAATTAAATTATATATTATATTATAGCTTGTGGGAATAAAGGGGAATGAAAACGTTACAAGAATGCAAAGAGGGAGTGATGGGGTATCATCATCATCATCAAGAAGAGAAGAATTGCGTGAAGCCTCACAACAAGACATATACCCGCCCACACCTCCTCCACCTATTTCTATTTCAAGATCAAGAAGAAAAGGCATTCCTCAAAGGGCACCTTTTAGGTCCTAATTTTTATTTTATTTCTTGAAATAAATTAAATTAAATTAAAATTCCACTTTATACAACTCACATTTTGGGGTCCTTGTCCCCCCAAAAAACAATTGTAGTTAACATTTTATTTCATGGGGGGTTCTTTTTTATTTTTTTCTTTTGATTTTAGGGGGTTGTTTAGGGGTCCCAATTCTACACGAAAGAAAACAAAATCTGTTGAGGAAAGATCGAAGGATCAATAATGCAGATTTGTTATTTGCAAGGGTGTAAATGTAATTAGGACAATAATTAAAAAAGGCAAAGTGGTCTTTGTAAAGTCCGTCCCGTTTTATAGTTTTCATGGGGCCATCAACCCACATGGTCCGTTTACATAAATAACAATATCTTTTAATTAATTTAATGTATACATGCAATGAGGCGTATTAGCTTTCTTTGATTGTTACTTGGTTTTGATAATTCAATTAGATTCTTTGCTTTGTTTACATGTTTGGTGTCTCCCCCTTTTTGTTCCTATGATAATTGAATCACAACCTTAAAAAAATTCGGATGCAGAGGCCGTTCCTGGCTGTAATTGGCTGGAAACCAAACAAGTAGGTATTTGATATTATAAATATGTTTAATTAGGTATATTGCAATTAATTAAAAGATTTACTTTGTTTCAACCAAATTTGACCCACATTATGTCTATAATGAAATATTCACATCGGTTTGAATACGTTGTTGAATTTATTTTATGTAAATTAACCTTTCTATCTATAAGAAATTAATATGTGACAACAAGGTTGGTTATGGATTGACCTAACGAATTATCATTTGCAAATTGAACATAAGATTTCATATGTGAGTGATAAGGGCTATAAGTCCACATCAGTGAGGGTAGGTTGCCCCTTAAATTAGGTTCCCGTGAAATTTATTTTCCAAAGTAATACCTTATAACATATAAAGTAATACATTAATTTATTTTGATTTCATATGCTATTCTTCTCACAAAAAAATGATGGCATTCACTAGAATAACTTTTCGCAAACCAAAGTTGATACTCAATCTTTCCAATAAAGAAGGGCAATATATTCTCTTGATCCCAAATTCTTTAAAGCAGGTATTCTAACACATTCAACAAGTAGGAAAAATGTTCATCAGCCTTATTCGACCAATTTAAAATAATTGGACTATTGCATTATTGAAGGTTTATTCAGATAGTACAATTAAAAATAATTAGACTATCACATTATTGAGGTTTATTCGGAATGCATCTCTAAATAGCTGAGGGTAAATTATTTAAATAAGAAAAGGGAAAATTTAGGATTGGGTGCAAAAGCCATAAAAAGCATTAAAAAATCAAAGGCCATTGAAGTGAATAGGGTAATGGGTTATGGGTCCCCCTATTAATATGTAGTCTATGACATAGGCTACCATCATCTATTGACTTAACTCAATTTTCGGTTGGTGTACAGTAAATTGGATATATTGGGCTGAGGTATTTATTTGTAACTATGCATGTAGTGTTTGAATAGGCCCAATTGACAAATATGAACGTCAATAATCGCGAAATGGCCCATCACAGTCTTTTTTTTTATCCAAGAAATAAACTTCATTAGCAATAGTAATGAGTAGATAGTCCACAAAAATGGGCTATTCAACCCGTCAACAGCGGGTCAAGTCCTCTATTTCATTTTTCGTATTCCACTTGGTATTCTATCCTACTGGATCTTTAATGCATGGACCTAGGGTATGGTTGTTTGTTGATTTTTTTTTCTATTTCACGTGTCATCTATCTATACTATAAAATACAAAGTAGAATATCAATTATGGAACAGATGAATTCATTCGCATCAATAGGGGCTATTATAGAAACGACCATTCCAAATCAGGTTGTGTGCCATAATATTTGCATTACGACTAATATAACATAAAAAAGTAAAGAATTTTCAACCAGAATTCTCTTGTGTTCCACCACATAATTAATATTGGAATGAAAAAAAAAATTCTCGCGCAATGAATGGCATCGCAAACTAGCTTACCATTTGCTTCACACATCACAATTAAGCACCGGATACTTAATCCAAATAAGAGAGTTTTATGTAAATCTCGAACCTCTCCTTCCTCTACTGGGTAAAATAATCGTCATGCACGTAATAAAACCCCCTATCATCTCTTATAAGTTATAAGCATGCCAAGATGAGCCTTCAAGGTATCTTCTACGGAAGTTCTGAATTTTTAAAAATATTATTTTTATTAGAAAATTATTTGCAAACATGTTATTAATCAGTGGCGTCATACGTGGAGATTAATGTGGCATTCTGTGGTGGCTCTGACAACCATTTCATCTAAAGTATTTGTGAAAGTTTTTATGTACGAAAATCTATAAAATTGTCATAAATCAATTATCTACACTCTAAACACTAAATAATGAACTCTAAATTATGACATATTTGGGCCGGTGAACCATGAATCACTTGGGCCGAGTGAACCATGAACCACTCAATTTTATCTTACCTTAACCAATTACAAAATTTGATTGTAAATTAAAGTTTTTTAATGTATAAAAATTTTCATACTAGACTTTTTCTATCATCTAATTGTTGATGAAAAATAGGCAGATGCTTCAATTTGTAAAACATAAAAAAATGGTGTCTCGGTAAAGAAAACATATATTATAATTGATAGTAGTGTTTTTTTTTTTTTGCAATTAATTTATCTTTTAGCCAATTAAGAAAAATTCATATTCACACACGAATTTGACTAAAAAAAGAAGAAGAGAGCGATTGGTAAAAATTCTAGAGTATGAATGACAATAAAAAATGAGTTGAATAGGGAATTATAATGAAAAACTTATAGTTACGTTGCTAGTTTTTTTCTTTAAATTTGGAAAAAATGAGAATTAAATATTGATGGTTACAATAAGAATTAAAAATGAAAAAAATTATTATACTAAAAGTCAAATGAGCATAATAGTTAATTTATTTTAATAAATCTCATTATAAATATGAATTGATTGATTATTTATTTAATTTAAAAAAACCGCCGCCAACACTCACTACCGTTTCAATTAAAAAAAAAATTGAACCGACACTGCTCAACAAATATATGAATTTCAATAAGGTAAAATTGAGCCACTGCGCCCCCTCCCCATTTGCAATCGTCAGAGGGACCTGAACCACTTCGCCGAGGCCCGATCAATATGGTGCAGAGATGGCGCGCTACACGAACCACTCCTTGCCAGACTCAGTATCCCTCTCGAAGGAGATGATGAATCGCTTAAAAAAAATATTCATTTGGAACCTAATTACAACGGACGATCGATCCATCGACACCGTCCGCTTCAAACGCGAACACGATCTCTCCGCCGCCGCCGCCGGGAGCACCGGCGAGACGAAATGGCGTAGCAGAGCAGGTAATTGTTCCCTCGGCAGCGGCGAGCTGTTAATCGCACTCGATTCCACGATTTGACGGCGATTGGAATCGTCGGCGCGGTGTAGATCTACAGATCTGGCCGCGTCGATTTGCTCAGGAATCGCAGATCTGCACGTCGGGCAACTCTCGTGCGCCGCGAGCCACTGGTCGATGCAGGGGGCGTGGAAAGCGTGTTTGCAATTAGGTAACAATCAGACCAGATCTGTCTCCTCCAATTCCCCCAAACAGACGACGCATTCAATGTACAATTGATCTGTACCGCTTTTCACGGCGGAGAAGGCGACAATCGGGATCGATTTGAGGACTTTTTTCGTCGACTCCGGTTGAGATTTCGAGGCGGCGGATTGTTGCGCAGCCGTGGAGGCGCCGTGGCGCCTTATGCAGTATTTGACGAGGATGAAGTGGTAGGCTATTATTGCAATTGATGTAACCACAATGCCTATCATGGAAATCAGCTGGGGATTATAGTAATTTCTGGTGCTACCTTGATCCAACGGCGGTGATGTTACCCCCTCCATTGATCATCTCACCTCTGCTTCAATTCTTCAATTTCCCGGTACGTGATTTTGATTTAATTTTATGAAGATTATTAATTATGCTAGTAGAATGAAACAGAAAGTATTTGGGTAGTTTCACTTTTCAGCTCACTGAATGCCTGTTGGTCATTATATAAGTGCATTTATAAATGAAACAACATAAAATAAGGAACCTTTTCCAATATTAAAAATAAAAAAATCATAGATTTTATTTATTTTGCAACTGAAATTATGTACTGATAAATCGTGTAAACACGATTAGGGAAATATAATGTGTGACACTTGTCAAGTATAATGAAAAGTAATAGCTGAAAGGAGTGAGAGAATGGTTCGTAGATGCGACAAGTGGGTGGTGGAATCGGGCTATGAACCCTCTATTCCTATCGTGTTGAAATGAGAGGGTTTAAACTTTCAAAAAAGATGAGGGTTGTTGAGAGTTTGGTAGTATAATTAATGAGACAATCTCACATTCTCAGGTTGCAACCGATTTTATTCAACGAACCAACATGGTGATTTGATGCCACGTCAACAGTATATAAATTAAATAGGAGAGTAGCATTGGCGAATCTATACATTTGTCTTTACTTGGTTGGATGTAAGATAATTTTTTGATTTAATTTAATTTAATTAATATTTAGGAGTTTTATCAATTCAGTGCCTGAAAGATGGTAAAACTATCAATTTAAGGCTTGAAAGATTTTCCTATCGATTCAATGCCTGAAAGATAGGAAATTATCAATCATGGGCCTGAAAGATAGAAACTATCAATTCAAGGCTTATAAAATATAAGGCTATGTTTGACACTAAAACCCTAAACCCTGAACACTAAACCCTAAACCCTAAACGATGAACCCTAAACCCCCTGAACCGTAAACTTTGAATCGTAAACTCTAAAAATAAAAAAAATAAGAACATGAAATAAGGATATGAAATATAAGTGTCAAACATGACCTTAAAATGTGTGAGCCTCAAATTGATAGTTTTTATCTTTTTTTTTACTGATTGATAGTTTTTAATCTTTCGCAATCGATAAAAAAAAAATCTTTAAGCCTTTAAATTGATAATTTTGTTCTTTCAGGCCCTGAATTGACAATTTTCCTAATATATACTACTCTCTAGGATTAATTACGAGAAATTGAGATGTGATGGGTGTTGGTCAAGTAGTTTATCAATCTCAGAGGTGAAATGAGTTGAGTCGAGTCGAGCCAAGTAGTGCCAAGCTTGAACTCAACTCGATTAAAAATTCGAAACTCAAAACTTAACTTCGAATTTGTTTAAAAGTTCAATAATATCAAATTTGAGCTTGAATCGATGGAAAACTTGAAATACTCGAGCTCGAATCGATAACTTACATAATATTGATTATGTATTTTCTTTATAATTAAAATATATTTATAATAATTTGCATAATAGGGGTAAAATTAGGGTGAAGGAAATAATCTAAAATATTTGGGTATACCCTTCACTTTACCGCATCGAAATTTTCGATATTTAAGATGATCTTTATCTTGAACCAAAAATTTTTGGTGCGATAACGATATGAAAATATAGAAAATTTTAGATCTTTGAAATATAAATATTTCGATATCTGCAAAATTTTTTTATCTTAGGAAAATACGATAAAAAATATTTCGAAGATACCAAAGATATATCTTGAAATTTCGTGCAGTATCGGTATGTAACATTGACATCACCGAAAATTTTGGTATGTCGAATTTCGGATACCGAATTTTCTGCATGCGAATCCAGATGACATTTTTCTATAGATGGTAATCGGTATGGCGAGAAAATTTTTTCGTATGCCGCATCATTCACACCTAGGTAAAATTGTCAAATTATGTGAGCTCGATTAACCTCGCGAACCTCACCGAGCCTATTATTGTTGAGCTCAAACTCGAGCTCGACTCAATTAAATTCAAATCGTGCACGAGTAGCTAAGGGTAAGATTATTTATCATACATAAGTTTCAAAGGTATTTAAGGGTAAGATCATGTCTTTATATACAAGTGTTCAACATTTATATATATAGATACTCTTGCATGCATAGTTGAATTATCCTCAAAGTACTTTTATATCTATTTTAATTTTAATACTAAATAGTCATTTAATAGGAAATTATCTTAAATTTACTTTTTCAAGTCACTTTTTTTTTTCTTAAAGATTTTCAAGTGTCACTTACACTAGTTTAAAACTAGAAAATATAGAGAAATCTAGAAACAGTGGGGTGGTCCAATGGCTAAAACACTCAATACATTATCCGTAATGTTTTGGGCTTATAGTGGGCGGGGGAAATTCTGGACTTTGAAATCTAGGATTTTAAAATTCTAATGAATAGTAAAATTGTATGTTTGTTTTTAGATTTTATAGGGTATGATTATATAGGATTGTAAAAAAGTTGATTGATTTGTATTATTATATTATTATAGTAATGATTGAATATTGTGTTGGAAATTGTGTAAAAGTGATAATATTATTATTAATGGGAATAGGTGCAGATGTAGGGTTTAGGTTAGGTTTTAAATTGGATTTTGAAATCCTGATTTTAGTATTGTATTAAATGGGTATGTGGAATTATAAAGTTCAAAATTCGTCCGAAATAATCTCAAAACAAACATGCCCTAAAAGCATTTAAATTTGGGACTATTGAATTTGGTATTTTTCTGGGGGAGAAGAACGTTTAGGTACAAAGTCATAAGAATTCTAGCTTATTACTACAATACCTTTTTTCAATTACACTCCACTACACATTTTGTCATTAAAAGACTGAAATGCCCATTTTTCTCTTTTAATTCCCTGCAGTTTCCTGCAGACTTTCTGCAAGAAAGTCCCAAGTACCATCGATTAACAGTGTTTCCCCTAAAAGTGCAGAAATTTTGACTAAAGTATAATTTTATTTTATTTTTACTTTTGACTCATATTTTTGATTTTAACTAATTTTGAACCATACAAATATTTGAATACCAATTCTTCCTTATTTTTTAAAAATTACCTTCTTTTTCTAGAACTGACAGAATTTTAATTATTTCAATTTATAACATATTTAGAATTATTAAAGAGAAAAGTGTCCAGTCCAAATTCAAATATCAATTTACTTATATACAAAAATTACTTGACTGTTAATAATCTCACTACATACAAAAATTTCACTATACATACAAAAATCTCATTATACATACAAAAATCTCACTTTTCCACCTTTCTTGATGGCATAAAGCTCTATAACTTCTTCTGCAGATTCCATCTCCCAAGTGGCTCTTATAATCATCTTCAAATCTCTTGACTATTATCAGGAATAGAACACCACCAAAAATTCTCTATCTCGAATAAAATACACACAATCACCAAACAAACCACAGCTTGAAAATTACCAAAATAGTTCGAAATTAAACAACCCTTACAAATAGTTCGAAATTAAACAACCCTTACAAAGAACCCAAGCTATAATTAACAAATTTAATTCACAATTATGGCTACATAAAAATCCATCAAGAAAACACACCCTTAGGTATCAAAGGACCTGCACAAGATTTTTGTTGTTCTTCACACAACCTGTAATTTGCTTCATTTGCTGAAAATTAAACAACACTTATAGAAACATACATTATAATACACTTCATCTTTTTATGGACACGATCAGTGCACAATATGCTAGAAATTTTCCATTATCACAATATGCTAGAAATTAGACAAAAAAAAAAAACTGAAACAGAGCCAAATAAATGAAACAACAAAAGAAACCCACCAACAAGAAAATTCCATTGACAAGCAGCAGGAACAAAAGCACAGAACCGCTTACCATTGAAAATTCCATTGAAATATACACACACATATAAATATATATACAGAGTGTGGTTTCAACAACCCATTACCACCACCCACTTTCAGAAATTATCAAATTCCAATCTCCTAAAAGCAGTTCATATTCTCATCAAAATACAACAACATTTACCCTGCCTCATCAAATATTCAAAACCAAATCACACACAGATCATCGAAACCAAATCCAAATCAATCCAAATCACACATCAATATTAAAAACATACCTCGTATCATAGCAACCATCACAGCGCGACGCTAGATCTGACTCCGGCACTAGACTCCAACCACCGCAGCGCCGTTTCCACCAAACCCCCCATCTGATACAGACCCACCGTACAAACACCGCCCCTAACAGATCCATCATCACCACCACCTCGGTCTGAATGGGATGACGGCGGCAGAGGCGGTGCACTTCTGGGTTTCATTAAAACCCAGTAACCAAAAACTGAATCCGAGCTGAAAAAACAGAGGCGGCGCACATCTGGGTTCCATCTGGGATGCGATTTGAGCGATTCCAAGCTGAATCCACCGCCGTAACCCTGCCCAGATTTCGGGTCGAACATATGCAATTTCGGGTCGAACTGATTTGAGCGATTCTTGGATCCGTTTCTTGGATCTGGATTTCATGGATCTGGATTTGAGTGATATGAGAGGTTGGGGCGGCGGGGTGGGGCGGTGCGGAGGAGTGGTGGCGGTGTTGTGCGGTGGGGAAGAGGAACAGAATATTTTTTGAGAGAGAAAGTAGAGAGATTAGAGAGAGAAACTGAATTTGAAAAATGAGAAAAGTAAATGTGGGTGAGTAATTTTAACCGGTTACTTTTTGGGTGAAATGAGAAGAAGGGTATATGAGTCAATTTATTGTATTTTTTGTAGTTGGTTGTAATAGGGAAAAACAAATGGAGTAATCTGTCAGTGTAGCGAGAATCTTGTATTGGGTTAGCAGCCCAAATACAAAATATGAGGGTGTCCTCGTATATATATAAATGTTTTTAATTAATTAACATAATTTATACTCCGTATTTTTTATAAAAATTAAGTAAGAAAACTATAAATTAAAGTTAAATTATTATTATAGTTTATTTGAATTAGCTCACGAGTTAACAAATCGAATATCATTGAATTTGACTGTGTTTATATTAACAACTCTTATTAAACAAACTCAAGCGTATATTTCCTTATATTCAAAATACACACGTCTTTTTTACATCAATGCACACACGTTTTAAAAGAAAAACCTTTCCACAATACCTTTAATCAATAGCTTTGAAATTATATATTAGACTTTAAAAGTACTACTCTCTCCGTTCAATAAAACTGTGCTCACTTTTCTTATTTGTTCGTCCATCAACCATCACTTAATTATTCATATTGCTATTGTACTCTACCCACAAAATTCACTTTATTCATAAATGGACCCCACAATACCGTATAATACCCTTTACTTTATCTATTTTTTCTTAAAATATGTGCCTAAATAATTGAGCTCAGTTACTATGGATGGAGAGAGTAGTACTTTTCAATGAATTTAAGGGTAAAATTAGATGAAATATAATTAATTAATGTTGAAAAGTGTGAAACAACATTTAAATTAAATGTAAGAGAATATTTTCTAAATTAAGATTTGAATATTTCGCGCAGACTTGGCAGCAGGGGCGGGAAACCCCATTCCCTACTGGAAGTTTAGAGCGGGAAGTGTTGAAGAATTAATTGTCCGGATCTATTCGGGATGAATATTTAAATACAAATTTAATTCTAACAATTATTACTAGAATGAATTAATCCAATATTAATTCAAATAATAATTCAACAACAAATCATGCATACAAATAGTTCACGTAAATCCTACGCATGCGGAATTTGTTGGGATTATACTAGAAAGTATGCTTTTACTTTTGTATAATCAAAACGGAATTTCGGACTTATTTACTGAAATAAATTGTTTATCACTGATGCTTTAAATATTATCGAATGTTACATATATTTAATGCATAATTGTTCAATAATTCGTACGTGTTACATTGTAGTTAATTTAGTGATACCAGATAGAGTAGGTGGGATTTTGTGGAATATTATAATTATGAGAAAAAGAATATTGGAGATATATTCAAGATTTCTTGGAGATCAAGAAAAGATTTTTCCACATTATTTTAGGGCACAAAATTCGACCACCTCATGCTCTATAAATAGGGGATGATTCTTTCATTCCCAAGTATAATTTCATGTGCTGGAAAAATTAGTAAACCAACAAAGGTGGTGCAACATAATTTATTTTCCTTTTGTTAAATCGTTCACAAGAGTCCTTCCACCGGATAGTCGAACGAGGGCTAAGGGAATACTTGGAAAGTCCTTTCGGTTAGTCTAATCAACCACACCGTTGCCATCCCAAGAGGTACGTTCACGTAAACTCGTAGAATTCCGCATGCGTAGGTTTTACGTGAATTATTATATGCATGATATGTTGTTGGATTATTATTTGAATTAATATATGATTAATTCATGCTAGTAATAATTAAAGAATTAAATTTGTATTTAAATATTCACCCCGAATAGATCTGTGCAACTTATTCCCCAACAGAATTACTACGGGTTTACGTAAACTAACCTCTCGGAGTGACAACCGTTGAGAAGATGGATCCCGTTCACACGAACACACCAAAAGGTCTTCTCAAGTATTCTCTTATCCTTGTTCAACAATCCGGTGGAAGGAACTCGCGAACAATTTAACAAAAGGAAAAATAAAATTATGTTGCACCACCTTTGTGGATTTCTAATTTTTCCAACACATGAATTGCACTTGGGGATGAAAAATTCATCCCCTATTTATAATACTAAGGGGGGCAAAAATATTAGGGTTTTTGGGTGATCGAGAAATTTCCTTGCTTCTTCCTCAAGAAACAATCTAGAATATATTCAATATATCCTATTTCCCAAAATATCTCCCAAATAAAATCTCCTCCTCCTTATGTTATGGAATTTTCGAATATTTCATTACAAATAGCCAAGTGGGAGATTTCTTGAATTTAATGAGATAATATTGTATTCCAAAAATACTTATCCTCATTCAATAACAAAATTCAAAGAAAATCTTTCTCCCACTTTTATTCATAATTTTCGAAAAAATGAAAAATTAGGCAACAATAATTTATTTAATTTTAAACACCTTTTTCAGTTATTGGACTTTATGTTTGGGCTACTTGAGGGGCCTTTAGGAGAATTAAGATTGGACCTTCTAATGGACTTTGAATATCTAATATTGAGCCACAATATTATTCAAGCCCATAAATATTAATTAATCCCACTACATAATTAATATTGCACTATCCATCTTAACCCATATTACTGTTAATATGACTCCCGATTATTATTTTTCGTGTTTAAGATTCTCCAGCCCATTAATTAATTCAAGCCACTGAAATAGATTTCCATTAATTAATATCTTTTGTCCTTGGTCAAGGAACGGTTCAACATTATTATCCATACCGGAAACAAATTTCATTTGCAAGATTTGGTATGATAAATCTCTAATGAACCTCCCAAAAGCAAATCAAACGAAATGCTTTCAAGACACGATTCTTCAGAAATCTTAGAAATCGCGTGTGACCAAAAGAATATTGTCCAAGATATAAAGTATTGAATCTCATTGATTCTCTACCCGTCATAAGTCAAAGTAATAATTACTAACCACACACGATCCTATTTAAGGAACGAAGATTAAGAAATAACGAACCAATCGAGGTCTAATTCTTCCGGTTCAATCTTTGAAGAATTTATCCTCCTCAGTCTGTCCTGTCTCAACAGATCACCATGCACTAGTGTAATCTCTTGGTCAAGACAAACCAATCTGAGCCTTACACTTCAACCTTTCACGATGGATTGTTCATTTCCATCTAGGTTGTGAACAACGTACTTTTAGTTACAAGGGACTGTTAATTTAATCTTCTGTGATCTGTTATCACTAAATTAACTACAATGTAACACGTCGCTTATTGAACAATTATGTAATAAATATATGTAACATTCAATGATATTTAAAGCATCGATGATAAATAATTTATTTCAGTAAATAAGATAGAAAATTCAGTTTGGTTATACAAAGTAAAATTATACTTTCCAAGGATAACCCCAACAATCTCCCACTTATACTCAAAGTCTGCTTTTAAGTATACTACAAGACATCTCGTGTAGTTTCTGTCGTGACATCTAATGTCACCTACACGAACCTAATAATATCTCCCACTTATACTCAAAGCAGTTAGACAACGGTCTTGACACCCATTCCTTCCACATGTCTCTCGAATGTATTCTGAGGCAGACCCTTTGTGAATGGATCTGCTAGGTTATCTTCTGACGCGATCTTTATCACCTTTATATCTCCTCTCTAAACGATTTCTAAAGATAAGATGGTATTTTCTTTCAATGTGTTTGTTTGGCCTTGTGGGCTCTTGGTTCCCTTGAATTTGCAAATCGCTCGGCATTATCACGATAAATAGTGATTGTCTTTGGCAAATTCGAACTACATCCAAGTTCACTAGGAAGTTCTTGAGCTAAACCGCTTTTTTCACGCCGCGCAGTTAGCCTTACATATTCGGCTTCCATGGTAGAATCGGGCGATGCATTTCGCTTAACGCTTCTCCATGTCATGGCTCCTCCCTCCATGCAAAACACACTAATGGAGGTAGATTTTTGGAATCTAATTGATTGGAAATCCGAGTCCGTGTAACCGATGGGGATTAGACTGTCTGACTGATAAACTAACATTCTATCCCGAGTTCTTTTCAGATACTTCAGAATGTTCTTAACCGTCATCCAATGCTCTTTTCCCGGGTTACTTTGATATCTTGTCACCATGCCTACGCCAAAGCAGATATCCGGTCTCGTACACAACATTGCATACATAAGGCTTCGACATACCAAGCGTAAGAATGTCTTTCATGTCATCTATCTCTCTCGTGTCTTGGGCACATGTCCTCGATAGATGGATTCCATGCCCCGAAAGGTACGAAGCCTTTCTTGAATCTCGCATCTTTAATCGCTTCAAGACAATGTCATATATGAAGCTTCATGATAATCCTATCATCATTTTCTTGCGATCTCGAAAGATCTTGATCCCAAGGACGTGCGGCTTCCCCTAAGTCCTTCATATCAAACCTTTTTTTGAAGCCATGCCCTTACGCCCGACAATACCTTTACATCGCTCCGGCGAGCGTAATATCGCCTACGATAATACTAAGAATACCAATGCAGCTTCCGACACGCTTCTTGTACACACAACTTTCAGATTCATTTTGATCAAACCCATAAGACTTTATTACATGATCAAAACATTGGTTCCAAGCTCGATGCTTGTTTGAGTCCGTAAATGGACTTCTTGAGCTTAAAACCAGTGTTCTTGGCCTTTTTCAATGAAGCCTTGGGGTTGTTGCATATATAGATTTTCTTCAAGACTTCCGTTAAGGAAAGCCGCCTCTTGACATCCATTCGCCATTTTCAAAGTCGAGATCTTGAAGAAATCGACAAGAGAATTCGATGGACTTGAGCATTATTCTGGTGAAAAGGTTTCATACGATCCCTCCTTTCCGAGTATAACCTTTTTCGCCATAAGCCTTACCATGAAGGTTTCCACCTTCCCGTCCCTGTCCTCTTTTTCCTCTTGTATACCCACTTGCGGCCCAAAATGAGTTTGACCCCATTAAGTGGTTCGACTATCTCCCACACTCCATTATGATCCATAGAAAACCATTTCGGCTTCCATTCTTTGTTTGCCAAGAAACCGCATCCTTGTCTTGGATTGCCTCGTCAAGTCCACGGGTCCGATTCATCTTGGACCGGGGACTAAGTCCGAGGACTCTCCTATCCCCATGAATCTCTCGGTTGTCTCACAACCCTCCCACTACTGACGAGGTTCCGGTTTGTGTAAGTGTGTCATTTGGTCTCTAAGGTTAGCCCCTTAGCTCATTTAAGGTAATCTCACTTATGGGTCTTCTTTTTCGCTCATATAATCTTCTTCCAAAATCTAAAGTGGGTGCTTATTACCACCTTTTGATCTTTGGGACCATAGAACATACACCCTTTTTGTTCCCTCGGGTATCCTATAAACAACCTTAATTCGATCGAGGATCCAATTTTTTCCGCCTTGTCCAACACGTGGGCGGACACCCCAAATTCTCATGTGTCTCAAATCGGGCTTGAGCCCGGTCCACAATTCTTTGGGAGTTTTGGGAACCGATTTGGATGGCACCAAGTTCGAATATAAGCTTGCTTTCAAAGGCGTGACCCTAGAATCGACTTGGGTAGATTCGCATAAAATCATTTCTAACAATTTCTAAAAGAGTTTTGTTTCTTCGATCTTCCCCCCGCTTTTGTTGGGGGTTCCGATGCGCTTACCGATACAATCCTTCATCCGACAAGTGGTTCAAAAACTCATCGGCCGAGGTACTAGCCCTCCCACGATCGGATCGTAGAGACTTGATCGTTTTTCCCCTATGATTCTCGCTTGAGCCTTAAATTCTTTGAATTTGTCAAAAGTCTCAGATTTATGCTTCATAAGGAAAATGTAGCCGTACCTTGAGTAATCATCAATAAAGATGACGAAGTACTCATAACCTCCTCTTGCTTTGATTGACATTGGACCACATACGTCCGTGTGAACGATTTCTAACACTTCTTTTGGCTCTATTCCCTTGGCTCCAAATGCCCTCTTGGTCATTTTACCCTCCAAGCATGATTCGCAAGTTGGGATTGGTCCAATCCGGAGAGACTCCAATGAACCATCTTCTACCAACCTTTGAATCCTTTTTGAATTAATATGTCCCAATCTAAGATGCCATAGAAGTGTCTCGTTCACGTCTGATGAACGTTTTCTTTTATCTAAAAGCAGATTGATGTGTTATAGGATGCATTTAAGTGAGTGGTGTGCACGATTAATTGTATAGAGATTATTCAACAACGTTCCATGATGAATAAATTTATCATAAAAAGAAATGGTAACAACTTTATCAAAAGTAACTGAATATCCATCAAGGTAAAGTTTAGAAACCGAAATTAAATTATTTCTAAAAGTAGGAACGTAAAGAACATCTCTTAAAATTAAAACTCTGTCTTCAAAAGACAGGTGCACTTCTCCCATCGCTTACCGCCACTCTCGTAAGATCGCCCGATTGTGATGAGGATCTCACTCCCCACTAAGTTGTCTCGTCCGCTGAACCCGCAGAAAAGTGAAACAAACATGATCGATTGGATCCCAGATCCACCACCCATAAATGGGAGGCATACGCCGCTAAACAAGTTTCAACAACTAGTGCATGAGAATTACCTTTCTTTCCATTCCTTTTGGGTTTGGAATAGGCTGACCTCCAATGTCCCTTTTCACCGCAGTTAAAACATTTTCCTTTTGGTACCTTCTTGACACCCATCCAAATTTAGTTGTTTTTTCTCACCTTTCTTGGTAATGAGTTTGCTTTGGATCGACCACTTTCCTTTTCTTAAATCTTGCCTACCATCGCCCAGATTTTTGAGAAAAGACTTTTTGGTTACCAATGCTTCGTCTTTTTATTTCCCAAATGCTTCTCTATTTTCTCCAAGGCTTCACGCAGGGTTTCCATAGTGAACATGTGATCACTCATCACAAAACTACAGTAAAACCCATCGAAGCACCTTGGAAGAGTTAGCAAAATAAATTCGATTTGAGCCTCATCACAATACTTAGTACCGAGATAAGCAAGTTTGTCAAAATGGCATTTTATTCTCGAGAACATGCTCCTTTACGGTGTTCCTCACCCATTTTTAATTGCGCCACGCGTCGTCATTTTTAAACCGATTGATCATGCGGTCTTTTGTTAAAAATATTTCTTCAAGACTTTGCATAATCTCTCGCAGCCAGACTCAACACCTTCATGAATGTGTATCAAATCATCGGACAAATAGTCAAGATTACACGCTTCATGGGTTCATTGACTCGCTCCCAAATATTATACAAATGTCTTTCCGCGATCGATTGATCCATCAAGAGGCATCACGGGCTTGGGTACATCAAGAACCCAATAATGTTCTTATGTCAGAGTAGGACAAAAACTCATATTTCCGTTTCCAAACAACATAGTTATCACCAGTTAATTAGTGTTCTTTGAGTGTATATAACAGTGGATTAAAAGGTTGTTGTTGGGGAATTAATTGCCCGGATCTATTCAGGATGAATATTTAAATACAAATTTAATTCTAACAATTATTACTAGCATGAATTAATCCTATATTAATTCAAATAATAATTCAACAACAAATCATGCATATAAGCATGTTCACATAAATCCTACGATGTGGAATTGATGGGCTTATGTGAACTAACCTCTCGGAGAACCGTTGATGAATCCTGCTCACACGAACACACCAAAAAGCCTTCTCAAGTATTCCTCGCCGCCGCATGTTCAACAATCCGGTGGAAGGAACTCGCAAACAATTTAACAAAAGGAAAAATAAAATTATGTTGCACCACCTTTGTGGATTTCTAATTTTTCCAACACATGGAATTGCACACTCACGATTGAGGTTTTTCGAAAATACACAATCAGTCGACGTTTCAAAATATTTGATATTTTATCGACGCTGATATTTTTCCGAAAAACCAATTTTCGTGTTCTCCTGGAGATGAAACATTCATCCCCTATTTATAATGAGGGGTTGGTCGAAATTTTAGGTGGAAATAAAGATGGGAAAATCTTTTTCTTGATCTCCAAGAAATCTTGAATATATCCCATATATTCTTTTCTCCATAATTAAATATTCCACAAAAATCCCAACTCCTCTTGTTATGGTATTTTTCGAAAAATAAGGAGTAGGAATCCAAGATTTGGATCTTCTAGAATTTATGAGATATTCTTGTATTCCAAGAAAACATATCTTCCATAATATATTTTCAAGAATATCAAGAAAATCTTTCCTCTCCTTATTTATTCATAAATTTCGAAATATGCTTAATAAATAACCAAGTGGGAGATTTCTTGAATTTAATGAGATAATCTTGTTGGGGAATGAGTTGCACAGATCTATTAGGGGTGAATATTTAAATACAAATTTAATTCTTTAATTATTACTAGCATGAATTAATCCTATATTAATTCAAATAATAATCCAACAACATATCATGCATATAATAATTCACGTAAAACCTACGCATACGGAATTCTATGAGTTTACGTGAACGTACCTCTTGGGATGGCAACGGTGTGGCTGAATAGACTAACCGTAAGGACTTCCCAAGTATTCCCTAAAATTTCGCTTCATTATCCGGTGGAAGGATTCTTGTGAACAATTTAACAAAAGTAAAATAAATATGTTGCACCACCTTTGTGGATTTACTAATTTTTCCAGCACATGGAATTGTACTTGTGAATGAAAGAATCATCCCCTATTTATAGATACTAGGGTGGTTGAAATTTTGTGATGAAAACAATTTGGGAAAATCTTTTCTTGATCTCCAAGAAATCTTGAATATATCTCCTATATTATTTTTCCCATAATTATAATATTCCACAAAAATCCCACCTACTCTATATGTATGGAATTTTTGAAAATAATGGCTTGCAAGAAACCAAGATTTTGATCTTCTTGAATTTATGAGATATTCTTGTATTTCAAGAAATACATATCTTCCATAATATCTTTTCAAGAAAATCAAGAAAATCTTTCTTGCCCTTTATTTTCTAATTTTTCAAAAATCTCCTTATAGATACCCAAGTGGGAGATTTCTTGAATTTAATGAGATAATCTTGTATTCCAAGAATACATATCTTCATTCCATAACAAAATTTAAAGAAAATCTTTCTCCCAATTTTATCTATAAATTTCAAAATATTTCATGGAAAAATAAGCAACAATATTTATTTTATTTTAATCATATTTTCAGTTAATTGACTATATGTTGGGCTACTCAGGGGGTCTTTATGAGAATTAAGATTGGATCTTCTAATGGACCTTGAATATCTAATATTGAGCCACAATATAATTCAAGCCCATAAATATTAATTAATCCCACTACATAATTAATATTGCACTATCCATCTTAACCCATATTACAAATAATATGGCTCCCATCATTATTTCCCGTGTTTAAAATTATCTAGCCCATTAATTAATTCAAGCCAATTTGAAATAACTTTCCATTAATTAATATCTTTTATCATTGGTCAAGGAACGGTTCAACATTATTATCCATACCTAAACTAATTCCACTTGCAAGATTTGGTATGATAAAGCTTATGAACCTCCCAAGGGCAAATCAAACAAGCGTATTTGCACACGATTCTTCAGATAAATCTTAGCAATCACACGTGACTAATAATATTGCCCAAGATAAAAAGTATTGAATATCATTGATTCGCTTACCCATGATAAGTCAAAGCAATAGTTACCAATCCCACGTGATCCTATTTAAGGGACGAAGGTTAAGAAATAACGAACCACCGAGGACTAATTCTTCCTTGTTCGGTTCAAGAATTTATCCTCCTGTAGGTCCTATTCAGTGCATCAGTCATGCACTAGTGTAATCTCTTGGTCAAGACAAGCCAATCTGAGCCTTACACTTCAACCTTTCACGATAGTTTGTTCATTTCCATCTAGGTCGTGAATGATGTACTTTTAGTTACAAGGATCATTAATTTAATCTTTTTGTGATCCGGTATCACTAAATTAACTACAATGTAACATGTTTACGACTTATTGAACAGTTATGCAAAGAAATATATGTAACATTCAATAATATTTAAAGCATCAGTGATAAACAATTTATTTCAGTAAATAAGTCTGAAAATTCAGTTTCGATTATACAAAGTAAAAGCATACTTTCCAGTATAATCCCAACAATCTCTCACTTATACTCAAAGTCTGCTTTTAAGTATATTACAACATGTCTCGTGTAGTCTGTGACATCTAATGTCACCTACACGAACCTAATAATTTCTCCCACTTATACTCAAAGCAGATTGGCAACGGTCTTGACACCCATTCCTTCCACATGTCTCTCGAATGTATTCAGAGGCAGACCCTTTGTGAATGAATCTGCTAGGTTGTCCTTAGACGCTATCTTTGCCACATCTATATCTCCTCTCTTAATGATTTCTCGTATAAGATGTCTTTCCTTCAGTGTGTTTGTTTGACTCATGGACTCTTGGTTCCCTTGAATTTGTAATTGCCCCTAGCAAATATTTGCTAGACAAATTCAGAACTCTATCCAAGTCCACTAAGAAGGTCTAGAGCCAAATCGGTTCTTTCACTGCTTCACAAGCAGCTACTTACCCGACTTCCATGGTTGAGTCAGTGATGCATTTCTGCTTCACACTCGTCCATTTGATGGCTGCACTTCCCAAATGGAAACACACTAACCGAGGCGATAGTTTCGAATCTAAGTCCGATTGGAAATCCGAGTTCGTAGAATGATGGGGTTTGGACTATCTCGACCGATAATTCAACATTCTATCCCGAGTTCTTTTTCGATACTTCGTATCGTTTTTAATCGTCATTCCAATGCGCTTTTTCCTGGGTTACTTTGATATTCATACCATGCCTCTGTGGAAAAGCGAGATATCTGATCTCGTACACAACATTGCATATATAAGGTTTCCTGACAGCCGAAGCACAAGGAATGCCTTTCATGTCATCTATCTCCTTTTGCGTCTTAGGGGACTTTTCCTTGGATAGATGGATTCCAAGTCTGAAAGGTACTAAGCCTTTCTTAGAATCTTGCATGTTGAATCGTTTCAAGACAGTGTCTATGTATGAAACTTGCGATAACCCGATCATCATTTTCTTGCGATCTCGAGTGATCTTGATCCCAAGGATGTGTCCGGCTTTCCCTAAGTCTTTCATATCAAACTGTTTTGAAAGCCATGCCCTTACTTCTGATAACACCTTCACATCATTCCCGATGATCATAATGTCATCTACGTATAGTACTAAGAATACCAATGCAGTTCAGACACGCTTTTTATACACACAACTTTCAAACTCGTTTTGATCAAACCCATAAGACTTTATAACATGATCAAAACATGGTTCCAAGCTCTGGATGTCTGTTTGAGTCCGTAAATGGACCTCTTGAGCTTACAAACTAGGTGTTCTTGGCCTGTTTTAATGAAACCTTGGGTTTGTTGCATATAGATCTCTTCATCAAGACTTCCGTTAAGGAAAGCTGTCTTGACATCCATTTGCCAGATTTCAAAGTCAAAATGCGCAGCAATCGATAAGAGAATACGGATGGACTTAAGCATGGCTACGGGCGAAAAAATTTCCTCATAATCAATCCCTTCTTTCTGAGTGTAACCTTTCGCCACTAGTCTTGCTTTAAAGGTTTCAAACTTCCCGTCCGGTCCTCTTTTCCTCTTATACACCCACTTGCATCCAATGAGTTTGACCCCATTAAGTGGTTCGATTAGCTCCCACACTCTATTATGAAACATAGAACCCATTTCGGCTTTCATTGTTGTTTGCCAAGAATCTGCATCCTTATCTTGGAGTGCCTCGTCATATGTCCATGGGTCTGATTCATCTTGTCCGGGAATCAAGTCCGAGGACTCTCCTATTCCCATTCTAACAACCCTCCCACTATGACGAGGCTCGCCAGAAAAGTGTCGTTTGGTATATTATCTAGCATACGGTAATCGAGGTTTGCCCTCTAAGCTCATTTAAGGTAATCTCACTTCGGGTTTTCTTTGGTTCATATAGTTTTCTTCCAAAAATCTAAAGTGGGTGCTCATGACCAATTTTGATCTTCGGGACCATAGAACATACACCCTTTTGTTCCTCGGGGTATCCTACAAACAACCTTAATTCGATCGAGGATCCAATTTATCGGCTTCCCTTGTCTAACACGTGAAGCCGACACCCCAAATTCTCATGTGTCTCATACTAGGCTTTGCATACCGGGTCCACAATTCTTTGGGAGTTTTGGGAACCGATTTGGATAGCACCAAGTTCGAATGTAAGCCATTGTTTCAAGGCATGACCCCAGAACGACTTGGGAAGATTCACATAACTCATCATAGATCTAACCATTTCCAAAAGAGTTCTTTTTTTCTTCTCCGCAAACCCCGCTTTTGTTGAGGGTTCAGTCTGCAGATGAGTCGATACAATCCCTTTATCGATAAGTAGTTCAAAAACTCATCGGCTGAGGTATTCGCCTCCACGATCGGATCGTAGAGACTTGATACGTTTTTCCCTATGATTCTCTGTTTGAGCCTTAAATTCTTTGAATTTCTCAAAGATCTCGATTTATGCTTCATAAGGAAAATGTAACCGCATTTCGAGTAAATCATCAATAAAAATACTCATAACCTCCTCTTTGCTTTGATTGACATTGACCACATACATCCTGTGAAACGATCTCTAACACTTCTTTGGCTCTATTCCCTTGGCTCCAATTGCCCTCTTGGTCATTTTTTACCCTCCAAACATGATTCGCAGGTTGGAATTTGTTCAACTTGGAGACGCTTCTGAACCATCTTTCACCAACCTTTGGATCCTCTTTGATTTATATGACCTAATCTTAGATGCAAAAGAAGTGTTTAGCTTCCGCTTTTCTTTTATCGGAAATAGTTGATGTGTTATAGGATGCATTTCGTGAGTGGTGTGCACAATTAATTATATAGAGATTTTCCATCAATGTCCCGTAACAGATACACTCATCATTTCAAAAATGATGTCATTCTTATTAGAAAAAACTTAGTGTCCTTTAATCGAATTTTAGAAACTGAAAGTGAATTCTTTCTAAAACTGGGAACATAAAGATAATCTCAAAAAAACTTTATCTTCAAAAGATATGTGCACTTCTCCCACTGCTTTAACTACTACTCATGTAGTATTGCAATGTCTGCTACTTGCTTAGTATTGCAATAATCGTTACTATTGTAGCATTGCAATATCTGCCACTTACGTAGCATTGCAATAACTTCTACTTTCGTAACGTCGCCCAGTGTGATGAGGATCTCACTCCCACTAAGTTGCCGGATCATTTTGAACCCGTGAAGCCAACATGATTAGTGGATCTCGTATCAACCACCCACGAATGAGAAGTATACGCCCGCTAAACAAGTTTCAACAACTAGTGTCGTGAGAATTACCTTTCTTTTCCGTCCCCTTTTGGGGTTGAAACAAGCAAAACCTCCATTGTCCTCTCACCGCAGCTTAAGCACTTCCTCTTTGGATTTTCCTTTACACAACAAAAGCATTCTTCATCTTACCATTGCCCTAGCAATGATTGAGTTTTATTGCTTTATGGCCTTTGGTCCTCTTTCTTTATCTTGCCTACCCTTGGCCTAAAAAGATGAAGACGGACCACTTACCGTCAAAGCTTGAGTTTGGTGCCTTATCATCATTTCTACCGAGACCAAAAGCTTGCAACAAATTAGCTAGCGAGGCCAAAAATGCTCAAAAACTTTTTTGCAGAGAAAAGATACCAAATTCATCTGAGTCTCCAGATCATAATCTGCACTCAGAATCTCAAGTTTGTTTAGATGGGCCATCTATTTTGAGGACGTAATCCCTTACGGGTTTGCCCTCCACCATTTTCAGCGACGACATCTCTCGCAAGGTGATCTGACGAGTCCCGCATGTTTTGACTCGTCAGTTGGCTCATCTGATTTTTGTGTGTCAAGAATCCACTTGTGCTTTTGTGTAGTTAGGACAATTATAATTTTTCGTTTCCAATCAATATAGTTTCCACACATATTGTATTGACTTTAAGTATATTAACAGTGGATTAAAAGGTTACGACATCTTTGAATCAAATAAATAACTATATGCATAAGCACAAGTATATCACAAGATTCGATCACATGCATCATATTTAAAATCTCAAAAAAAATATGAACATGCATCAGCCAACATCTTAAAACAGTTTAAATAAGCCACGTGGGGTGGGTCATTATTTAAACACATTCAAGCAGGTTACAAACAAGAATAGTTACAAACCTTTAATATCCAGATTAATAGTTGGCTCCCACTTGACCAATATAAAATTGACAGGAACTTCGGGGAAGTATATGCATATCAATTTTATATCTAAGTAATAACCATGATTAAATACAGGACTATTATTTCGCTTTGAACGAGCCTCGTGTGGGGGTCATCGCCGCCACTATTAATAACCCACAATCATCCATTTGGAATTCATTCATGTGAAAACTATCTTTTGACCGGGTCCGTGTGGGAATTTCTCCAAAAGAATTCACAAATAAATAAATCATGGAGGTCAAAAATTAATTCAATTTTATTATCCTAATAAAATTGTCAATTAATTATTTAAACATACTTAGTAATTTTGAAGGTGAGATTTTTCATTTGGGCAACTCTCATGCAAAACACATTTAAACAAATTAAATAAAGCATAAAGTAAAGACAAAATAAATCAAGCAAAAACAAAAAATAAACATATTGGACACGAATTATCCAATTGTCATGGTTTGATTTTTTCTTGGCTTGATCTTGAAGAAACACCGCCTTGAATTTCTCCCACTTCGATCGTCTCGAAAAGAACTCCGTCTCGGCACGCCACGCCCAAGTAGCTTCGCAAGACGGGATGCACTCCGTGATCCTACCAGGCCAGCCGCAACAAATCATCGCCTGTGCGCCTTTGGCACAAATACGCGCCATGCCCGGCAGCGGTATCACCGGCCGACACAGCACTGTTGCTCGGCCCCGTGTCGCGTCACCCCAGCGCCCGCTGCGTCGTTTTAGCGGCATCGCCCGCCCGCACACTCGCATCGCCTACGTCGCACTGTGGTGGTTCGCGGGCCACTGCCCAAGGCCCGCTGGGCCGCCCGATCAGCCCGTGTGTTTAGCGCTTGCCCATGCGCTCCCGTACGGATCCTCACCGCACTGCCCTCGGCCTCGCCTGCGCCTTACATGCAGGCTCTACACTGTCACGTCCGTCAGATCGCAAGTGTGGCGCCTCCTTGCACGCTTTTATGCGACGACGCCGCCACGCCCGAGATTCTCGATTTCGTCCCTTTAATTCTTCATCTCCGCCCTTGTTTTCGATCCGGTTACAATTTATTTACAAAAATAAATAAACCTAGATCTAGACTAGTCTATTACATTGATCAAATCAAACAAATTCTAATCTACTCGTGGATTTTCTCACGAGGCAAAAAAACGAATCCGAACGAATCGAATTAAAAACCACGGTTTATATGCATGCATAAATAAACACATTAAATTAAATGACAATTGAATACCTGCAAAATAGATCTAGCAATTCTACTATCCAATTTCAAATTTAATGCCCACTTAATTAAATTACAATTTAAAAAAATTCAGAGTCTAAAACCGTGGCTCGATACGATTGTTGGGGAACGAGTTGCACAGATCTATTCGGGGTGAATATTTAAATACAAATTTAATTCTTTAATTATTACTAGCATGAATTAATCCTATATTAATTCAAATAATAATCCAACAACATATCATGCATATAATAATTCACGAAAAACCTACTACGCGAATTATACGAGTTTACGTGAACGCATTCTCTTGGGATGGCAAATAGTGTGGTTGAATAGACTAACCGTAAGGACTTCCCAAGTATTCCCTTAGCCCTCGCTCGACTATCCCAAGTGGAAGGATTCTTGTGAATGATTTAACAAAAGGAAAATAAATATGTTGCACCACCTTTGTGGATTTACTAATTTTTCCAGCACATGGAATTGTACTTGTGAATGAAAGAATCATCCCCTATTTATAGATACTAGGGTGGTCGAAATTTTGTGATGAAAAGAATGTGGGAAAATCTTTTCTTGATCTCCAAGAAATCTTGAATATATCTCCTATATTCTTTTTCCCAAAATTATAATATTCCACAAAAATCCCACCTACTCTATATGTATGGAATTTTTGAAAATAATGGCTTGCAAGAAACCAAAATTTGGATCTTCTTGAATTTATGAGATATTCTTGTATTTCAAGAAATACATATCTTCCATAATATCTTTTCAAGAAAATCTTTCTTGCCCTTTATTTTCTAATTTTTCAAAAATCTCCTTATAGATACCCAAGTGGGAGATTTCTTGAATTTAATGAGATAATCTTGTATTCCAAGAATACATATCTTCATTCCATAACAAAATTCAAAGAAAATATTTCTCCCAATTTTATCTATAAATTTCGAAATATTTCATGGAAAAATAAGCAACAATGTTTATTTTATTTTAATCACATTTTCAGTTAATGAACTATATGTTGGGCTACTCAGGGGGCCTTTAGGAGAATTAAGATTGGACCTTCTAATGGACCTTGAATATCTAATATTGAGCCACAATATAATTCAAGCATATAAATATTAATTAATCCCACTACATAATTAATATTGCAGACTATCCATCTTAACCCATATTACAAATCAATATGGCTCCGGTCATTATTTCCCCGTGTTTTAAGATTATCTAGCCCATTAATTAATTCAAGCCAATTAAAAATAGCTTTCCATTAATTAATATCTTTTATCCTTGGTCAAGGAAAGGTTCAACATTATTATCCATACGGAAACTAATTCCACTTGCAAGATTTGGTATGATAAAGCTTATAAACCTCCCAAGGGGCAAATCAAACAAAAGCGTGCTTTCACACGATTCTTCAGATTAAATTTTAGCAATCACATGTGACTAATAATATTGCCCAAGATAAAAAGTATTGAATCTCGTTGATTCGCTACTCATGATAAGTCAAAGCAATAGTTACCAATCCCACGTGATCCTATTTAAGGGATGAAGGTTAAAAATAACGAACCACCGAGGTCTAATTCTTCCTTGTTCGATTAAAAGAATTTATCCTCATGTAGGTCCTATTCATCGGCATCACCATGCACTAGTGTAATCTCTTGGTCAAACAAGTCAATCGAGCCTTACACTTCAACCTTTCACGATGGTTTGTTCATTTCCATCTAGGTCGTGAATAGCGTACTTTTTAGTTACAAGAGACCTGTTAATTTAATCTTCGTGATCCGGTGATCCGTATCACTAAATTAACTACAATGTAACACGCGTCATTTACTTATTAAACAGTTATGCAAAGAAATATATGTAACATTCGATAATATTTAAAACATCAGTGATAAACAATTTATTTCAGTAAATAAGTCTGAAAATTCAGTTTCGATTATACAAAGTAAAAGCATACTTTCCAGTATAATCCCAACAAATCTTGTATTCCAAGAATACTTATCTACATTCCATAACAAAATTCAAAGAAAATTTTTCTTCCTCTTTTATTTATTATTTTCGAAACTTTTAGGAAAATTAGGCAACAATAATTTATTTTATTTTAAACACCTTTTTCAGTTACTGGACATTATGTTTGGGCTACTTGAGGGGCCTTTAGGAGAATTAAGATTGAACCTTCTAATGGACTTTGAATATCTAATATTGAGCCACAATATTATTCAAGCCCATAAATATTAATTAATATCACTACATAATTAATATTGCACTATCCATCTTAACCCATATTACTGTTAATATGGCTCTCGGTTATTATTTCCCTTGTTTAAGATTATTTAGCCCATTAATTAATTCAAGCCACTGAAAATAGTTTTCCATTAATTAATATCTTTTGTCCTTGGTTAAGGAACAGTTCAACATTATTATCCATACCGGAAACTAGTTCCACTTGCAAGATTTGGTATGATAAATCTTATAAACCTCCCAAGGGGGCAAATCGAACAAGCGTACTTGCACACGATTCTTCGTATTAAATCTTAGCAATCGCATGTGACCAATAATATTGCCCAAGATATAAAGTATTGAAATTTGTTGATTCTCTACCCGTAATAAGTCAAAGCAATAATTACTAACCACACGTGATCCTATTCAAGGGACGAAGATTAAGAAATAACGAACCACTGAGGTCTAATTCTTCCTAGTTCAGTGCTGAAGAATTTATCCTCCTGTAGGTCCTATTCAGTGCATCAGTCATGCACTAGTGTAATCTCTTGGTCAAGACATGCCAATCTGAGTCTTACACTTCAACCTTTCACGATGGATTGTTCATTTCCATCTATGTCGTGAATGATGTACTTTTGGTTACAAGGAACTGTTAATTTAATCTTCTGTGATTTGGTATCACTAAATTAACTACAATGTAACACGTACTATTTATTGAACAGTTATGCAGTAAATATATGTAACATTCAATGATATTTAAAGCATCAATGATAAATAATTTATTTCAGTAAATAAGACATAAATTCAGTTTGGTTATACAAAGTAAAAGCATACTATCCAGTATAACCCCAACAGTTGCGACATGCTGAACTGAAATAAATAACAATTTGTGTAAGCACAAATATATCACAAGATTCGATCACATGGTTCATATTAAAATCTCAAAAAAAATATGAACATGCATCAGCCAACATCTCAAAACAGTTTAAATAAGCCACGTGGGGTGGGTCATTATTTAAACCCATTTAAGCATGTTACAAACAAGAAACAATTAAAATTAATTAATATCCAGATTAATAGTTGGCTCCCACTTGACCAATATAAAATTGACAGGGACTTCGGGGAAGTATATGCATATCAATTTTATACCTAAGTAATAACCATGATTAAATACAGAATTATTACTTCGCTTTGAACGAGCCTCGTGGGGAGGGTCATCGTCGCCACTAATAATAACCCACAATCATCCATTCGGAATTTATTCTGTGAAATCTATCTTTTGGTCTTCCCGTGGGGGGAATTTCTCCAAAAGAATCCACAAATAAATAAATCATGGAGGTCAAAATTAATTCAATTTTATTATCCGGAATAAAATTGTCAATTAATTATTTAAACATACTTAGTAATTTTCAAATGTGAGATTTTTCAAAACATATTATCATGCATCGCATATTTAAACACAATTTAAATGAGCACAAAATAATGTAAAATATCAAAACAAAAAAATTAAACACATTGGGCACATATATCCAATTGCCACAGTTAATTTTTGTCATGTCTTGATCTCGAGAAATCGTCTTCATAGCTTTCATCGTTCGTCTCGAAAAGCTCCCACTTGACCATCTTGAAAAACACCCCGTCAAGCCACGCCATCGACCGGCTCGTGGAGTCGGATTACGCCTTGCAGACTTTCCTCACTTGTCGTCGGGCCCGTCAAGACGCGCCTGAAGTGCATCATCGCGCTCATCGCGATCATCTTTCGGCCTCCTCGGGTGGCGTCGTGAGATCTCGGCAAAGCCGCATACCCACCCATGCCTCGACCACCCATGCGATCCCTTCCCCGCATCGCTTCGCCCGCGTCGAAAAGGCCAAGAGCACAAGACCTGCCGCGCTCGCCCCACACGTCATGCCAGGCGATCAAGGCTTCGGCGAGATAGCCTCACCCTTCGCGTCACCCCACGCCCGCCTACGCCTCCTTGGTTTCAGCGATGCATTTAAGCGACACCGCAGTTGAACCCGGCCCGGATCCCGCTCTTAATTCTTCGTCTCGCCCCGTTTCAATCCCATGATTTATTTAAAAAAATAAATAAACCTAGATCTAGACTAGTCTATTACATTGAACGAATCAAACAAATCATAATCTACTCGTGGATTTTCTCACGAGGCAAAACGAATTCGAACGAATCGAATTAAAAAAAACCACAATTCATATGCATGCATAAATATAAACATTCATCAAATACCATGACAATTGGATACCTGTAAAAAAGATCTAGCAATTCTACTATCCAATTCAAATTTAATGAAAATGAATTAAATTAGAATTTAAAATTCAGAGCCCGAAACCTAGGCTTTGATACCAGTTGTTGGGGAATTAATTTCCCGGATCTATTCGGGATGAATATTTAAATACAAATTTAATTCTAACAATTATTACTAGCATGAATTAATCCTATATTAATTCAAATAATAATTCAACAACAAATCATGCATACAAATAGTTCACGTAAATCCTACGCATGCGGAATTACTACGGGTTTACGTAAACTAACCTCTCGGAGTGACAACCGTTGAGAAGATGGATCCCGTTCACACGAACACACCAAAAGGTCTTCTCAAGTATTATCTTATCCTTGTTCAACAATCCGGTAGAAGGAACTCACGAACAATTTAACAAAAGGAAAAATAAAATTATGTTGCACCACCTTTGTGGATTTCTAATTTTTCCAACACATGGAATTAAGACTTGGGATGAAAAAATTCATCCCCTATTTATAATACTAAGGGGACGAAAATATTAGGGCTTTTTGGTGATTGGGAAATTTCTCGCTTTTTCCTCAAGAAACAATCTTGAATATATCCAATATATTCTATTTCCCAAAATATCTCCCAAATAAAATCTCCTTCTCCTTATGTTATGGAATTTTCGAAAATTTCACTACAAATAGCCAAGTGGGAGATTTTTTGAATTTAATGAGATAATCTTGTATTCCAAAAATACTTATCCTCATTCCATAACAAAATTCAAAGAAAATCTTTCTCCTCTTTTTATTCATAATTTTTGAAAAAATGAAAAAAAATTAAAGAACAATAATTTATTTTATTTTAAACACCTTTTTCAGTTATTGGACTTTATGTTTGGGCTACTTGAGGGGCATTTAGGAGAATTAAGATTGGACCTTCTAATGGACTTTGAATATTTAATATTGAGCCACAATATTATTCAAGCCCATAAATATTAATTAATCCCACAACATAATTTATATTGCACTATCCATCTTAACCCATATTATCAAGTAATATGGCTCCGGTTATTATTATTTTCCGTGTTTAAGATTCTCCAAATTTCATTAATTAATTCAAGTCATTTGAAATAGCTTTCCATTAATTAATATCTTTTGTCCTTGTTCAAGGAATGATTCAACATTATTATCCATACCGGAAACAAATTCCACTTGCAAGATTTGGTATGATAAATCTCATGAACCTCCCAAGGGGGCAAATCAAACGAAGCGTCTTCGCATTACCCATTCTTCGATTAAATCTTAGAAATCGCGTGTGACCAAAGAATATTGTCCAAGATATAAAGTATTGAATCTCATTGATTCTCTACCCGTCATAAGTCAAAGCAATAATTTGTAACCACACACGATCCTATTTAAGGAACGAATATTAAGAAATAACGAACCACTGAGGTCTAATTCTTCCCGCTCAATCTTTGAAGAATTTATCCTCCTCAGAGGTCTTGTTCAAACAAGATCATCATGCACTAAAGTAATCTATTGGTCAAGACAAAACCAATCTGAGCCTTTACACTTCAACCTTTCACGATGGATTGTTCATTTCCATCTAGGTTGTGAACCGCGTACTTTTACTTACAAGGGACTGTTAATTTAATCTTATGTGATCTGGTATCACTAAATTAACTACAATGTAACACATACTGTTTATTGAAAAATTATGCAATAAATATATGTAACATCCAATGATATTTAAAGCATCGATGATAAAATAATTTATTTCAAAGAAATAAGATGCCAAAATTCAGTTTGATTATACAAAAGAAAGATATACTTCCAAAGATAACCCCAACAGGAAGTTCCCAATTTCTTTCCCGTGGGGTTGGGGATCATATGCCCTTTTCCCCCAAAAGACTTTATATATTACTTAATATTCCATCCGTCCTACTATAAGTTTCTCCATTTTCTTTTTCATTCGTCCCACAATAAATTTTCTATTTCGATAAATGAAAAAAGTAATATTCTTACCCATAATTTTTATCCTCACTTTTCACATAATATTATAAAGAAAGTCACTCTCTATTCCACTCATTATTCCATATATTTTTTTCCTTTCTTCCAATACTTAAAATCACCCTTCATTTTTATTATTTTATTATTATTTCTTAAACAAAATAAAAAAAAATTATACTAGAACAGAGGGAGTATGTATATATTTTTTATCATAATTTAATTGAAAATGAGGATAGAGAGGAAAATTCCTCATAACTTCGCGGGTACAAAGACGAGGAGGATTTTTTTTTGTGTTTTGTGGGTGTTGTGTGCATATCGCGTGAGCTGGGCCCCGGCCCACAATTTGCAAATATATGGTATGTATGTGACCAGACAGAACATTAAGCGTATCGTTGAACGAGGTGGTTTAGTTACGATTTTGTTCACAACAAGCTCGATGACCTCAGACTCATCCGAGGTCAGTGCATTAACTGTGATAAGACGTGTGTCAGAGAGTTGGCACAAACGATCATTCCTGAAATGGGATTGAGTCAGAAAGAATCCGGCGAAGGACGGTACCGAATGACTTGTCAGTGTACGAAAATGGTTAATTCCCTGCAAACCCGGGAACTACCTTGGTCGAGGTGCAAATCAAGGCTGTGAGGTGCATAAACCTCGAGCGACCTCCCGCGACCTCCGGAGACAAATCAAATCAATCTTGTAACATTTAATGTTTTGCAGGGCGACTTTCTGTCCTTTGTCCTTGTAAACCGGGAGAGTGAGCTCCACTCTCTCAAACACTATAAATATGGCTCATTTATGACCCAAATGACTAGATAATTCATATCATATCAAATCTCTTGCAAATTTTCTCCTTTCATTTAAGTTCAACACTTTTCTCTACACCATCATGAGCAATTAATACAACTCTTACCTCATAATTATTTATTTGTGTCATCAAAATCCTAAGTCATATTCAAATCCGTAATCTCGATATTTTGATGTACAACAGTGGGGAAGGGAGGGGATTGGTGCCAGTCCCTCGCCCCTGTAACCCTGTTGAGATATTTAATTTTGCGAATTTAATTATATAACCAAATTCAATGTGAAGTTTCATTTGGTGTGGAGTTAAAACCAATAATATGTTTTCAATTTCTTGTTAAATTAACTGCAATCACGTTTAAGAAGATATTTAGGGATCTAAACAGCCTAAATCATGTAATGTAATAAAATAAAATAAAAATATATGAGGTGCCGCCGATTCAAGGAATCTAAAATAAAAATTAAATGAAAATGACATGTAATTATATATCCACCACTCATCATCTCTTCCAAGAAGTCCACCCAGCAAACAGATACCACAGATCTCTCTCTGGATCATCCATGGCCTCCAGATTGTTGAGCTTCCATCCCCATCCCTATCCCCTCCCCCACCACAATTCACTTCTCTTCTCAAAATCCCCTCTCAATAAACCCCTCTTCCCACCCATCTCAACTGCGAAACCCTCCATCTCACTCCAAACCAAATGCCCCCCTTTCCCCAAAATGTCGTCCTCAAATCCCATCTCCCAATTCGAACCCGACCTGACCCTCATCAACGACGAGCTCAAGCCAACGACGTCGGATCAGCGCACCTTCTCCGGCCTCGAAATGGCCACACTCTGGATCGGCCTAGTCGTCGGAGTCCCGTCGTATTACCTCGCCGGCAGCCTCGCCGATCTAGGCATGGCGTGGTGGCAGGGGATTGCCACCGTCGTCGCCGCCAATGTAATCCTATTACTCCCTTTAATCCTAACGGGCCACCCGGGCACCAAATACGGGATCTCCTTCCCTGTTCTAGCTAGGTCATCGTTCGGGATCCGCGGCGCCCATGTCCCCAGGCTTCTTCGGGCTTTAATCGGGTGCGGATGGTACGGAATCGAATCGTGGATCGGCGGGGAAGCGATTTTTCTACTTCTCCCCCAAATTATCAAACAATCGTCGCTCGCGAAACCCTTGATTTGGCTCGGGACTTCCCCGATTGAATTTGGGTGTTTTATCGTGTTTTGGTTCGCCCAGCTGGCGATTGTGTGGAATGGAATTGACGCGATTAGGGATCTGGAGAAATACTCTGCTCCGATTTTGATTTTACTCACTTCTGTTCTTCTAATTTGGTCTTGTGTAAATGCCGGTGGGCTTAATCACATGCTTTCCCTGTCTTCAAAGCTTTCGAGTTCCGAATTCTGGGCTCTGTTCTTCCCTTCTTTAACAGCTAACATAAGTTTCTGGGTGACTGTCGCTTTAAACATTCCCGATTTTACACGATTCGCAAAAAGCCAGAAAGATAAGATCGTAGGGCAAATTGGGCTGCCCATTTTCATGGGGGCTTTCACCTTTGTGGGATTAGCAGATTTGGGCATGTAATTTCTGATCCAATTCAACTTCTTGGCCAAATTGGGGGAATTTGGGTTAAAATCCTAGCGATTCTGGGCATCAGTTTAGCCGTGATCACAACCAACATTGCAGCCCCCGGCCAATGTGGTGGCCCCGGCCAACGCTTTAGTCAATCTAAGTCCTTGGAAGTTCACGTTCCGTAGGGGCGCGGTTCTGACGGCGGTTCTTGGGATCGCGTTTCAGCCTTGGAGGCAGCGAGAGCTTTATCTACACCTGGCTGGTTGGGTACTCCGCTGTGATGGGGCCAATTGGGGCTATCATTTTGGCTGATTATTATCTGATTAAGGGGCGTGATTTGAGGATCGGAGATCTGTACACCATGAATTCTAAAGGGGCTTACTACTCTGAAGGTGGATACAATTTGGCGGCGTTGATTGCTGGGATTTTGCCTGTGATTCCTGGGTTTTTTAATAAGATTGGGATCTTGAATTCTGTTCCGGCCGTCTTTACTGTGATATACAATAATGCTTGGTTCTTTAGCTTCTTCTTAGCTGGGATTTTGTACTGGATTATATCGTTAGTGAGAAGCAGGGAGATGAATGATCACCAGCGGATAGATCCCCTGTTACCCAACTCTTCATCTTAGTTTCACTGTGTCTCTGGTTTTCTATTATGGGAATTTCGTGCAAAATAGAATGTTGGGTGAAATGAAAAAAGTGTAACATACTAGATTTTTTTTAAAAGAAATTTATTGAATATTTACGGGATGAAAGTGTAGATGATTCAGATTTGTATTACCATGCATACGGCCAGTTTTAAACCTTTACCCATTCCATATTTTTGTAATTTATTTTACATGATGTACAAATTATTACTCAATTAATTCAGTTGTTACATGGAGTTTTGACATTTCACATGAGAGGAACATGCAAAGATCCTATAATATAAGATTAAAATTGCTTGACTAAAGGACTTAAATGAAAAAATTTATTGGTATGAAATTAAAATTGTCAATACGAGATTAATTTTGCAATATGCTCCCCATGAGTGATATGTTTTGCAATTTACTCAAAATTAGTTGTATTTGTATTAGACCGTTGATGATCTAACGAGAGACATAGATGTGAACTATTACGATTTCAAATTTAAGCCTTATCGATTGTCGAATAGTACATGATGTACAACAATATTCTATGTTTTGCACTAAAGAGTAATTTTTTATAAATTATTTATGGGTACGTACAAGAAATGGATTCCGTTCTTGCTCAATATACCTCAACTAGTACGTGTCCCGCGTATTACATGGTATTGATTTTTTTTTTATCAAACTGAAAAAAATAAATATTTAAAACGGTTAAAATAAGATTAGATCAAATTTTTAATTAAAAATTAAAAAATATATAATAATTGATGAAGAAGAAGAAAAGTGACAGTAAATTTATTGGGTGGTTAAGATAAGATTAAACATATAAAATTTAATTAAAAACTAAAATTAAAATATTTAAAATAGTTAGTACAATTTTGCGTACGTAGTTAAGATAAGAGAATTTTAAAAAAATTAATTAATTTTTTTAAATGTAAAATGTAGAATATTGAGAATAAATTTGATTTTTTTATGGTTAAGATAAGATAAAGATTATATTTGAAAAAATAAAAAATATAGAATAAATGAGAAAAATTAGAAATTTGAATGGTAGAATTTGTTGATGATATGTAGGAAAAAAAAGATTCAGAAATAGATGTAAGGAGGATTATAAGGCAACTGCAACTTGGATTAACGGAATAATTTGTTGAGATATTAGGCCCACCAACATTTTGGGCCTGAATTACGTCTGCCGTGTTTCATAGGCCCAACATATTAACTGTTATATGCCTCTCGGAAAATAAAATGCCAACGCTTTTGTTTGTGCACATGTAAAGCATTGTTGTTAATGACTTATCTTTTACGTTTTATTCCGTGGTTTGTCCGCATTTAGTTAATTTTAAAAAAAAAAGCAGATTGGTTTGATGGTTTCCGTCCATTTTCAGTAAAATATTAAAATTCAATCCTACTCATTATTTAAAAGGTCGAGCCAGAGGATAAGTAGGCCTAACGAAGACCCATGGACGGATCATAGAGGGGCTGCACCGGACTTCAGCCCAGTGCAAATCCCCACTAACCTATTATATATTTATATATAATATATGAATAAAATTCAATATACGTATTTAAGCACAACCCAATATTATTTTATATATTATATTTAATTTATAAATTTCAATTTAAAATTAAAGATCATCCCTACAATTAATAAGAGATACAACTTGATATATATAAAAAAAAATTCCTGATCAATCTGTCTCTCCTTCTTTTTTCTTCTACTTATTATAATTTAATTAAATTATTGAAACACAACAAAAAAATTATTTTATTGTAATTTTAGATGTGTTTTCTTGAGGCTCTCAAATCCAAACATTTAGAGTTTAATCATTTGAATATGATTCTATTTTTTTTATTTAGTATTTTTATTTATTTAACTTATTCAATATTAAATATATACATTGTTATCTCAATTTTTGTCCTTTTCTTTTGAAGAATATGTATTAATAATTTATTTTTTATTTTTTATATATTATAATAACAATAAATTTTTTGCCACTTTAATATTAGAAAAGAAGAAATTATAAATGTAATAATGTACTAACATGAGTTAAATGAGATATTTTTTAAGCTGATAAATATTTATTGAAATGATTAAAAAAATGCTGAGTATAAATTGTATAATTTTGTTTTAACTAAATATTAGTATTTATTAATAGAAAAACAACATATTTTATAAATGAACACCAATCTTTTGAAATATATTTTGTTATTAAATATAGATAAATTTGGACTTAATTATTAATGAGTTTTATGTTTTGAAGTCTCATATGACACCACTTAAATTAATATACAAAAAAAATGTTATATATAAATATAAAATTTTAATATGACGAAATTTCAAAAAAAATTAGCCCACCCCACCATTAAATCCTAGATTCGTACCTGGGTAGACCGATGTTGGGTAGCTTGATCTGTTCTTACCTCTAAATATAGTGAATGGATTTTTGGAGATTTATATATAATTGATGGCCAGATGGAGCTATAACTTTGAAATAAATTAAAATTTTCTCTTTAAAAAGTCCAGCATAAATATCATTCAGAAATAAATATATGGGCCTGTAAATCTTCTTGGTTTGGACCAACACTTATTGCTCACGCTCATTCGCAGGCCCACCATCTCATATATTACCAAAGGGGGAAAAGACAAAAACTTATATGAGATGATCTTATGAAAAGATGGTGTACAACCTAATACAAATCACGCTCATCCCTTTTAAGCTGTTAAAACGTCAATGTCCACCGTAAAACAGTCTCATGCAAGTGTGTCTCGTTACCAAAAGATTAACTTTGACGATTAAAAAAAAAAGAGTTACTGTACTAAATATAATCTTAGAATAAATCAATGTTCCAGTTCAATATGATTTAGGTGGTGTTTTAGAACACCATTGAGACCCAATAATCGCTTCTACTTTTTTAAAGTTGGGTCTATGTAACTTTTTTTTTTTTTGATTGGGAGGTCTATGTAAATTAAATAATAAGTGATTTTGTAATGTGCACTTGTGATTGAAAACAGGCAATTAGACATGTGAATTTGTTTGGACTTTAAGGTGCGAAAAATATCCCATTTGTACTAAATTTACATTAGGAAAATGGAACATTCTTATGTACTTACCCCATTATACTTATACAGCCATTCATTTTGATGTTTCCATATCTCGATCCTTTACATCATAAGATAATTATCTTTGTTACATGTCCGTGATTAATTAATGTATCACGTGAATAAGTATTCAAGTTGTGTAAGGAGAACCTAAGTCAACTTTTAATAATTTCCGAAAAGCAAACAAACTTATGTAAATTTGTATGCAAGTTGCTCAAATAAATGTAAATATCCTCCAAATTAATTAATATTTTTTTTCAAATAAACTCTTGTGAATAAAGTCACCTTTCGTGTCAGCACTATAATACTGTTTGGCATTGTATTATACTCCATTACATTATAAGTCACACATTTTTCCCGCAGATACCTATTTAACCATATGCAAGGACATACTAGTTTTTTACTACATATCAAACAATGAGTATTTGATTTATTTTTTAAAAAAAATTACATGAAAAATTGATTTGAATTGGTAAAGGAAGTTCGTAATTTCAAAGCATTAAATGTCATAAAATTTCAAAAGTAAAATGTACGAATAATATGGCATATTGACTTATAGATTTCAAAATTAATGCAATAGTTGTGGCAGTGGCAGTTGCGTCAATGGCGTAATTCTCCTGGCAAGGAAATTTATAGTTATTTAGAAGAATTTTAATGTGAACTGAATCAAGTCAGCCGTTGATAAAATTTCTCTGGTGATTATTTCATTAAATTGACTATGGAGTTCCTATTTGCAAATACATATACGGGAAGAACATATTTTCTTAGGTTCGAAACTAGGGACTAGGGTTAGTAAAATAAGGATAGTAAGTTTTTGAGCTGACACATTGTAGTCTATTAAATTTCAGTTTCGCCCATTTACGCCCGTAGAGTCTATTTTCGAGCATTTACATAAATTTGGCCCGATGCATTCACCATGGGGCTAAAATACAAATCTCACTCGCGATTCAATCTATTCTCAATCAAATTTTGGTTGATTTCCCGTAATTCGAGTGTCAACGACTCTACGAATCCCTTGGTTTGGTACCATCAATTACCAATATCGTGTACCACAATATCCAGAAATTTTGGGAGGTCCAGTGCATTCCAACTTGGTACTCACGGGATGCCAATTAGGAGATACTTCATTTCTGCTTTTGATTCATGCCCTATATATATATATATATATATATTTTTTTTTTTTTTTTTTATTTTAGAAAAGGACGTACAATGAAAAGGTAAAGAGTAGTACAAAGTACAAATTCTACAGACGAAGAGAAGTACAAAGTACAAATCCTTCAAACGAAGCACAAGTCCTTCAGACAAACAATCGAAATACCGATCGGAACAACACCTACCTCGAACCAATCTTGAGGAACAGAGGAGGGGAGAATCACAATCCAGATAAAAGCACAAGGACAAAGGAAAAGCCACACACTAAGACTTAAACCATGTCCGTAAAGATAACCAGGATTGCATCAATCAAAGCACAACATACAAACCATCATGACCCAGAACCGAAAGAGAACAACAAAACAAACAAAAGCAAACCCAAAGAGAGAAAAATCTCACAACTAACCCCTACCTAGGAGAAAGCAGAGAAGATAAAATAAATATAAACCCTAAAGCATAAAAAATAACAAAAGGTAAAGATAGCACACAAAATAAAACAAAAAAATAAACATCCGTCGGACCGAAACCGCCCACCGGTTGCCGTGACTCCGGTGGGGGAGATCGGTCCGACGAACCAGTCACGGCCTCTAAACGGCGCTCAAAATGGCAGGCAACGGAGTGACGGCGACGAGGAATAAGACGGTGGGTTTGATTTTTTATTTTTTTTAATATTTCTATTCTACAGTTTCTACCTACGTTTGGGTTTAAGTATCTTTCTGAAACTGTAATTGTATAGTATAACATAATCACATAAGGAATGGTTGGGTCTATAAATGGAGAACCAACTTAACGGGGATCGAACAAGTTTCATAAGGGATCTATTCTTATAATTTTTAACTATTTTTCCTCATAAAGCACTTAAAATATATATATATATATATATATAATTCGATTCAGATATTGAAGTGCACTTAATATGTCTACTCACTTTTCTAGTGAGGTTCTATTTTAAAACCAATTGATGATAGGAGGAAGATGTCACTTATTAAGTTTATAAATTAGTTCTTTTTTATTATTTTTTTAATTATTTAGGTATGAGACAATTCACACGTGAAACCTATTCATCAGTATTCTCGACACATTCCTTCACATGTTAGTCATTCGTTATTCTAAACAGAATCAATTGTGCATAGATCGACAACCCATCAACCTCCCGTTTCATTAATTTTCTAACACTCTCTCACCTATGGGCTGAATTCTCAACTCTACCATTTGGGGATGAGGTCATCAAATTGACCATTTAATATGGTTGTACTTGATGTCCGTGGGATTTGAACCCAAAATTGGGTAACAGAGTTTTTTGGCTCACACCCACAAACTCGATTTAATGTTGTCTCTATAAACAATTTTAATCCATAATTTTTTCTAAGGTGAGTACGATTTATTAGGCGTTTAAATCACAAATAATCTCGTAACTTTGACCTCAATTAAATTCAATTATATAATTTTTTTTTCTTGATTTAGTCCCAACATCTTTGGCAATATTCAATTTATGCCACAAGTATGTTGCAAAATTCAAAATAGCATCATTTCACCTATTGAATTTGAGATTTTTCGACTGCAGGTGTGATTGGACTGTCACATGTAATATTATTTTAAATTATAAACTTTTAATTGCTTTTGACGACTTTTATATTATAACTTTTGACAACTTATTTAATCTAATAAAAGAGATATCAAAACACTCAACAAAGTATTGTGTGCACCACTATTACTATAGTTGGTAAAGATCAACACTTTACAATTAAAATTATTGAGGATATTATAAGACTAAACTTTGAAATTAATTTTTTATTAGTCGAATTAGATGCTTTAGTTTCTAGTATAGTGATTGACTTGTAAATTCGAGAATGGTATTAGAATGTTAAATATTGTATAGTGGTTGTGTTTGGGTACCTCTTATACCCACTAACCAAAAAAAATAATTTGTGATGTACAATTAAAATAATGCACATAATACATTTTCATAAGCAGTTGTTTGTAAAATTTAATGTGTACAACTGTCCTTAATAAAAAAAATTATATTCTTTCACAAACAAATTATTATACTATTTGTTGTATGGCCCCCAGAAAACCAGAAAACCAAAAAACAGGGCAAACCAGAATATCTTCCCTCTGTCCACAAAAAAAAAAAAAATAAAAATATAAAATATATATATATATATATATATATATATATATATATATATATATATCTTCCTTCCCGTGGCAAGACCTCACAACTAATTATATATATAATATACTACAAGCTAGTTAACACTTGATATATTTTATATTCACATAATACATACATGTGCACATGTATGGATGCGACGTTAGCTATCTAATAGCCTAAGATATCTCGTGCCTCAAAATTGGTTTATTATGCCTGCAGGTTCATGAATGGGAACCATTCTATATCAGCATAAAATATAATTTATGTAAAAATCTACAAATTTAATTGACATTTGATTAATGTCTCGATAACAGTTGGGAGTCACTAGTTAATTAGATCTTAAATAATTTAGTAGACCAGACTTTAAATTAGATCTTAAATAATTTAGTAGACCAGAATAAAAGTCTTTTAGTTCTAATCTATAAAGTGTTCTTAAACACTTTTCTACTATATTTACGCGTATTCAAAAATTTATATACCCAAATATTTCAAAGTTTATCTTGAATAAAGTTTTAGTTTGAAGCTTGGATTTTACGCAACTCATTATCCCAAATATTTCAATAAAAAATATTTTTAAAACATACATTATTAGTAAAATTTAAATCCTTATTAAATTTCCCACAAGTCTCATTATTAAAAAAATTTCAAAAAAATATTTTAACTCTAATTCATTTTATATATTATGAAAAAATCTTTTGAATATTTATAAAATCCTTCATTTTGAAGGGTGGATTGACCCCAATTTTCGTCCTCAATTTTTTCGTCAATGTTATTCAATTAAAACTCTCACTGTTATGCTATAAAAATATCACTGTTCTATAAAACTCTCACTGTTATGTTATAAAAATATAATTGTTCTATAAAACATTCATTTTATACCGTTAATCAATTTTCTTCGCTTTAAATCCAATTGAAAAACTATCAATTTTATTCTATAAAAATCTCATTGTTATGCTATAAAACTCTCATAAAATAATTTATGATATAAAATTATCATAAAAAAGAATTATTTTATAAAACTATCACTATTATTCTATAAAACTTTTTAGGTGAATATTTAAATACAAATTTACCGTCATTAATTATTAAAGCATTAATTAATCAAATATGCTATAAAAAGTATCATTGTTAAAACTCTCAATAAAATATATTTGGTAGGCTATAAAAAATCTTGCTCGGTCTCAATTATTATTTTACTGCAAATTTTTAAAGAAAAAATCCAATTGAAAAAATTTTATAAAACTCTCACTATTATGCTATAAAACTATCATTGTTATTCTATAAAATTCACAATTCTAATTTTTATGGTCAAAAAATCCTCCAAGATTAAATTTATGGTCGCTTTCACACAAATGTGAGCCATGGAATCTCAATTTAGAAAATGGCCACTCACACAAATCCATAATTTTTCGAGCCATGGTAGCTCACAATATCTCTAATTTAATATAATATTAGATTTATGCTTCTAAACGGATCTTGAATTCAAATCCTATAATTGCCCATAAATATTAATTAATCCCACTACATATCTCAACAAATGGTCAATTATTTTGAAGATTATTAATGTAATTTTCATTAATTAATATCTTTTTGTCGGTCGAAACTTTTCAACATTATTTATCCATAATCATGCTCAAAATTCCACTTGTAAGATTTGGTATGATAAAACAAACCTCCCAAGGAGAGGAATTGGTCAAGGCGATGTGGTGTGGGGAGGGAAAGGGGTAGGGGTCCTATTTAAGGGAAGAAGGTTAAGAAACAATCACAACCATGTCAGGAGGAGGGACCTCTTGATTCCTAATTCACAAACTTGGCAAAAAACCAATTGGGGTTTTGTTCATAAAACCATCTAGGATGGAAAAACTTCAAAGTGAATCGCAATTATAGAAGAAATATATATAACATTCAATCATATTTAAAAGCATTGAGCCTTATTTTTTTTTTATTTTCAAAGAATGGGCTAAAGTTTATATATCCCAACCGCTTTTCCTTGTAACACGTCCTCGAAAAGTCCCATTAACATCTAATGTCATGGGTTTGACCCTCACATTTCTTTTCATTCTTTCAATTTGACCCGATTCAATACATTTATTCCCGTAAAATTTAAAATGTCTATACAAGTTTTTGTCAAAAGTCTTTACCACAAACTTGGCTTCATATATTATGTGTTCGATATTTTATTTGAAGATATAAATAAGGGTCTTTAGTTAATACTACTCTTATCAATATACTTTAATTTTTTTTTACGGATATTTACATGTACATCGAGACATCAAATTTTCTTTTTTGAATAACTCAATATTCGCTCCAAGAACTAACTAATTCAAATATCAGACCTCACTATCCATTAGCGGGAATCCCACTTTAAGTCAGAGACAATTTGTAACATCCCAAAATTTCAAGTTATTTTAAAAAATTTAGTTCTAATCTATAAAATATTTCAGGTGTTCTTAATAAAATTTGTAGGTAAATATAAATACTATATTTACGTGTATTTCTCTTTAAATTTATATACCCAAATATTTCAAAGTTTATCTTGAATAAATTTTTTAGTTTGAAGCATTCAAAACCTATACGTGGATTTTACGCAACTCATTATCCCAAATATTTCAATAAAATATATTTTAAACATACATTATTAGTAAAATTTAAATCCTATTAAATTTCCCACAAGTCTCAATTATTGTTTACTGCAAATTTTAAAAAAGAATTTCAAAAAAAAATATTTTGAAATTAAAATATATATTGAAAAAAAATCTTAGTATATTTCAATATAATGGATTGAGACAAATCTTTGGAATATTTAAATTGGAAAACGAATCTTTGGAATATGAGGATTTTTTTTGAATTTTTTTTTAAAAAATATGTAGTATATATTCACAAACTCTAATTTTAATCTTTGGAATATGAGAATTTGCTTTTTGAAAAAATCTATATATATAAAAGCATAGAAGCAGAAACCGCCCTAAATTTGGAAACCATTGAATTTTCCCGCCAAAATTTATTGCTAAATCGGGAGACATATCTATGGAATTTTTTTTAACAAATAATAATAGATTGGAAAAAAAACTTTGTAATAATTCCAAATATTGAATTGAGCAAAAATCTTTCGAATATCTTTGGAACTTTGAAATATTTTTCTGTCCTAAAAATCTAATCTAATATTATACGTAATTTTCTACTTATTGTTAAATCGAGAGACATATCTATGAGATTTTTTTTTAACAAATAATAATATTGAGAAAAAATCTTTGTAATCTTTATAATAATTCTAAATATTGAACTGAGCAAAAATCTTTCGAATATCTTTGGAACTTTGGAATATCTTTCTTTCCTAATATCTCTAATTTAATATTATACGTAATTTTATGCTTAAATCCAATTCGAAATCTAATTTTCTACTTAAATCCAATTCGAAATCTTAAATTATTAGTAATATATTTGCAACTTGGAAATATAATAAGTGTCAATTTAACTTAGCTTTGGTTAAGTTAAGCTTTGAATATTTATCAAACTTCACGTATGTTCAAGCTTTGTTATGTTTACCTAATCATGCTCAAATGACATTGTAGATTTGGATCAAGGATCAACAAACAAATACAATAGTTTGCTTTGTTTTAAATGAATATTATGATGGAAAGTAATTATATGTGATAAAATAATTTAACTAGATACTTCCTGCCAACAAAAAGATTCACATAGATTGTGGTATAAAAAGAATAAAAATGGTGGTATAAAAAGAATCTTCCGTAAATGGTTAAAGGATATAACTAATAATCACATACAAATGCATGGACTATTTATATGGCTTTAGAGATAATTGTGTACATATATGTACTAATTATTACCATGTTGATAAGTGAAATTAATTATGGTAACAAATATATTTTAATAATAATTTTATTAAATTTGATACGTTTCTATTTATTGTATGTATCTATATTTTATTTAAATATATTACTTAAATTTTATAATTAACATCAAAATATATTTTAATAAAAACTTTACTAATTTGCTACATTTCCTTTTCAAGAAAGAATCACTCAACCCAAAAATAAACCATTAATTATATTATATATATAATATTATTAATATATTATTTAAATCTTATTTTCAATATTATCCGCAAATGACTAAACGATATAACTAAAACGTTGTTCTTAAAGAGGTTTTCAAAAATTATATTACTCACTATTAAAATAATTGTTCAACTACAATCGTGCATCGCACGGGTTCAATTACTAGTTATTATTAAAATTTAAATCCTATTAAATTTCCCACAAGTCTCAATTATTGTTTACTGCAAATTTTAAAAAAGAATTTCAAAAAAAAATATTTTGAAATTAAAATATATATTGAAAAAAAATCTTAGTATATTTCAATATAATGGATTGAGACAAATCTTTGGAATATTTAAATTGAAAACGAATCTTTGGAATATGAGGAATTTTTTTGAATTTTTTTTTTTAAATATGTAGTATATATTCACAAACTTTAATTTTAATCTTTGGAATATGAGAATTTACTTTTTGAAAAAATCTATTTATATAAAAGCATAGAAGCAGAAACCGCCTTAAATTTGGAAACCATTAAATTTTTCCGCCAAAATTTATTGCTAAATCGGGAGACATATCTATGGAATTTTTTTTAACAAATAATAATAGATTGGAAAAAAAACTTTGTAATAATTCTAAATATTGAATTGAGCAAAAATCTTTCGAATATCTTTGGAACTTTGAAATATCTTTCTTTCCTAAAAATCTAATCTAATATTATACGTAATTTTCTACTTATTGTTAAATCGAGAGACATATCTATGAGATTTTTTTTTAACAAATAATAATATTGAGAAAAAATCTTTGTAATCTTTATAATAATTCTAAATATTGAACTGAGCAAAAATCTTTCGAATATCTTTGGAACTTTGGAATATCTTTCTTTCCTAATATCTCTAATTTAATATTATACGTAATTTTATGCTTAAATCCAATTCGAAATCTAATTTTCTGCTTAAATCCAATTCGAAATCTTAAATTATTAGTAATATATTTGCAACTTGGAAATATAATAAGTGTCAATTTAACTTGGCTTTGGTTAAGTTAAGCTTTGAATATTTATCAAACTTCACGTATGTTCAAGCTTTGTTATGTTTACCTAATCATGCTCAAATGACATTGTAGATTTGGATCAAGGATCAACAAACAAATACAATAGTTTGCTTTGTTTTAAATGAATATTATGATGGAAAGTAATTATATGTGATAAAATAATTTAACTAGATACTTCCTGCCAACAAAAAGATTCACATAGATTGTGGTATAAAAAGAATAAAAATGGTGGTATAAAAAGAATCTTCCGTAAATGGTTAAAGGATATAACTAATAATCACATACAAATGCATGGACTATTTATATGGCTTTAGAGATAATTGTGTACATATATGTACTAATTATTACCATGTTGATAAGTGAAATTAATTATGGTAACAAATATATTTTAATAATAATTTTATTAAATTTGATACGTTTCTATTTATTGTATGTATCTATATTTTATTTAAATATATTACTTAAATTTTATAATTAACATCAAAATATATTAAATAAAAACTTTACTAATTTGCTACATTTCCTTTTCAAGAAAGAATCACTCAACCCAAAAAAAAAAACCATTAATTATATTATATATAATATTATAAATATATTATTTAAATCTTATTTTCGATATTATCCACAAATGACTAAACGATATAACTAAAACGTTGTTCTTAAAGAGGTTTTCAAAAATTATATTACTCACTATTAAAATAATTGTTTGAATTTAATGAGATAATTTGTATCAAGAATAATATATCGATTCCATAACAAAATTCAATTACTAGTTATTATTAAAATTTAAATCCTATTAAATTTCCCACAAGTCTCAATTATTGTTTACTGCAAATTTTAAAAAAGAATTTCAAAAAAAAAATATTTTGATATTAAAATCACGTCCACATCCCTTTATTTTCTCAACCATAAACTCTCTCCAATCACTTTTATATAAACCCAAAACCTTATTGCAACGAATTTATTTAAAATAAAAGTTCAAACTTTGACTTTGTGTTCCCATGTAAAAATCCATGTACGTATCTATTTAGTTTAATAAAGCAAAATTTTGATTTGCCACCATCCGATTATCTTTTAAAAATTCGGCCATCTCTTTTTATTATTATCATCAATAGTATTTGAACAACATATATGGCTTTTAGAGATAATTGTGTACATATTTTCACTAATTATTACCATGTTGATAAGTGAAATTAATTATGATATATGATGTATTAATCTTTTTTGTATTCAATTATCTTTCTCAATCTTGATTTTAATCAATGCATCTTTTTTAAATTTGAACTTTCTATATCATTTTTGAAATTAAAGAAAAAAAATTCTTTTGCATAAATAACGCTTATAAAATTCAAATTTATGGAACTTAGAATTTAGCATATAAGGTTGAGATTCTTTATTTATTTTTTTTAAAAAAAGTATTTAAATATAGGTTTGAGATTATATTTAAAATGAAATATTCTATTTTTTTTTTTTTCAAAAGTACTCCCAAAGTCTCAATCCCAAATTTTAAAAATAATTTCAAAAAAAAATATTTTGATATTAAAATCACGTCCACACCCTTTATTTTCTATCCGGCACAAAAACCCAAAAAGAAGACTTGTTTTATTGGTATTATTTAAATTATTTATAATGATATTGTGAGAGTGTAAATTTTGAGTGTTTTGCCATTTTAGGAAATAAACACATTATTGTTGGACATATTAAAAAGGAAATTGTGCACGTTATTGCAAGACGGAGGGAATATTTCCTAATCTGTTATAATTTGTTAATATTTATTTCATATATATCTATTCACAAGATTTTTTCCATATTTCAAAGATTTGTTCCCAATTTAATATTATTGTTTGTGAAAATATTCTACATATTTTTTCAAAGATTTTTCTCAATATTATAACTTGTTAATATTTATTCCATACATATTTATTTTAAAGATTTTTCCCGATTGATTATAATTTATTAATATTTATTTAAATTTTTGTTTCTCAATCTAACATTAGAGTTTGTGAAAATATATTATATATTTTTTTTAAAAAAAATTCTCAATCCATTATGACTTGTTAATATTTATTTCATACATATTTATTCTAAATATTTTTCCCAATTGATTATAATTTATTAATATTTATTTAAATTTTTTTGTTTCTCAATTTAACATTAGAGTTTGTCCCAATTTAACATTAGTGTTATGAAAATATTCTACATATTTTTTTTAAAAGATTTTTCTCAATCCATTATAATTTGTTAATATTATTCCAAAGATTTTTCCCGATATATAAATTTAAATTTGATCATAATTTTTTTTCTTTGAGATATATAGATTTGATCATAATTTTATTTTAAATATATTATAATACCAAAAAAAATTGATATGGAGAGTTCCCAAAATAATATAGGAAGTCCATATAATTTTTTAGGGACAATAGTAGTCGTATGTATGATATATTTAACCAATTTCTAATTGGATAAAAAGTTCGAATTGAGTATATTTTTTATTGGAGAGTTTCCTAAAATAATATGTATGAATTTATTTGCATGAACCTCATAGAAAAATAATAATAAATTTGGATGAAATCTAATGTAAGATTTTTTGAGAAATCAATAGATTTGATCATAATTTGTGTATATTTTTTATATGAAGAGTTTCTCATCATTATTATTTATTTCAAAGTTTTTTCTCAATCCATTATTATTTGTTAATATTTTTTTAAAATATTCGTTTCCCAATTTAGCAATTAATTTTTACGGGAAAATCCAATGGTTTCCAAATTTTGGTTGGTTTCTGTTAGATTTGATCATGATTTGTGTATATTTTTTATATGGAAAGTTTCCCATCATTATTATTTATTAATATTTATTTTAAAAATTTCTCTCAATTCATTATTATTTAATAATATTTTTTCTAAATATTTTCAAAGACTTTTTTAATTTATTATTATTTGTTAATTTTTTTTTAAATATTTATTTTTTAATTTAACAATTATTTTTTACGAAAAAATTCAAATGGTTTCCAAATTAACCAAGACGCCACCATTTACGTTGGCAATCTCGAATCCAAAGTACTGTTCTCTTGCTATCTCCTTTTGGGTTTAGGATTTTTTGTAAATTTTCTGTAGAGTTTAAGACTTATTATTATTGATTATTTGCGCGTAAATTACTTGGGGGCAAATGCGATTCCTCAAATTCTGAAAGTTCGAATAGATGTATGAATTGATTTATATGAATCTTATAGAAAAATAATAGTAATAAATTTGGAAGAAATCTAATGCAAGATATTTTGAGAAATTAATAGATTTGATCATGATTTGCGGGTATTTTTTATATGGAGAGTTTTCCATTATTATTATTTATTGATATTTATTTCAAAGATTTTTCTCAATCCATTATTTATTTATTTATTTTTCTTGATCGGACAAAGTTAATTGCTAGTTGTTAGTAGTTAGTACACCAAGCACCCAAATACTCCATGAATTCACCAATCCACCTTATAACTCATATAACTCCAAATTCGTTCCCAAAGAGAATCGAACCTGGGCTTCCACTCAAATGAGGAGCATAGTGACCAGTTGGGCTAAGTCACTTGGTTAAAAATCAAGAAGCCTCAATTTCTCAATCCATTATTATTTGTTAATATTTTTTTTCATTTTTTTCAAATATTTATTTTCCAATTTAGGAATTAATTTTTTGTGGAAAATCTAATGGTTTTCAAATTTGGGTCGATTTCTACTAGATTTGATCATGATTTGTGTATATATTTTATATGGAGAGTTTCCCATCATTATTATTTATTGATATTTATTTCAAAGATTTCTCTCAATCCATTATTATTTGTTAATATTTTTCTAAATATTCTCAAAGATTTTTTTTAATCTATTATTATTTGTTAGTTTTTTTCCAAATATTCGTTTCCTAATTTTAGCAATTATTTTTAGCTGAAAAATTCAATGGTTTCTAAATTTGGGGTGGTTTCTAATTTTATATATATATAAATTATAATTATAACTCCATTTATTTAATTAGAAATGATATATTTAAAATTTTACCTTTATCTACCAGAATTAAATTTCAAGATTTTCATGATACATTCAAATCCTAATCCCACTAGAAATATATTTTTTTTTCATATAAATAGAGGTCTCTCTTTGTGAAACCAAAACACACATAAAAATATTTTTTATATTTCTTAAAGTCTCCGTTCTTATAATTCTACATCAATGATGATTAAAGTTTTTTCGTTGCATGCATCCTCGACATCAAGATTTAAGGTGTGGTTTACTTTGCTCTTACTTAATATTTTATATGAATGATTTGTTTGTCTGCGCATTACATGACATGAAAGAATAATAAGTATTATAAGAAAATTTATGAAAGGTATACACAAGACACGAACTCGGGACTGACAAGAGGTCTTTGAGGGGGACCCAGTGGGATTGAGAAGAGATCCTTAGGATAACCGTGTAATCTAAATTAAAGAGTATGGGGAAAAGTTTATGCATATTATTTGTGATTGACGTGAATTGTTGTGGCTAATCATTTTGTTTATACTTTATATTTAGTTTTGTCAAGGTAACCTCATTGAGCTAGTGGTTTTGCTCATACCATACATTTAACATTTTACAGATTAAGAAAGAGTGTGGTGGAAGGTTGGTGGATTGCCTCAAGTGGTTAATAAAAAATTTAGATTATGTTATTAGTACATGATAGCAAATTTATTTTCACACCATGCAATATTTAAATCTTCGAATTATGAGTCTGCAATTTCTATTAATTGGGCTAAGTTTCTTATTAGCTTGCATGGAGCTCACTTATAAATTTTCTTTGATACACGGTAAGTCCTTAATTTGTTTTATCACGAAGCTCAATAAATTATTTTGGGAAAATAAATTATTATTTAATTTTATAATCTCTTTATTTAAGATTAAAAATTTACTTTTAAGGTATAATAGTCACATCTCTTTAATTGCATTCAAAATGTCTTTATATTTTAATATTTACTTCCGCTACAAATTTTTATGAAATTTATGCATATTTGACTAACGAAAAATTGGGTTGTGACACAATTAAATATAGTCTCTAACCCTACTGAGACAAAATATTTGAAGATACATGTAAATATGTAATAAGTGCCTCAAAAATTGGGTTTTTACCAATTTATAATATAGTGACACAATTTTTAAATATAGTCTCTAACCCTACTGAGACAAAATATTTGAAGATACATGTAAATATGTAATAAGTGCCTCAACAATGTACATATCGAGATAATTTTCAGTGTCTAATTTTTTTTTCTGTTACATTGCATGCAGCTGGTTTTTTGCATATACATATAACATATGTATGATGTAGATACTAAAAGTAATTTAATTTATTCTAATTTTTTTTTTTGTTACATTGCATGCATCGATTTTGATATAGAACCTAAAAGTAATTTAATTTATTCTATATCGATTTTGATATAGAACCTGACAATGAATGTCTTACAAAAATACTCTCTAGGCGAGATAATTAATATTCATCAACTAATAAAAAACTTTTTTAAATAAATAAAAATACGCGTAAATTTTAATTTATCTCAAAATCATGTTTCACGAGAATTAATTTATCAAGTAAATGTGTGTCCACTTACATACATGTCGAGTTATATAAAAAATGGTCAATGTAGTTGGTCCATATATTCATAAACTTCAAGATCAACGTTTCAGCTGAAATGCACAAATGCGTTTCAATACTTGATTAATTTTCAATATACTACATTTTCTGAAAGTCAAATTCAAAAACTAGTAGAATTTATATACTCCCTCAATAAAAATTATATAAGCGTGTTTGACTTTTTACAAAGAATAAAAAATTATATTAAAAATGCAAATCATGTAAGTAATTTTTTTTTATTATAATTCTATTTAAATGTTATACTTTTTAATATAATTATTAATTAATGCATAAAAGTATATTTATTAATAAGTAAAAAAATATTACTTTATATAAAAATGAACTTATATAATTATGATACTCATTAAAAAAAATGTAGCACATATAATTAGAATGGAAGAAGTACATATTTATTCGTCTTTTTGCTATTCAATGAAAGGCAATACCCAACGGGCAACGGCTTGCAATATTGTTGGGATTATGAAATAATTTCGTCTCATATAAAAGTCCGAACTTATAGAGAGGGTGGTAATTAATTCATTTATTTAATTTTTCTCAACACTTCCCCTCACTCGTGGACCGAATCATTGTCTATGTTCTCTGGGGAGGAGGCCCAACGAGTGGACATTTTAAATAGGTGTTACTCGTGGGCCGAATTATTGTCTTTGTCCTCTGGGGAGGAGGCCCAACGAGTGGACATTTTAAATAGGTGGAGTGCTTCCACAGGAATCGAACCCAGGATCTGAGTGAGCCTAAACTTTGAGAGAGTGAGAATCAATTCATTTATTTAATTTATCTTAACATATTATTTTCACAATCATATATTGAAATATACATTTCTCAACTCCCAGTTGACTTCTTAATGTGCTACAAGTTTCTTCCTCCTTATAAAAGATCCTAGCATCGGTACATACGCCCTCTGTCCCAATTTATTTATTTATCTTTGAGGATAAATTTTTTTATTTCAAAATAATTGTTATTTTACACTGATTTAAAAGAATTAAATATCATGTTGCTTTTATAATGATATACTACATTAAAAGACCATTATGATTAAAAAGGGCAAAAATGAACCAATTTACATATATTTATTAATATTTAATTAATGATTTTCTTAATTTGTACATGCGAAAACACCTTAAAACGACAAACAACATGAAACGGTGAGAGTGTAAAAAATAAAAAAAATAATGAATTTATTTTAAATATCTCTTTAACATTAAATATGTCTATATAGGACAATTTGTCTAGTCGGTTGGTTGACGTGATCACTGATCCCAAATTCATCCAATAACTGCATGACACCACGAATGTGGGATATACAAATCTATTAAATACAGGTGATACTTCCCGTCAATAAAAACATAAAATAAAAAAAATACAGGTGATACTTTCATTCATACATAAATACTCTTAATTATTGTGTAGATTCATGTATATAAAATTGGGACAAAAACTCGTATGCGACGGTTTCATGCATGTGGGACGAATACAAATTAACATAAATTAAGATTCATCCCTTTTACTCTCTCCGTCCCAAAGAAATGTGCATGTTTACTGTTTTTATGTATTTTTGCGAGCGAGCTTTTTATTAGTATTTGAAATGATAAAATAATTTTTAAATATACATGCAATAGATAAGAGGTAGATATATAATATCCCTCTTTAAAAATTATTTTATCATTTGAAATACTAATAAACAACTCGCTCACAAAAAATCGATAATAAAGTAGGTGTGCACGCTTTTATGGGACGGAGGTAGTAATATATAGTGTATTTATATTATATGATTTGATGAAAACAACTATTAATATTATTATATAAAAAAAACTAGTAAATGTAATGTTTGAAAATGCACTTGATATACATTTGGCGTATTGGCACGAAATTTACTTAATTGTATTAATCATTTTAGAGAGTGAAAAAATAATGATAATAACTACAAGTTCTTCAAATGTCCACCACCTAAATCTTTTACTTTAATTTATATATATTTCAATAGTCAAAACCCAAAAAATAATAAACTTGTGATGTGTACGTAGCTCAATTTGTAGATATGGATCCTCCTTTTTTATATTATTTTCTAACCCTTTTGACCCTGTTTAATTATATACAGGTGTATTAGGTCCAGGTCATTTCTGCTCTAATTAGTTTGCTGTAACTTCACAATTTGCAGGTTGGAAAAATGTTGTGTCGCAAGCACTTAAGCAGAATGACGTACCACGGCTTGGCCACGTCACGATTAAAAAAATTATAGTAATTTTAGTGGATGTTATTGCATAATTGAGATTATTGTATAAGCTAGATTGCTGCCTAATTAAGTTCTAAATTTAATGTTGCAATTTATTCACCACACAATGAGCTCTTTTTACATCATAACTCATGAAATTTTTATCGATACTTTTTTGGAAAATTCCCTCAAAAAAGAATTTTCTTCTTCTAAAGATTAATGTAGTTATTAGGGAATAATTAAATAAATGAACTACTCTCAAATGTTTGGACTTTTAAATGAGATGAAATTCTTTCATGGTTTTAAAACTTAGGTTCGCCTAAATTCTATGTTCGATTATACTTCTCTATTAGTTCGAACTTTTGGATTAGATGAAATTCTTTCAGTATAGTTGAAAAATATCTGCATTTAGCCAGGAAACCTTTTCATGCGTATGAGGTAATTCACTAAGATTAATTTGCAATTCTCACACCTAACAACAGGTATCAAATGTTAGAAATTAAATCATTATATCCAAATACCATCTACAATAATTAACCGAAACAGGAAGACATATTAATTATAAAACGGAAGCGTACCTGAATCCATGAATTGATTTGTGTCTTATACTGGTTTGGTTTCCCAAACTATCAGTTTCACCCGTCTTCACTAATCCGTAGAGAGAATACAGAATGTGGAATGAACGTACTGATGTTTGGGGACCATAACCCTAACTTATAGAATAAGTTTCCTATATTTTTGTTGTGTTCGATATAATTACTCAGTATTAATCGAACACGTCGGAGGACACGTGTAATATTCAATTATTAAAATAGTCACGCCCGATGGATAAGTGTGCACGAAGCTTGACGAACAAACAAGTTTGTTCACCAGCTCGCCACTTGTCAACCATGCGAGTATGCTCGCTTATGAAGTAAGTTTTGTTCGCCAGCTCGCCATTTACCAACCAAGATTGCTCAACCATCTTACTGAGCAAACAGGTATGTTCGCCAGACTTACCGAGCAAACAGGTTTGTTCGCCACTCAGATCAGGAAAGAAGGAATCAGATAAGCTAAGTCAAGTGATCTGAGGACTCAGACAACCTGAGGGCTCGAGACAAGTCCGAGGACTCGGACATCCCGGCTTCGGAACAACCCGAGGGGTCAAGATGCTCGATGCCCGACATGCTCGATGCTCGACATCCCGAAGGCTCGCATAACCCGAGGGGTCAAGATGCTCGATGCCCGACATACTCGATGCTCGGATATCCCGAGGACTCGCAACCCAAGAACTTCGAAAATGCTTGATGAGGACAATATTCCGGCATAAAATTGATATGGTTTAATGGGGTGAACAAAGCATTTAGTCGAGCAAAAGATTGATTTGGACGACCAAAAGAGTGCCTTATAGACAAGCAAATGCAAAGATCAACCAGGAAGACGAAGTTGGAAACGTGGCAGCATTACGTGAGTTCTTGCATGGCCCGAAGTCTCCAAATCATGCTTGCCAAAACCAAATTTCATGCTTGTCAAGTACTATAAATAGAAGAAAAAACAACAAGAGACAGGTTCAGAAATTTCCCAGAGGGGTAAGGTTCACAAAAAATTCGAGAGATCATCCATCCACACAAAAATCCTTAGCACTCATATACCAACTCTCCAAATCATCTTCATCCATAGAGATTCATCTTCATGAGATGTATCATATATTGTATGTGTAAAACTCGCAATACTACATTTCTGGCTTGGAACGCCCCCAGAGTAGTCATTTCTTGACGAACTGGGTCAACAAATTCCTCTTATTTACAGTATATTTTACACGTACATATTTTGTTTGTGAGTTGTCACCGAATTTGCCACATAATATTCTCCATATAAAACGACTACAAACAACCCCAAGCGCTTAGAAGGAGGGTACTAAAAAACCAACCCATACACAATCCCGTAGTTAGCCGAGGCAGAAAAAAGAAATATAATGCCTCAATCTAGGAATACACAGACAGAGAGGTCGGGACAAAGTCGACCTCACGACCGGAAAGAGCATTACCAAAATGCATTCGAGTCATTAAAGCAGTACCTTGCAGATACTCAAACGTTGTCTAAGCTGTTCGGCGCGAACAACTTTATCTCAGATCTTCTTTGATCCGAGCATGCAATTAGCGCCAGGCTCGTCCAGCGAAGAGGACGACACACTTGCCCGCTTTACTATGTAAGCCGGTGCTCAAAAAAGCCGAGCTCTCTGGTACCCTCCATGGAAAAATTAGCATATGCTCTGGGTTATGAGTGTTCAAAATTGCGACCATACTTTTTCGATCACTTTCGAGGTAATCGACCACATTCCCATTCATTGAGTCCTCCAACCGACCTTTCGCGGGCGATTACTCAAGTGGGCGGTGGAGTTAGGCCAATTTGGCATTACGTTCGCCCCGTGAACAACAATGAAGGGCCAGGCTATGGCCGATTTCATGGTCGAATTGACATATCCACAAATGCCCGAAAAAGCTATCGACCAACCATGGCATATGTATGTTGATGGCTCATCAACAAGTTCAAGAGCCGGAGCAGGCGTGGTTCTCATCATTGACTAGACAAACTTTCTACAATGACCATCCGTTTTGATTTCCCGACCCACAAACAATGAAGCCGTCTGAAGCTTTGATCATCGGACTCTGATGATGGCTATGACGATGAGAATTCAAAGGCTGATGATTTACAGCAATTCTCAGATAATCGTATACCAAGTAACAGGCGAGTACGAGGCCCGAGGCGAACAGATGGCACAATATCAGCAACTAGCAAAGGAGTTGTTTGAGCAATTCGAACAAGTTTACATAGAACAATTACCACGATTGGGTAATTCGTTCGTTGATGCTTTAACACGCTTAAGCAACAAAGCAGTATGAGGATTTAAACATGACGGATATTGTGGTCGCGTCACAACTTGTTCACCATCAATTCCTCAGAGTTATGGTCGCCCATGTAACAAAGTAGCAAGAAACCCGATGACTCAATTTTAAATTACTTACAAAAGGGACTTCTCCCTGAGAATAAAGCACAAGCTACTCGCCTCAGATTACAATCTGCTCGTTATACAATCTTAAACGAGCATTTATACAAAAGAAGTTTCTCACTTCCACTATTGAAGTGTATTACTCCTGAAGAGGGTCATGTAATTCTAGAGCAGATTCATGATGGAGTATGCGGAAACCATACAGGTGGGCTCGTCTTGGCGCATAAAATTATCAGACAAGGTTATTACTGGCCGACCCTCAAAAAAGATTCGCTCGCGTATGCTCGCGCGTGTCACAAGTGCCAGGTACATGCCCCACTTATTCATAGCCCACCTGAAGAATTAGTGTCAGTCTATAGCCCATGGCCATTTGCTAAATGAGGGATCGATTTGATCGGCCCATTTCCTACTAGCACGTCAGGAGTAAAATTTGTTGTGGTTGCCGTTGATTACTATACTAAATGGGCAGAAGCCGAGGCCATTGTCAAAATCACCGAACAAAGAATGTGGAACTTTGTTTGGAAAAATATCATTTATCGTTTTGGGCTTCCCCGATCATTAGTAATTGATAACGGCAAACAGTTCGATGGAAGTGAATTCAGACAGAATTGTGCTCGCTGGGGCATAAAAAGCATTACTCAACTCCGTATTATCCCCAGTCAAACGGACAAGTTGAAGCCGTTAATAAAATTATCAAGCATACCCTCAAGGCCAGACTTGATAATTCCAAGGGAGATGAATTTTGAAGAGTTGCCCGAAATATTATGGGCCTATCGAACAAATTTCGAACATCAATCATGAAAACCCGTTTGCCACGGCATTTGGTGCGGAAGCCATTATACCCGCAGAAATAAAGATTCCGAGTCATCGGACAATGACTTTCGGAGAGCACATTAATGACCAGGCGCTCGCCCTGAGTGCAGACCTGTTAGAAGAAAGAAGGACGGAGGCCGATTTCAAGAATGCCATGTACAAAAAGAGATCAGAAAAGTTCTATAACTCCAAAGTCCGAACACGCAGGTTTAGTGTGGGCGAGCTGGTTTTAAGACGAGCAACGGGGGTATCAGGTGGTGTGTTCAGCCGAGCATGGGAAGGTCCATTTAGAGTTATAGAACGTTTGTTAAATGGGGCATATGATTTGGAAGACCTGAATGGAGTCCCATTGTCCTACTCGTGGAATGTGTCAAATTTGAAAAAATATTATCAGTAATGACGAGCACGATTGGCCGAACAAAATCAGTTATTCGGCTGAATTGAGCACAACTGGCCGAACATAGCTAGTTATTCAGCTGAAACGAGCATAACTGGCCGAACATAATCAGCCACATAGCTGAAACGAGCACAAATGGCCGAACATAATCAGTCATTCAGCTAAGACGAGCAGGACAATTATGAAGGAAGAACACATTGTGTTCGACACAAATCTTCTAGAAAAAATGTTGGCCAGCACTATTGAAAGATAGAAGATACGTGTCAAAACAAGTTGAGAAGTGGTGGCAACCAAAAAAGGAACGAGTCAATCCTTGAATAAGAGCTGGCGAAAAACCGAACAGATGTCAAAAGGAGAATTCAAAACGGACAGGTGTCAAAAGGAGAAGTTAAAAGCAAGAAGGCCAGCACCAACTAGCTATGCCAGCACCAGTTTGGGATAATTCTATAAATAGAGACATATTGATAGCTGAAGAAAGTGGAGAAAAAACAGATAAAAAGAAAAAATACTACAATTATCGGAAGAAAGTTGGTTCAGTATGCCTCCAGACGCAGTGTTCAGCACTCGATTCAGCTATCATTCTGCTGAATCGAGCATCTGTCCTAGTACGAGCTTTATACCCCATGTGACACGCCGAGCACATGTTGGCGCTCGTTACGGACTCAAGATGCTCGGCAGGGTCATGGTTGCCACTCCACGTTACTCACTGCTTATGCAGTAGTAAATCACTAGTCCCCTACGCATCCCCAAAATCTCCTCCGAAGGGGAGGGATGTCGTGGTATCCGCTCGAAACAACATGCGGATGTTGATGCTCAGGCATCTACTGAAGGGGACAGAATGGTGCGAGCTGAGGATTTTGCTCGCGCCTGATATAGGCGAGCAGGCGTGCTCGCCACATGCTCATGTCCGCAGCTGCCCGCATAATCACAACTTGTCCAGGAGGGACAAACGCTTATGTTGCTGCTGCTTGAGCATGTTATTTAAAGAAGGGTAGACAGGCTGATGCGCCTCGTGCCTGTCATCATCAATTCTGAAGACAAGGTGAGGCCAGTTCGTGTCTATTCAAGACAAGGTTTTGAATTCAACAAAACCATTGATGTCTATAGTTGTGTAATAGACAGTCTTCTTCAAATGTAAAGGTTGTAATAGAATACAACGTGTTGCAAAAATATTTTTGTTTGTTAAGATTTTCTAGTTGTAGCCTATCAGAGGTCGCACCTAAGCCGGACGACCCAAACAAAGACGAACGAGCCGAAGTCTATGTTCACCTGACGAACGAGCCGAAGTCTATGTTCACCTGACGAACGAGTTCGTACTCTGATACCCGCAGCAAAAAGTGAGTAATGGGTACGCAGTCGCAAAAGACGACTCTTACTTACAAATACCCGTAGCAAAAGCGAGTGATGAGTGCAGGGTCGCAGCTAAATAAGATGGCCCTAGTACGAAGTGATCGCGCCTAAATAAGACGATCGCGAACCAAGAAAGGGGGGGTTGCATAAAGTTAACCCATCTGGTCGCACCTAAATAAGACGATCAACCGATTGCACCACAATAAGACAATCAAAAACGAAAGAAGTCAGGAGCGGACATAGGCAAACACAATGTTCGAATTCATTCAGAAGAAAAGAGGCATAAACTAGAAAGCAAGGCAAACATCTAGCAACACAAGTATCAATCATTCATCAGCAACAACATTCATCCTCAACGATCAGGTTAGAGGAAATTGTTCAATATGCAAATTCAACCATTCAATTTCAAAGTTGTTCGAACAAAAGAGAAGAAGGCAAAAAATTACACAAGTTCAAAAGAGATTGTTCGAGCAAAAAAGAAGAAGACAAAAATTACACAACAATTGTTCAACAAAGCAAAAATTACAATAAGGAACAAATTCATTGTTGGGGGTGGCCGGAAGCGAAGTATCGAACAAATCATGCCCCATTTGCTCGGCCCCTTCAGGAATAGCTCCTTCAGCATTGTCAGGCCTAATCTGCTCGCCAGCACTTTGCTCGATTTCGGGAGGTCCCCTTTGTTCGTTCTGCACCTGATCAACAATGTCCGCATCTGAGCCATCTTCCTCATCCAGAATAGGATCATCAATCTCAATCCCTTCAGGAAGATTGGAGAAGTCGCACAGGTCACTCAGATCAGATATGGGAAGGTTGCGATCTGGCGGGTTGTCGATCAGGTACTTCTGAAAATGAGATATAAGCGGGGCAATTTGTTCGGCATTCAGCGTGTGTCGAGCAGAACGGATGGCATCAGCAAAAGCACATATGTAAGAGAAGTTCGACATGGAATCAACATACTCCTCACTGTGCAACTTTGAATTTTCGAGACCCAAACGAGTGTTGGTCTCTTCAGCAATGATGAGTTGTTGGCCGAGCAAATCCTTCTCATGTTCCACGGCCTCAATGCCAGATCTGAGTTTGTGAAGCTCGACATTCATTTCATCTTATACTCTCCTGATGCCGACCACCTCCTCCTGGGCAAGGCCTAGCTCCTCCCGAACCTGACGAGCATCCTCCTGAGCTTTGCGAGCTTCCGCCTGAGCTGAGTTTATTTGCCCCTGAGCTAACTTCAGTTCATCCTGAGCTTTGCCCAGCTCGTTCACCTTCTCTTCAAAATTTTTGATAAGAGCCAAGTAGTTGGCATGAAGATTAGCGGACTGAGCATAAGCCTTTTCGAGAAGAACCAGAGATTGACCATGATGAACTAGGCCGAGTCGCATGGTTTCCAAAGGTGTTGGACCCTTGGTGGCCTCTTCGAGCTCAGTCGTCCATGCTCGAATGGGGGTCTCGCAAGCCTTCTGTACATGCTCGGGAAGTTCGGGGACATTGCGAACACTTGGAGAGCAGTAATAATTCTTCAGTTCAGGCATCAGAGGCGCCAATCTGCTCAACCTGTATGTTCACCCGAGCAAACAAATGAAATAAAGCGAACAAAATCGATTGAAGGAAAAAATATTCTAATAGGCGAACAAACGTACCTGTTTGCCCGAGCAGGGTCCCCGCCCAAAAATGATTTATCTTCGGGGGACCGGAGTTGAGGGTTCATAGGAGTCCAAGTCCGAGGTCCTGGAGGAGGTGGAGAAGATGTACCCACCTCCATCTCGACTATCTGCGCAACCGGACCGACCACGGACGCGGCCATTCTGATCGCTTCGGCAGTGGGGGTCTCCCCAACAGCATCGATGCTCGTCTGAGCCTGATCGCTTGCCCCCTGCTCGTCAGGTTCCCTCCTTGGTCTTTTTGGCAATGGAGCCTGTTCGCTCGCCCCCTGCTCGGCCGAACGAGTTGTCCTCTTCGGTCGGCTCGACTCCCCAGGTCCAGACGCAGATGCTCGGCTCGCCTTTCTCACCCTGCTCGCTTCCCCTCGATTTGCTCGCTGAGCATCCCGCTCGGCTTGAATTCGAGCAAGCTCCTGAGGTCTTTTTGTTCGAGCCATTTCAGTATGCTCGGATGTACTCACAACAACAGTGACGACGGGAAAGGCTGTAGACAAAACGATTCATTATCAAAGAAAGAGAAGCTGCGAACAAAGAGTACAATACATATACAAAAACAATCCTTACCAGCAGGATTAACAACAACAAGATGGTGAGGGGGCACGTACAAGCCTCCTTTTCTCCTTTGTTCGGCGGTATTCAGAGTCTTCACAGATCGTTCTGAGCGAGGCTCGAGATCGATTTGCCAGATGCTGCTAAAATAGCCATCGTGGGTCTCTTTGTCCGTCGCAGCTGGAATTCCTGAAATAGAGAATAAGTTAAAATCAGTTCAAGCTGAAGAGCAAAAGACACAAAAATACTTACTTCGGTAAACCCCAAAATCTGTGGGAATGTTTAATCGAGCATCTGGTTCGCTCCCAGAAGCCGGGCTCTTCCAATCAAAATAGGTATTTATAGATGCCGGGTTTGAAATTTTTTTGAAATCTGGCACAGAATACGAAACGACGCTCACGTCGTCCCAATCAAAATATAACAGTCGGGCCCCCATGATGAATACAAAGCGACCCGGTTGGGGGGTATTGTTGTGTTCGATATAATTACTCAGTATTAATCGAACACGTCGGAGGACACGTGTAATATTCAATTATTAAAATAGCCACGCTCGATGGATAAGTGTGCACGAAGCTTGACGAACAAACAAGTTTGTTCGCCAGCTCGCCACTTGTCAACCATGCGAGTATGCTCGCTTATGAAGTAAGTTTTGTTCGCCAGCTCGCCATTTACCAACCAAGATTGCTCAACCAGCTTACTGAGCAAACAGGTATGTTCGCCAGACTTACCGAGCAAACAGATTTGTTCGCCACTCAGATCAGGAAAGACGGAATCAGATAAGCTGAGTCAAGTGATCTGAGGACTCAGACAACCTGAGGGCTCAGACAAGTCTGAGGACTCAGACAACCTGAGGGGTCAGTATGCTCGATGCCCAGACATGCTCGATGCTCAGACATCCTGAAGGCTCAGACAACTTGAGGGGTCAGTATGCTCGATGCCCAGACATACTCGATGCTCAGATATCCTGAGGACTCAGACAACCTGAAGAACTCAGACATGCTTGATGAGGACAATATTTCGGCATAAAATTGATATGGTTTAATGGGGCGAACAAAGCATTCAGTCGAGCAAAAGATTGATTTGGACGACCAAAAGAGTGCCTTATAGACAAGCAAATAAAAAGATCAACCAGGAAGACGAAGTTGGAAACGTGGCAGCATTACATGAGTTCTTGCATGGCCCGAAGTCTCCAGCTCATGCTTGCCAACCAGCTCATGCTTGTCGAAGTACTATAAATAGAAGAAAAAACAACAAGAGACAGGTTCAGAAATTTCCCAGAGGGGTAAGGTTCAGAAAAAATTCGAGAGATCATCCATGCACACAAAAATCCCTAGCACTCATATACCAACTCTCCAAATCATCTTCATCCATAGCGATTCATCTTTATGAGATGTATCATATATTGTATGCGTAAAACTCGCAATACTATATCCCTGGCTTGGAACGCCCCCAGAGTAGTCATTTCTTGACGAACTGGGTCAACAAATTCCTCTTATTTACAGTATATTTTACACGTACATATTTTGTTTGTGAGTTGTCACCGAATTAGCCACATAATATTCTCCATATAAAACGACTCGCAACAATTTTATATTTGGTCCCTCAACAAATAGAAAATCACTTAATGGTTTCTACACATATAAAGCCCATGATTATTTTAATACTCATATTAGTCCATAATTTAAACTTTAGTGAATCACTTTAATTGGGTCACTTTAAGACAACCATACACATTTAATTTGACACGTGGAAGCCCAATATGTTGAATTTTTCCAACATCAAAGCTATGATTCTAGATGAAACGATGTATGGAAAAAAGACAGTGAACGATGATGAGGTAATTCACTAAGATTAAGTGAACGATGATGATGAGATAATTCACTAAGATTAATTTGCAATTTTCACGCCTAACAACAGGTATCAAAGCTATGATTCAAAATGAAACGATGTACAAAAAATACACAGTGAAGAATAAAATCTTTGTGGGGGGACTGGGCGGGCGCGGAGATTTTAAACTCGCTTAAATTGATAAATGCATGAATCTTTAGACTATGCCTGTTAAATATTGGGATATATACAATTATTAATTAACACATGGTCATTTTGGTCATTTTCTGACTTTTTCTTTTATTTTTTAATTTTATATTGATTTTCTGAGTCAGATTTGTAAATAAAAAGATGATGAGCAGAACTGAATGGGTGAACTAAAAAGACTTTAGGAAATTGCGTAAAATCGTCACAGTGGCCAAGTCTGGTGTTCTGCTGTGTTTCCTATGTCCTCTTAATTTTGACCAAGTCTTAGTCACTCATGTGAACCATTTAATTAATAATTATTGAAGTCAATAATGGCATCGCCATTCTAATAACGAAGTCTCATCAATGTGTACGTACATTGGCAGTGTTATTTGTGGGATTCTCAAATTTGGCAATGCATTCCGAGTAATCTATAGGAATTTGTTCGTTGGGACTTGTATGTTAAGGGTTTTGATTACCCATTGTGCTCGTGTTATAATATTTTATCTTTACCTTTAAAAAAAAAAAAGGGTACCGTGTACGTACATTTATGACCATCAATTAACATATACTAGTAAAATAAGAATAAGTAATCAAATCCTTCATAGTTTATACTCCAAACATGCTTGCTCATGAGATGAAATTACTAGCAGTAATATTTATTTAAGAAAAAATTACAATTAGATACAAAATTTGAGTACAAATAACAACTAGATACAAAGTGCAGAAATTTGAACTAAAGTACGATCGTACTTTAGTTCAAAATTTCAAATTTTATGCACTTTAGTACCTGATTGTAATATTTTGGGTGACTCTGTAGTGGAATATTTTTTTTCCCTTTATTTAATTAACATGGAGAAATTAAATAAACAAATTAATTCTACATCTCTCTGCAAATTAGGATTTTTAGATGAAATAAAATGTTTTCATGGTATCAGAGCCTTCAGCCTCGCACTCACGTCCTGGATTTGATTCCCGCTAAAAGCAACTTCACCAATGTTGAAATTGTGTAAAATAAAGATGTTTTGTTTTATCCCACATCGGATTGTATCAAAAGTTGGAGGACTTCCTAATCCTATAAGAAGTCTTATTCTGTCCCACATTGGATTGTGGAAAAAGGTGAAGGGCTTCCTAATGTTATTTAAGAAGCCCAGACCTCTTTGATACAAGTGCATCAGTCGATTTCAGTTTTGGGCTTATTAATTTAGGCCTAGTCGGTTTAAATTTTGGGCTTATTAATTTAAGCATAGTCGTTTTGGTTTTGGGCTTATTAACTTAGGCCCAATCAGTTAGGGATTATTATTTATTTTCCCATTTGAGTTGTATATTGTTGTCGGTTCTGAATAATATACGAGATCATCTCTTCTGCCCGTGGACGTAGCTAACAAATTGTTAGTGAACCACGTAAAATTTCGGTGTCGGTTTATTCGGTTTATTTATCATTTTTACATCTTTCTCGCATTAGTTATAACAAACTGATATCTAGAGCCTTGTTGAGGGTTTCCGCAATTTGGCGAGAAAGATGACGGGTGGGATAAACGTGAAAATCGACAAGTTCACGGGGAAGAACAGTTTCAGTTTATGACAGATCAAGATGCGTGCCTTGTTGAAACAATAAGGACTGTGGGCACCGTTGATGAACAAGATGGTGGATTTGGAAGAAGCTGAGATGGCCACTCTGGAGGAGAAGGCACACTCATCAATCATGTTGTGTCTCGCAGATGACATCACTACCGAAGTCGCAGAGGAGGAAACTGCGGCTGGTCTATGGTTGAAGTTGGAGAGTCTGTATATAACGAAGTCGTTAACCAATAAGTTGTTGTTGAAACAACGTCTGTTCAGTTTGCGTATGCATGAAGGTCAGCCACTTCGTGAACATCTGGATCAATTGAATACAATTCTATTAGAATTGCGTAATATTGATGTTAAAGTTGATGATGAGGATGCTGCTTTAATTCTATTGGTTTCTCTACCTTTGTCGTATGAGAATTTTGTGCAGTCTTTCATTGTTGGGAAAGACATTGTGTCCTTGGAAGAGGTCATATCATCTCTGCATACTAGAGAGTTGCGACATAAGGCGAGTGGTGGAAGTTCAGATAATCAGGCCGCTGGACTAGTAGCTAGTGGGAACAAGGGACCTTGGAAATCGGGAAAGAAGAAATTCAAGAAGTCTGGGTCGAAGGGTCCTAAACCAGATGATATCTGTAACTACTGCAAAGAGTCAGGTCATTGGAAAAATGATTGTCCGAAGAAGAAGAAGAAGAAGAAACAGGAAGACAAAGCAGGTACTGCTGCTGTTGCTGAAGGAGATGACACCAACTCCGAGGAGGATGTAGTCCTAGTTGCTAATGGACAAACACATCACACTGATGTGTGGGTTCTTGATTCCGGGGCATCTTATCAAATATGTCCGCGCAGAGAGTGGTTTACAACTTACGAGCAAGTGAATGGAGGCAATATTTCTATGGCCAACAGTTCAGTTTGCAAGGCGGTCGGAATAGGCACAATTCAATTACGGACACATGATGGTAACTTTTTCACATTGAACGATGTTAGACATGTTCCACAAATGACGAAGAATCTGATATCACTTAGTCTTCTAGACAGTAAGAGTTTTAGTTTCAGAGGTGAAGGTGGAGTTTTGTATGCCTACAAGGGTTCTAATGTGGTTCTAAAAGGTGTGAAGCGAGGAACTTTGTACTTTTTGCAAGGTTCAACGCTATCTGACTCTGTTGTTGTTGCATCATCGGAAGTTCACAAAGACGACTTGACTAAGTTATGGCACATGAGACTTGGCCACATGAGTGAACGAGGGATGCAAATTCTGTCGAAAGATGATTTTCTTGGTGACCACAAGGTCACTAGTCTTGGTTTCTGTGAGCACTGCGTTTTTGGGAAGCTTCATCGCAGCAAGTTTCCCAAGGCAATTCATAGAACAAAAAACACACTTGATTATATCCATTCTGATTGTTGTGGACCTTCTCGTGTTGAATCTTTAGGAGGCAATAGATACTTCGTATTTATGATTGATGACTACTCAAGAATGACTTGGGTAATTATGATGAAGCATAAAAGTGAAGCTTTCAAGAGTTTCAAGCAATGGAAGGCATTGGTGGAAAATCAAACAGGGAAGAAAATCAAAAGGTTGCGAACTGATAATGGTCTGGAATTTTGTTCTTCTGATTTCGATGAGTTCTGCAAGAATGAAGGGATCACAAGACATCATACAGTACGAGATACACCACAACAGAATGGTGTAGCAGAACGCATGAATCAGACACTTCTGGAGAGAGCTCGATGCATGCTCTCTAATGCTGGATTAGCCCAAAGATTTTGGGCAGAAGCGGTCAGCACGGCATGTTACCTGATAAATCGTGCACCTCACACATGTATCAACCTCAAAATACCTTACGAGGTGTGGTCTGGTAAGTCTGCAGATTACTCTAATTTGAGAGCTCTTGGATGTACTATTTATTATCATGTAAATGAGGGTAAATTAGAGTCAAGGGTGAAGAAAGGAGTTTTTGTGGGCTATTATGGAAACGGTGTTAAGGGGTATAGAATCTGGTCTCCATCAGAAAGTAAAGTCATACTTAGCAGAAATGTTATTTTTTATGAGAATTCTATGTTTAACCCCACTGTGAAGTCTATTGTTGTATCTGAAAACAATAGTGTTGACAAACAGGTGGAGCAGAGTGAATCACAAAAGGAAGATGGAGAACAACATTCACATTCTGACACCGGTTGAAAGATGCATCACCACCAGAATCTCAACCATCTGAGACAAGACCGTACAGTATAGCTCTTGATCGAGCTAGAAGTATTGGAGTTGAGGCTCCAAGGCGATATAGGTTTGAGGATATGGTGGGTTATACATTGTAGATTGCTGAAGAGGTGGATTCTCATGAGCCATCCACCTACAAAGAAGTTGTTACATGTACAGAGTCTACCCAATGGCTTGCTATCATGGGAGATGAGATGGAGTCACTTCACAAGAATATGACTTGGGAGTTTGTCAAGAAGCCTCCGGAGAGAAAGATTATTACATGCAAGTGGGTCTTCAAGAAGAAAGAAGAAATATCACCTGCTGAGGGTATCAAGTATAAGATAAGAGTCATTGCTAAGGGGTTCCATCAGAAAGAGGTAGACTATGATGAGATTTTCTCACATGTGGTCAAACATACTTCTATTAGAGTGTTACTTCAAATGGTAGCACATCAAGACCTGGAACTTGAACAACTCGATGTGAAGACAACTTTTCTACTCAGAGAGTTGGATAAAGAGATATACATGACCTAACCAGATGGTTTTCAAGTTTTCGGGAAAGAAGAGTACGTTTGCAAGTTGAAGAAGTCCTTATATGGGCTAAAGCAGTCTCCAAGGCAGTGGTACAAGAGATTTGATGGTTATATGACACATCTTGGCTACAACAGGTGTCTATATGATAGTTGTGTGTATCACAACAAGCTGGAAGATGATTCATTTATCTACTTGGTCTTATATGTTGATGGTATGCTGATAGCTGCAAAGAACAAGTCAGATATTCAGAAGCTAAAAGGTCTTCTCAGTGTTGAGTTTGAGATGAAGGATTTGGGTGCTGCCCAGAAAATATTGGGAATGGAGATTCATAGGGGCAGAAGTCAGAAGAAGCTAGTTTTTCCTTTCACAGAAGGATTATGTTCAGAAGATATTATCAAGGTTTGGTATGTCTACAGCTAAACCTATTGATACTCCAAGTGCTGCAAATATTCATTTGTCTATTGTTTTCGCTCCTAAATCTGTTGAGGAGAAGGAGTACATGTCTCGGGTTCCCTATGCTAGTGCAGTAGGGAGTTTGATGTATGCTATGGTCTGTACTAGACCTGGTCTTGCACATTCTGTTAATGTTGTCAGCAGGTTTATGGCTCAACCTGGAGAGGAACATTGGCAGGCTGTGAAGAGGATATTTCGGTACCTTAATGTCGCTCTCATTTATGGAGGTGATACTAATTGTTTAGTTTCAGGCTATTGTGATTCTGATTATGCGGGAGATGTTGACAGTAGAAGGTCTATGACCGGTTATGCTTTTATTCTTGGTGGATCTGTTGTAAGTTGGAAGGCAACCTTGCAGCCTACAATTACTTTGTCTACTACAGAGACGGAGTACATGGTCTTGACTGAAGCAACCAAAGTGGGAATCTGGTTGAAAGGGCTGGTTAGTGATCTTGGTCTACATCATGATTATGCAACTATATTATGTGACTGTCTGAGTATAATATGTCTAGCCAAGGAACAAGTTCATCATGAGAGAACAAAGAATATTGATGTCAGGTATCATTTTCTGAGAAGTGAGAAGAGAGTTAAGGTGAAGAAAGTGTTGGGAAATAGGTTGCACAAATCTATTCGGGGTGAATATTTAAATACAAATTTAATTCTTTAATTATTACTAGCATGAATTAATCCAATATTAATTCAAATAATAATCCAACAACATATCATGCATATAATAATCCACGTAAAACCTACGCATGCGGAATTCTACGGGTTTACGTGAACGTACCTCTTGGGATGACAACGGTGTGGCTGAATAGACTAACCGTAAGGACTTCCCAAGTATTCCCTTAGCCCTCGTTCGACTATCCGGTGGAAGGATTCTTGTGAACGATTTAACATAAGGAAAATAAAATATGTTGCACCACCTTTGTGGATTTACTAATTTTTCCAGCACATGGAATTGTACTTGGGAATGAAAGAATCATCCCCTAGTTATAGATACTAGGGTGGACGAAAATTTTGGCAAAATATGATGTGGGAAAATCTTTTCTTGATCTCCAAGAAATCTTGAATATATCTCCTATATTCTTTTTCCCATAATCATAATATTCCACAAAAATCCCACCTTATCTATTTGCTATGGAATTCGAAAATATTGGGGTCCAAGATTCCAAGATTTGGATCTTCTTGAATTTATGAGATATTCTTGTATTTCAAGAAATACATATCTTCCATAATATCTTTTCAAGAAAACCAAGAAAATCTTTCTTGCCCTATATTTTCTAATTTTTCGAAAAACACATATGAATTAACCAAGTGGGAGATTTCTTGAATTTAATGAGATAATCTTGTATTCCAAGAATACATATCTTCATTCCATAACAAAATTCAAAGAAAATCTTTCTCCCAATTTTATCCATAATTTTCGAAATATTATTGGAAAAATAAGCAATATTATTTATTTTATTTTAATCATATTTTCAGTTAATGGACTATATGTTGGGCTACTCAGGGGGCCTTTAGGAGAATTAAGATTTGACCTTCTAATGGACCTTGAATATCTAATATTGAGCCACAATATAATTCAAGCCCATAAATATTAATTAATCCCACTACATAATTAATATTGCACTATCCATCTTAACCCATATTACAGTCAATATGGCTCCCGGTTATTATTTCCCGTGTTTAAGATTATCTAGCTCATTAATTAATTCAAGCCACTGAAATGGCTTTCCGTTAATTAATATCTTTTGTCCTTGGTCAAGGAACGGTTCAACATTATTATCCATACCGGAAACTAATTCCACTTGCAAGATTTGGTATGATAAAGCTTATGAACCTCCCAAGGGGGCAAATCAAACAAGCGTACTTGCACACGATTCTTCGTATTAAATCTTAGCAATCACATGTGACTAATAATATTGCCCAAGATAAAAAGTATTGAATCTCGTTGATTCGCTACCCATGATAAGTCAAAGCAATAGTTACCAATCTCACGTGATCCTATTTAAGGAACGAAGATTAAGAAATAACGAACCACTGAGGTCTAATTCTTCCTTGTTCAGTTCTGAAGAATTTATCCTCCTGTAGGTCCTATTCAGTGCATCAGTCATGCACTAGTGTAATCTCTTGGTCAAGACAAGTCAATCTGAGCCTTACACTTCAACCTTTCACGATGGGTTGTTCATTTCCATCTAGGTCGTGAATGGTGTACTTTTAGTTACAAGGGACTGTTAATTTAATCTTCTGTGATCTGGTATCACTAAATTAACTACAATGTAACACGTACGACTTATTGAACAGTTATGCAGTAAATATATGTAACATTCAATAATATTTAAAGCATCAGTGATAAACAATTTATTTCAGTAAATAAGTCTGAAAATTCAGTTTCGATTATACAAAGTAAAAGCATACTTTCCAGTATAATCCCAACAGAAAGTTGGGACTGCTGATAACCCAGCTAATATGTTCACCAAGCCGGTTCCAAATATCAAGTTCCAACATTGTTTGAACTTGTTAAATATTACAAGTTGTTAGTTGCCCTGTCTTGGGGGCAAATCTGTGTACGAGGGGTTGTTCCTACGTCTGACACTTTTATGGTGCATCTGATACACCTGTTGATCTGTGAGAGGACTCAAGTCAAGGTGGAGACAATGAAGTTTTCTGTTATTATATCAAGGTGGAGATTTGTTGGAATTGTGTAAAATAAAGAAATTTTGTTTTATCCCACATCAGATTGTATCAAAAGTTGGAGGACTTCCTAATCCTATAAGAAGTCCTATTCTGTCCCACATCGGATTGTGGAAAAAGGTGAAGGACTTCCTATTGTTATTTAAGAAGCTCAAGCCTCTTTGATAAAAGTGCATCAGTCGGTTTCGGTTTTGGGCTTATTAATTTAGGCCTAGTCGGTTTTAATTTTGGGCTTATTAATTTAGGCCTAGTTGTTTCGGTTTTGGGCTTATTAACTTAGGCCCAATCAGTTAGGGATTATTATTTATATTCTCATTTGAGTTGTATATTATTGTCGGTTCTGAATAATATACGAGATCATCTCTTCTGCCCGTGGACGTAGCTAACAAATTGTTAGTGAACCACGTAAAATTTTGGTATCAGTTTATTCGGTTTATTTATCGTTTTTTATATCTTTCTCGCATCAGTTATAACAACTAATATTAAATTATTCACTAGATGACTCTCCCCCAATTATAGAGTATGAGAATTCAGTTCATACCAGTAAGGGGAAATGTTGGAAAAATTAAATAATCGAATTAATTCTACATCTCTATGGAAGTTTAGACTTTTAGATGAGATAAATGATTTCGACATAACTATCTAATTATAAGGCTAATCATAAAATTAAGTCGGGGACAGTTGAATCGTGAGTTTTCGGGCAACATGACAGTGACACGTGTTCATATATATAACTACCTAAGCTAAGGGTCACTAAACTTGAAAATGAAACAAGTTTTAGTTTTTTCTGTAAAAGGGATTGATTCATGAATGTGTACACAGTACACTGGCATTAAATTCTTATATTTCGCTGGATGTGTTTGTTTCTCAAGTTTTAGTATACGTAGACTTTCGTAGACTTTGGACAATAAGAAGAATTCAAAATGCTTTATTTTTAAAAAAAATAAATAAATAAAAGCTGAAAGCGCTAGCTCGAAATCAAATCGTAGATTGTCCCTAATGCTATACATCCGTGTGGGACATACCGAAGTACAATACAATAATTATTGTCAACGGTGGTTTTCCATTGCATGAAAACCAGTACTCAGAATCAGCATAATATCCAAAACCATTTTTCCTAAACTAGCTACTTTTATGACACTCTCCTGCTATATATACTTCCCATTTCCTTCTTTAATTCCCACAACATATACATTCATCCTTTTCTCTCATAATATCTAGGTGAGCATATATATCCTATACTTAAAATATGAAATCCATATATATTAATTTTGTGTATATCCTGAAAAATTCAATTAATTTAATTTCTTGCGTGTAACATATGTATATATTTCTGTGTTAATGTAGGAATTATGTCTCCAGCAATGGTGATGTGTGCAGGGGGAAACAGGAGAGATGATTCTGTGGAAAATATTTATAACTACCAGAAAGGAGTGAAACACATGTGTGAGAATGGCATAAAGCATGTACCTAACAAGTACATATTACCAGCCGGTGAGCGTCCCAATGTAGTAACTGAAAAAACTGCCATTTCTGGCCACAATCTTAAGCTCCCCGTTATTGATTTCGCTCAACTTCAAGGCCCCAATCGATCACAAGTACTCGAATCCCTTGCCTACGCCTGCGAAAACTACGGATTTTTCCAGGTCCGATTTAGTTCTAGCTAGGGTCGAAAATTTAAATTACAAAAATCACTATAAGAAAATTGATCTGTAATGACATAAATTCTGTCACTTGACCAGAATTAATGACCTAATAATCCAGTTTCTTTTTGTTTAAGAAGTAAAATTAAAAAAATGATAACATAACTTGTGACTATCTATTTCAAGAATTAATTAATTTCTCATGCACATATATATGATTTTTTTGCATTGTTGCCAAGTGGGGTTTGATTAATTAAAATCAAGTACAAGTGAAATTTAATTTGATTGTGACTGACCAAAAATTAATATTGTATGTTATTGCAGCTGGTGAATCATGGTATTCCTGAAGAGATGATTAGCAAGATGGTGAGTGTGAGTAAAATGTTTTTCGAGATGCCATTTTCAGAAAGAGAGAAGTACATGTCTTGTGATATGAACTCTCCAGTTCGGTACGGGACGAGTTTTAATCAAACAAATGATGGTGTGTTTTGTTGGAGGGACTTTCTCAAGTTGATCTGTAATCCTCTTCCTGATGTTCTTGAGCATTGGCCTTCTTCTCCACTCCAATTTAGGTAACATATACTACTATTATATATACCTAATCTCAATAATTAATTCATTCACAATAATTGTAGGTTCAGCCAAAGAGTGGTTACACTCCCCCAACCTAGCTACCTATTCTTTTATGTTTCATTTTGTGTTTCATGATCTTCATGATCAATGATATATATTTTTTATTTGTGCAATAAAATTCAAGATGAAATATCAAATTAGAATAGGAGGTCTATTGCTGTCAAATCACTACTACACATTTGAGTTTGGAGAGCTCCATTTGGACAGCACTTTTTTCGAATAGCTCTCCAAGTGGTCCCTTGGAGAGCGGTTCTATTAAAAAATAAAAATAAAAAGACAGCGGTTAAAAACAGCTGTCTAAGATCAAAGCTTAGACAACGGTTCATAACCGCTGTGCAAGTGTACTTGGAGAGCGGTTTTGAACCGCTGTCCAAGGTAAAGCTTGGAGAGCGGTTCATAACCGCTCTCCAAGTGAATTAATTTTTTTTTTTGTAAAGCTTGTATTTTTTGTTTTATTTTTTTGTTTTTGTAAATTCTTTTTATGTACAATTTAAATATTTTATTCTTTAAATTCTCGTGTTATTTATTTTTAATATTCGTCTTATATAATGAGATTAACACAAACCCTTATGTAAAACTTGTTCATAATATTAAATTCATAATATTACACTTACGAACTTGTATCACTATTAATTCTTATAAATTAATATCTATAATATTTAATATTCTTATAAATTAATTCAATTTTGTCTAAGTATTACTTATTTAGATAGAAAAGTACTATTACTTGTTTAAATAGAAAAATATTACTTGTTTAAATAGAAAAGTATTACCTGTTTAGATAGAAAGATATAACTTGTTTAAAGAAAAATATTACTTGTTTAGATGAAAAGGTATTACTTGTTTAAAGAAAAATATTACTTATTTAGATAGAAAAGTATTGCTTGTTTAAATAGAAAAGTATTATTTGTTTAGATAGAAAAGTATTACTTGTTTAAATAGAAAAGTATTACTTGTTTAGATAGAAATGTATAACTTGTTTAAAGAAAAGTATTACCTTGTTTAGATGAAAAAGTATTACTTGTTTAAAGAAAAATATTATTTATTTTGATAGAAAAGTATTAATTGTTTAGAAGGAAAAATATTACAAGTTTAAAAGAAAGGTAGTTAAAAAAAGTACAAGTAAAAAATATAATTTTAATTTAATTTAATTTAATTTAATTTAATTTAAATTTAAATTTATATAAAAAAATTATTATATAAAAATGTGATTGAATTAATAAATAAGATAATTGAAATAAAGAATTTTAAAAAAAATTGTAAGAAAAAATGATTTTTAGAACATATAGAATTAATTTCATTAAGTAAACGCAAGAAAGCAAGTGCCCGAGCGGAATTGATCCCAGCTCAGGCGCCCAAGGTCCCGTGTTCGGTCCCCCATGGGAGCGAATAATTGCCTCAATTAATTGGGAGACTTGGTGGCTTGTATATGAGATGCTTGATGGGTTCGTGCCTAAAAATCGATTTTTAAAAAAAGAAATATATTAGACAACGGTTCGATTTTTAAAAAAAGAAATATATTAGACAGCGGTTGAAAATCGCTATCCAAGGGAGGAATTTGGACAGCGGTTGAAAACCGCTGTCTAAGCTGCAATCTTGCACAGCGGTTCAAAACCGCTGTCCAAGTGCGATTTCTTGGACAACGGTTATTTATCAGCTGTCCAAGAACCGTTGTCCAAGTGTGATTTCTTGTACAGTGGTTATTTATCAGCTGTCCAAGCTTGGACAACTGTTACTTGGAGAGCGGTTATAACAGCTCTACAAGGTCATTTTTCACAGCTGTCCAAACTCAAATGTGTATTAGTGAATGATGCTAGCTATACCGTCCAAGATGTTTTGGAGAAAAAACTTGCCTCAAATTATTTGATGTTTTAAAAAATTATTTAAAAGAAAAATTCGCTCATAATAAGACTCACATTTTCAAGTAATTATTAAAATTAAGTGATCAAGGACATATAGTATGCCATTTTATAAGATTTCTTAATTTATTTGAAATCTTTCAAATTGGAGTAACAAAATTTGGGACAGAGGGATAATATTTTTCTCTTTAAGCTACAATAATATTGGTGGTCACTGTCCAAGTATCACACGTTTAATGTGTTGTACAACATCCTAAAATAAAATGTTAAAAACAAAACAGGGAATCGGCGATTAGTTACGCGAAAGAAACAAAATGGGTGTTCGTGATGTTGGTGGATGCCATCCTAGAAAGCCTAGGGCTAAAAAACAGAGATGATGAGGCAGAGGCAGAGGCAGCATCAGTATTAAAAGAAGTTGAGGAAGATGGAAGCCAGGTGATGGTTGTGAATTGTTACCCGCCATGCCCCCAACCTGATTTGACGCTAGGAATGCCACCTCATTCTGATTACGGTTTCCTCACACTCCTACTTCAGGATGACGTCGACGGCCTCCAGATACTACACCACCATAACTGGCTCGCCCTTCAACCCCTACCCGGATCCTTCGTCGTCAACGTCGGTGACCACCTTGAGGTAAACTTACTAATAACTTTATGATTGTACATAAATTTGGTTTAATTTTTTATTTTATCATTACAGATATTTAGCAATGGAAGGTACAAGAGTGTGTTGCATAGAGTACTAGTGAATACAATCAAGTACAGGATTTCAGTGGCTTCATTGCATAGTTTTCCTTTCACAAGCACAGTGAGACCAGCCGCGAAGCTCATTACTGACACCAATCCCAGGCGTTATAAAGACACAGATTTTGCTAGTTTTCTCGAATATATTAAATCATGCGACTCCACCAAAAAGAATTTCATTCAGTCCAGGAAATTGAGCTAAAAAAAATAAAAAGATAAATAAAGTACAGAAAGAGAGAAGGGCGTACACTTTTTTTAGTTTTGACTTTTGTAGCATCAATTATACTGAAATTATTATTGGTTGGTATGGAGTGCAATCAGATGACATGATCCAAGATCAAATACTGCTGGGAAGTACGTATATATGATTACGGGTGCTTCATTTAAACACAATATTTAATACTTTGTAATTGAGACATTTTGTTGTAAGAATATATATTTTACAAAAAAAAAAAAAATCAAGATTCATTAATTATTAGTTAAATATGATCACATCAAGTCAAGTCAGGATGAACTTTTAAAAAAAAATCAAATGCTAGGGGGCACAAAATAAATACAAAATATAAAATACTATATTAAGTTTTTCACTGCATAACAACTCAAATCTTTTATAATTGTAAACCTATGTGTTTTTATATACTGAAATATTTACATGATATATTATAACACTATATAAACTTCTATCTCATTATATACAATTAAATTATTTTTTATTCATTGATCTTTAATCCAATTGCGTAGACAAATCTTTATTATATAAAAATTTGGGATTGAAAATGAAATTGAAGATTTAGAATTTAGAGTATAATTGGAAAAAAAAAATCTATTACTAATGGAGGCACGTTAAGACAGTGTACATAGGTCCATCTCTGAATCAAGATAGTAGATAATTAAGTAGCAAGGAGGTGGTTAAGATATATTCACACTAGTTACTTTTGTATTTCACTTTGTGTTTTGTAGTGTTATTAAAAATCTATAATTATCACAGTGATACGTGTTAAATTAAGATTCAATATTATTGAAATATTTAGATTAAGTTAACCAATAATGTCAAATGTCACAAGTTTAAATTAAAAAGTTAAGGAAGGTAATTCTATGCTGCATGTTAAATAATTATTTTTCAATTTTCATGTATCACTACAACAAAAATGTCTAATTCCAACAGTAAAATTCCAACGGATTTTTAGCTTTTTACCGTTGGAATCATCTATTCCAACGGAAGTTCCAACAAAAAATTGGTCGTAGGAAAAGTAGTTGTTGGAATTCAAAATTCCAACAAAAATTCCAACAAAAATTCCAATGGTAATTAAATTCCAACATCAATTCCAATGGATAGTGGCCGTTGGAATTTTCAACTGTAGAAATTATATCCAACACAAATTCCAACGCTCATTCCAATGGAAACAAACCGTTGGAAACTTTTTCCAACAGAGTTCGGCTATTGGAAGATTTTGTTGTTGGAATATATTTCCAACAGATTTTAACCGTTGGAATTTTTGGTGTTGGAAAAATTATTGCTGTAAATTCCGACGCTCATTCCAATGACATTTGTCTATTGAAATTTTCATTCCAACGGACATTTTATGTTGGAATATATATCTGTGGAAAAAGATCAAATGTGAACTCCTACACAATTTCAATCACACTATTCCGTTGGAATTTTATTTACAACTAACTGTTGGAATTATTATTTACAATTTCAGTCATAATCAATCAAACTAACACGAACATCGAATTCAAGTGCATATCCAAAATAAATTCCAACATCATAACATAAATAATATCTTCAATCACTAATAATAACAATATACTAAAGTGTTGATCATAAAAACATAACAAAAACCATACTGTTGATTATCCTTCCAATTGCATCACTAATGAAAATAAACCAAGTTTATAACCTAAGGATTAAGTTCTAATTAAGAATCACCATTATCATTAATATCATCACTATCAAAGTGATGATCATCCTCATCTTTCTCACCATAATGAGTAGCCACGCCTGAAGAAGAGGCATCGCATGTAATGTTGAATGAAGCATTCCTCATCTTCTGAAGAAGGTCATATAAGAGGCCAACTCACTCTCAACAGCGGTCAAACGAGCTTTTAAGTCTTGAATATCAGAGTTGGTGGCATGCTTCGTCTTAGCCCTAGCGTTGGATCTTGAATTTGAAGATTCATAGAAGGCTGCCTCTGAGCCAAAATTATAAGTTTTGCCTCTCTTATTCTTTCCTCCATTAACCTCATAAAAGATGGCAGAATCATCAATTTCAGCTCCAATGACATTTTCTGACAATTTGCTAGCCTTTAAATTCTCATACTCATTCTGCAATGTAATTTCCAAGAAGAACCAAATATTAGGCTTATTAAATGTATGAGCACAACACTATTAATTTCAACAACTAAATATTAGGCTTTGTAACTTTGACAAATCCAAAATGAATTCGTCAATTCTGCATTGATCAATCTGCTAAGCTTCTAATGTTTGAAATGGTTTCAAATTACAGTAGCATATCACATAGACTTTCTTCAAATACTCATATATTATCTCAACTTTCTTCTTAGAGATAGACTTCCTAAATAAAATCCTTTCAGTTTAAGCAACACAAAACATCTCATAGTAAATTAAGTAACACAATATCAAGTCAATGCATCAGGACTGCACAACACAAAAACATTCTTCTAAGTATCAAGTTTGATGACTACATTCTGAGCATTTAGATGGTACATGATATTTGAATAGTAGTATTTGGTTGGTATGTAGTGCAATCAGATGACATGATCCAAGATCAAATACTGCTGGGAAGTACGTATATATGATTACGGGTGCTTCATTTAAACACAATATTTAATACTTTGTAATTGAGACATTTTGTTGTAAGAATATATATTTTACAAAAAAAAAAAGATCAAGATTCATTAATTATTAGTTAAATATGATCACATCAAGTCAAGTCAGGATGAACTTTTAAAAAAAAATCAAATGCTAGGGGGCACAAAATAAATACAAAATATAAAATACTATATTAAGTTTTTCACTGCATAACAACTCAAATCTTTTATAATTGTAAACCTATGTGTTTTTATATACTGAAATATTTACATGATATATTATAACACTATATAAACTTCTATCTCATTATATACAATTAAATTATTTTTTATTCATTGATCTTTCATCCAATTGCGTAGACAAATCTTTGTTATATAAAAATTTGGGATTGAAAATGAAATTGAAGATTTAGAATTTAGAGTATAATTGGAAAAAAAATCTATTACTAATGGAGGCACGTTAAGACAGTGTACATAGGTCCATCTCTGAATCAAGATAGTAGATAATTAAGTAGCAAGGAGGTGGTTAAGATATATTCACACTAGTTACTTTTGTATTTCACTTTGTGTTTTGTAGTGTTATTAAAAATCTATAATTATCACAGTGATACGTGTTAAATTAAGATTCAATATTATTGAATAGATTAAGTTAACCAATAATGTCAAATGTCACAAGTTTAAATTAAAAAGTAAATAAATAAAGAAGTTAAGGAAGGTAATTCTATGCTGCATGTTAAATAATTATTTTTCAATTTTCATGTATGTTTTATATTTTTTGGTAACTCGATATCCAGTTCAAGGACCGACTAATCTTAAGTATATTTTATATATTTATGGAGAATACGTGCATACTATTTAACAAATACGTGTAACCTCGTTTAAGGATACCGCAACTTCTTTAAAAAAATTCAAGGTTGATATTAATATGTTCGTTTGAGAAATTACATATGGTTCCTTTTATATGTTAAAACTATTCTATTTATTTATGTAGAGAACTATAATCATAATTCATTCACCGTTGAACCAGTACTAATCTAATACACCTATGTGAGGGTTAGCCATGTTGCTATGCCTTTTCCCTTTTTTTCAACCACACGGGAACGGTGTTGTATTGCACCGGATTCGAATTATTAAATATATAGTATGCATTCATGTTCCAGTTAATTATATACTCCTACTTATTAAATAATCTCTAATACTTATATACATAATGCATTCATGTTTTAGTACATCAAATTGCAAATTTCAATGTAATAAATTTCAAAATTTTAAAATACATTATTGAGTGCACAAGACACCTGGTGCATTGGAGACTCGCTTATTTCGGAAATTAGAATGTTCCTCATTGAGCAATTTATTTAAAAAGATTAAAAGGGACATGGAAAAACGATGGACTGTGTCCTGCATTAATTGCCATAATTACATATATGATCAGATCAATATTTGAGGACATCGCCTTCTACGAAATAGACATGGCGACCTTTTTTAAATCATTATGATTGTTACAACTGTAGTGAAAATATGTACTAACAATATTCCGCTAGAGATTTAAACCAAATTCGTCCCATAATTTTACATTTTTATTGAAATGATTTCAAAATTATCATTTTTTTTCAATTTAGTTCTACATGTATTCAATTTGTTCCAATTTAGTCCAAACCATTGGAACTCGACCACAAACACCCAAAATGACATCATTTTTGTCGCTTGATCACCTAACTTTTGCGATTAACATGACGTCATTTTGGGTATTTTTTATCGATCTCCAGCGATTTGAGACTAAATTGGAACAAATCGAATACATGTGGAACTAAAATGAAAATATTAAAAGTTACGGAACCATTTTAATAAAAGTGAAAAATTATGGGACGAATTTGATTTAAATCCCCATTTGACAACTATATACTTAAATGAACAAATTTGTGCAGAACAATATCAAACAACTAATTTAGTCGTAATAAAAGACTATAAAATGTTGAACTTGACAATTGAACGAAATCATAAAATCCGAAGCTTCCAAATTAGAATAGAAGGTTGAGATAATTAAAAATAAATAAAAAAGAGAGTTTGAACGGGCGATTAATATTGAAGCAGCCCATGTTCATGATAATTAGTTACAGAGTTGTGTATAATTGACGACGACTCATTACTCATTTCATAAATGTACAACAATACTCGACTCTTGACTTGAAAAACATAGTTCTCACTACCCAAGTCTTTGTTTGGAATTTTTTTGTTTCGTTTTCTTTTTCGTCAGGGACACTTACGTGAATATTAAATCATTTTTCAAGATTTTCTAAAATTTCGGCCATTGACGGACCAAAGACAGCATGTTAACAGTTGAATGCACACATCGCTCTCTTACTTCTATTATCTTTTCTTAGGGAAATAAATAAATGAAAATTATTCTACATATGCCATGGAATTCTTTCACTGTATCAGAGTTTTGGTTCGTTCATGTCTTAAGTTCGAATTCTTCTGAATGCAATTCCTCATATATTAAATTATCGACTCGATGGGTAGGGAGGTAATTAATTAGTCCGGCCCACAAGTCCAGGCTGTTAGATAATGATATTAAGAGTGGGTTTCATGTCTCATGTGCATGTAGGTGCACCGTACACTCAGAGTGCATTTTAAGATTGTGCAACTTGTTATACTGAAGATACAACTTATTTACACTGAACCGTGCAACTATTTTTCATATTAATAGTTACACGGTTCAGTATAAAAAAATTGCATCTTTTAGTATAACAAGTTACATAGTTTTAAAATACACAATAAGTGAATGGTGCATCAGTCACATATAAGACTTTAGCTTAAATTAGTAAATTAATTTTACCCCACTCAACTATCATGAACTCCCTCCTTTACAAGTTTTGTGTGATTGAAGCCCATATAAACGATGCAACTAGTCTGGTATTAATCATATTCGGTCCCATACATTGATAGGCCCAGAAAGAACACTTTTCATATTGATCTTGGGCCTATTTAAAATATTGACCTGACACCCAATTCTAGTATCTTAAAAGGGTCCGGTTATACACACCCCCAACATTAGTAGATACACAATTTATTTTTATGAAAAATCCATTTTACCCTTATCATTTTAAAATTAAAATATCAAAACCCTAAAATTCTATTTTAATTACAGCAGCCGCCCGTCGACGCATGCTGCCGCGCCGCCCGCCGCCGTCGTCTTTCGTCGTCATTTTCGTGTCTCTTAATTTTTTTATACTTTTTCACTACCATCATTTGATTTCTGGTTTACGACAGGCGAAACGACGGAACCCAACCACAATACAGAAATAGAGTATCACCTGGAATATGAGTATCACTTGTTACAAGCTCGATCATCTTCATATTGTGGTTATGGCAACACATTTCGATTCTGATTTGCAAAGGTGGAAAAAAAAAAGAGTCATATATATGTTCATACCTGAGATCTGATGCGTACCTGAGATCTGGACGGCACGGCTTTTGGAGACGGCGACAGCCGGAGCAGGCGAGCTGCGAGAGAAGGGAGACGAAAAAAAACATTGGGTTGGTTAGAGAAGATTTAGGATTTCTTTAGGAGGGGCAGTGCATAACTTATGTGGGTGTATCTATAAATATTGGGGGTGCTAATAACCGGATCCATTTTAAAATAATTCAGACATCGAGAGATTAATATTCAATTCCAAAGTTGATATTTATTTTCCTTCTTTTTTTTTCTTTCTTCGTTTTGCATACGAAAGTACATGTGGGGGCGGTTTAACATCACAAATTGTGAAATATATTTTACTTAAATAAATGTATGTTATCAGAGTAGTGCTATATGTACACCTGCAGGAAGTGATCGGCGGTCAACATCGGACTTCTGTCGCGCGACGTGCGCGACACGCTGATTTCTATCGCGCGACGCGCGCGACTGATTTATTTTTTTTTTTACTTTATAATTTTGTGAGTATGAGTATGTATTATGTTACATATTGAAAAAATGGAAATGGAAATATCGAATTATTTATTATGTTTAAAAGAAGGGACTTGTGTTCAACCTAGGATTTTCTGCAACATTTGTGTCGCGCAACGCGCGCGACAGACACATTTCTGTCGCGCACCATGCTCGAACTGACTTTTTTTTTTTCAAAATTCTAATTTTAATTATTATAAGTGTATTAATAATTTTAAATTTATGTATACTAATTAATGATTTAAGATAGTTAATTAATTAAGTATAAATTTGTAGTTATTTAATACAGTTTACCTCAAATAATATGGCCCGTACCACGTTATTCACACAGAATTCAAACTGTGCAATAAGTAGTTTGTCCATATTAAGAATGATATAATATTGTTAAAAAAAATACAAACGTGATGTTATTTATAAAAATTAGATTACCTTTCATCTTTGTTCAACCACAGCAATGACGGGGGTCTTTCCTGGTTATCGATAATGTTGTGATTTTCTGATGTTCTTTTGTTTGCACTCATCTTTTAATAAAATATACAAATATATTAGTTTGTATATATTTAGGTAAGTAAGTTCTATATTATGTTTGATTTTTATAAAAAGAAGTTAAAACATTTAACAAGAGATAAATAATTGCAATACTAATTCCTTATCCGGAGAAATTAAGTACAAATAAATAATCATCAAACATAAGGCATTCGACCTTATTCTCCAAGAAATGAATAAAAATCTATGCGAAAAATTGTGCGGCCATTATCTTCGGAGAACTCATGGTCTTCCGTGTGTCATTGCGAGATTTTCTGGTACGTGGATAACAACGAATCTATCCCTATAGAGGGTATTGACGTGTATTGGAGAACATTGTGTATAGATTTTTCAAGTAATTCTACCAATGATAATACGAGGAGAAAATTATTTGATGACACGGACACGGAAGAAGACCTTGTTGAACCTCCAAAAGATGAAAAAAAGATGAAGAAGCACCCTAAAAACACCGATCGTGTACCTTCACTTTGGGAGAAATGGAAGAGTGACGCGAACTAATGCATATCAAGATATTCCACAAGAAGGTCGTAAAAATAGCACATATGAAGGGAGTCGGAGTCGGATGAGCTTTTCATACAATGAGGGACCGAACGACCAAAATTCTCCAAAAAATCCTAATTCAAAACCGGCGAGGGGATCTACGGATCAACACCGTAACAGCAGAGCTCAAAAGAGTAAGACTGATTTTCAGAATAGTTTTAGTTCACCGTCCCGTTTTAAAGGTTCTACGGTGGAGAAAGACTTTGCTCCCTTTATGAGAGAACATATTCAATCATTCATAGATGTGGTTGGAGACAGAAATTGTGGATTTAGAGTTGTTGCGCTCGCAATCTACCAAACCCAAGATGCATGGGCGCAAGTACGAATGGATATGTTATTTGAGCTCAACAAAAGAAAATAATTATACAATGTTGTTTTAGGTGGTATTACAACCATGTCGGACTTGAAGAAAACTCTATCTCACTTCGATGGTCCAGCCTCAATAGATAAGTGGTTTTCACTACCTGACTGTGGATACTTGGTTGCAACCTATTATAATGTTTTCGTAATGTCATTCTCTGACACTGCCGGATTTTTTTGTCCTCCCGTTGCCTTGGAAGAATGTCGACCACCTTCGACTTTGACGCTGGTGTTATGGAACGTGTACAACAATTCACATTGGATATCGGTAAGAAAAAATATTTGTTGTTTTTGTATATTTTTTTATAATATATTTTAACCGTTTAATTATAACTAATTTTTTTACCTTTAATTTCAGTTGCAAATGACATCTCAGGATTATCCAGTGTTGTCAATGTCTCCATTCTGGGTCAACTGTCGTCATCCAACTGCATATAATTTAGAATGTCAATTTACAAGTAGAATAGAACTATACAATTTATTATTCAACTTGGATGCAAGGCGACGTAAAGCTAAGTATGATGCAAAAAGAAATTTGTGAGGTTAGTAGTATAAACTTTAGAAAGAATATGACTTCTGTGTATATATGGGTGAAGAGTAATAACATTTTCTGTAATATTATAAACATTGTGAATTGTGAATTATTACTCTCAAAATTATTAAAATGTTACATATGATAAGTTTGATATTTTTCAATATTACCTCTTTAAAAAAAATATATATATTATATTATATTATGCCCCGATTTGAAAATTTCTAAAATCATATGTAATATAATACACCGTCAAGGTGTGTTTTTCTTGTTTATTGATGTCTTTCAATGAAACAATGAATATTTTTAAATGAAATAACTAAAAAATTCAAATCTAAACAACTAATACTTTTGAATGAAACAACTAATACTTTCAACCCTAAACAAGTAATATTTTTTAATAAAACAACTAAGCCTTCATATATGACTGCATATTTTTTAAAAATAATTATAATATTTTTACCTAATTAATTAATTATATTTTTTTAAAATAATTAGAATATTTTTACCTAATTAATTAATTATCTTACATTACATATACAACACAATAAACTAAAAAATAAAAGGAAAAAAAATACAATAAACCATCTAAATAATAAAAAGGAAATAAAATTACAATAAATAAATAAATAATTAATCATCACTTAATCATCCAACTCAACACATTTGTGTTATAAAGCAAAAATATATATATATATATATAAAAAAAAAAAAAATCATCGTCAAGGCCGTCGTGAAAATAAATCGGCGTGTTATGCATCGCGTCGGATGTGAGTCCGAGGTTGACCGCCGGTCACTTCCTGCAGGTGTGCATATAGCACTTATGATGTTATCAACTTAGCTACTAACAAGGGGGGGCGATTTTTTTTTTTGGAAAGATAATCAATTAAAATAGTTTTCTAAGATAATTAATTATAATAGTTCCTTTTATCACTGGGTATGTGACTACATCATTTTGTCTCACTATAGACCATAACTGCAACCACCACAAGAGGGGGACCACCCGAATCGCAACTCGAAACTGCAACCACCACAAGAGAGGGAACAACACCCCACCACAAGGGGAACCACTACAAGAGGGAATAAATTTTCTCTCTCCATGTCTCGAACATAAGACCTCGGGTCTTAGATGGTGGAGCTCTAACCACTTGAGTTATTCACGCTTAACCAAGGGGGGTCAATTCATTACCTCAATTCTTTTTAAATATTGTTTTAACCTTTTTTAAAGTATTTATTAATAAATATCGTTATCACATTTTCTCCACTTACTATCTCATATATATAAACTACAAGAAAATAAGGAATTGCCTACAAAATTTTTCAACATATCTACAAAATATTTAACAAAAATTTATCCTTAAATAATCTTATTGCATAGGATTTGTCTATACAAATTTTCAATCATATAAACATGTTCATTCATAGGTAAATTTGTTTACAAAAATATAATTCATAAGTAAACTTATTCGTAGATCATTTTTAAATTACAAATATAATTATCTACGAAAATGTAATTTGTCTAGAAAATTATTTGTGTAGGTAATTTGTATTCCTACGAAAATTACAAATGTGTATGCAGTTTGTTCATATATAATTTGTTTGTTTAGAAAATTATTTGTGTAGATAATTTTTCATAGATTATTCTAAAAATTGGTAGTGTAGGTAATCCTTCATTTTTAAGAACCAAATGATTTTTGAAAAAAAAAATTGTTTTAAGAATATTTAATTATTATTAAAAAAATATTTTTAATAATATTTCATTATTATTAAAAAAAATACGTTTTTTTTTACAGGAAAAAAGAATAATTTTAACATAAAAACATTTTTAATTATCTGAAAAAATCAAAATAACATTTAAAAAAAAAAGGAGGGAGTTGTGTATTTTCTAAAAAAAATACTATTATACTAGATTATTTTTAAAAATGAGTGGGTCTCATGTGCATCAGGGTGCACCGTGCACTCATAGTGCATTTTAAAAGCGTGCAACTATACAAAATAGAAATTTGCAACTATTTCAAACAGAAGCATGCAACTATGTTCTCATATTAACAATTATACTTTTCTGTGTAAATAAGTCGCATTTTTCTAAAATGCAATATGAGTGTACGATGCACCCGGGTTCATTTAAAAATAACTGCTTAAATCAAATATTCGAAAACAAGAATGACAACAGATTAACGAACGAAAACAGAACACGGAGTCGGTGACTCGGTTCAGTACACTACAGAGTAGTAGAGAAGATAATTAGATAACACACTCAGCGACAGCGTAATCTACAACTCTTCAACCTAAACTGTACGTGTGGACATGGTGGCCGAGAATTCGAACTAGCAATTAATTCCATCTCACAATGTCGTCCTCACTATCTCTCTCCACATTGCCCTTCATCGCCCACCACCACAGCCGCGATCGCCGCTCAATTTCCCCCTCATTCTCGATCAAAAACTCCTCAAACAACAACAAACCACCACCCACAAAACCTACCTCATGGGTCAGCCCCGATTGGCTAACCTCCCTGACGAAATCGCTCACCACATTAGGGCCCAAAGACGAATCCAACATACCCATCGCGAGCGCGAAATTGGACGACGTGTCGGACCTCCTCGGTGGGGCCCTATTTCTGCCGCTCTTCAAATGGATGAACGAATACGGGCCCGTCTACCGTCTGGCTGCGGGCCCTAGAAATTTTGTGGTGGTCAGCGATCCCGCCGTTGCTAAACATGTGTTGAGAAATTACGGCACTAAGTACGCAAAAGGGCTTGTTGCGGAGGTTTCTGAATTCCCGTTTGGCTCTGGTTTTGCCATTGCCGAGGGTTCTCTTTGGACGGTAATTCATGATTTTCTATCTGTATAACTGTGTCTATTGGTTATAATTGGATTGTATTGAATGCATATGTTTATTAGTTGTTTATGAACAAGGTCGAACTGTTTTTTATGGTTAATTCTAGGGTTATTCGAAAATAATTTATTGGATTCTGGGGAGTTTGAGTGGGAACTGCATTGGTATTGGTATTGCTGGTGTATTGTGAATTAAATTACCATCTGTGTATATTTCGTTGTGCTCTTACGAATTGGACTAAATTTTGGAAGAGATTTTAAGTATAGTTGTATCTTTGGTGCCTTATAGGAAATAGGTATGCTGGCATTGAGTTCTTCATTCACTTTTCATTAGAACAAAATATTGACAGAATGTTTGACAAGGCCTCAAATTTTCAGCATTCATGATCAGGCAGGGTATGCTGATATACGGTCAATCGGTGGCAATATTATGCTCTACAGCATTCTCTCGTTTTATCACTCGAATAATCTCTTCAGTGTTCTCTTTCTTCCATGAAGGAAAGAGTGTCTAATAATAACACAGACTTAAAATACTGCTTATTATAGATACTTTCACTGTTTTTGAGGTAAAAATATACTCATTTTAGGTAAGGCGCAGGGCTGTGGTTCCATCCCTTCACAAGAAGTACTTGTCGATAATAGTTGAACGGGTCTTTTGCAGATGTGCTGAGCAGTTGGTAGAGAAACTTAAGATCGCTGCACTCAATGGCTCTGCAGTAAATATGGAGGAAAATTTTTCACAGCTTACTCTTGATGTCATTGGACTAGCTCTATTCAACTATAACTTTGATTCGCTAACGGCCAATAGTCCTGTTATTGATGCAGTTTATACTGCATTAAAAGAGGCAGAGCTCCGAGCAACTGATCTGTTGCCATATTGGAAGGCAGGTTATTTCTTTTCTCGTTTAAACTTTCCCTTATTGCTTGGTTTAACTATAAGAATTTGGTTTTCTATATTTATATATATTTTTTGTTCATCAGATCAATGCTTTATGTAAAGTAGTACCTAGACAAATTAAGGCTGAAAAGGCAGTTTCTATTATAAGACAAACTGTTGAAGAACTCATAGCAAAGTGCAAAGAGATTGTAGAAGCTGAGGGTGAGAGAATCAATGAGGAGGAGTATGTAAATGACAGAGATCCAAGCATTCTTCGATTCTTGCTTGCTAGTAGAGAGGAGGTATGAAAAGCTTTTGCTCCAACTCGATCAGTTATCATGTTTATTTCTTGGATCTTAGTTTTGTGTTCATATTTGTTTCATCTGTTTTAGCTTACCACATATTACTCCCTGCCCCCCCAGGTTTCAAGTACCCAGCTGAGAGATGACCTTCTGTCAATGTTAGTTGCTGGACACGAAACCAGTGGCTCAGTCTTAACATGGACGGCGTATTTGCTAAGTAAGGTAGTTTCTATTCTCCTTCCACAACTCTTTCCTTAAAATATCTGATTATCAGGCAGTAAATCTGATAGGTAATTTTTAGTTCATCAATATTTTTGTGGCTTCATAATCTCTTTTGCAATACCTTATTAATTGTTTCTTTTTATGCCTTCTTTTTCATGATTTTGTAATTCAGGACCCATCCTCTTTAAGAAAAGCACAAGAAGAAGTTGACAGAGTTTTGCAAGGCCGGCTTCCTACCTATGAGGACGTAAAAAATCTCAAGTTCTTAACACTTTGCATTATGGAATCAATGCGTCTATATCCTCATCCACCTGTAAGCTGTTTTTTTTTTTTTTTTTTTTTTTGGTTTTGTTAAGTTAATGAACATTATTGATTTTCCTGGGACATAAAATTGATTAGGTCCTACTGAGAAGAGCTCAAGTTGCTGATATACTACCGGGGAACCACAAGGTGGATGCTGGTCAAGATATCATGATCTCAGTTTACAATGTTCATCATTCTGCACAGGTACGTTCCACCCCACCCCGAAATGAGGAGAAGAAGAAGCTTATTCAGAAATTATTATCAATTTGATTTGATTAAATGTGTTGAATCACATATACTAATTAATGATCAATTTTCTTCTCGTGTGTTTCAAGGTATGGGAAAATGCAGATGATTTTATTCCAGAAAGATTTGATTTGGATGGCCCAGTTCCTAATGAAACAAATACAGATTATAGGTATGCGAACAAAACCTCACTTGTTTCTGTTGAAGGCCCTATTAATGCTGGAGCCAAGTCTTCTGATACAAATTATTAATATTGCAGATATATCCCATTCAGTGGAGGCCCACGCAAGTGTGTTGGCGATCAATTCGCTTTACTTGAAGCAATCGTAGCCCTTGCAGTAGTTTTGCAGCACTTGAACTTCGAACTCATCCCAGACCAAACTATTAATATGACCACTGGAGCCACTATTCACACGACAAACGTAACCTTTTCAACCCCTTACCTCTCACTTATATTTACGACAAAAACTTGTATACACTAGGTGCACCGTGCAATTCATGTACTATATTTTAAACGGTATTAGTTGTTTTACTAAAAAATATTAGTTTGTTAGTATTAGCCATTTTCTCTGAAAAGTATTACTCCCTCCGTCCCATGAGGACTTAAACACTGAAAATGACACACAAACCAAGTAAAGTGGGTTTTAGTGGGTTTGAGTGGAATAAAATAAGGGTGTTGTGAGTGTATTAATATTATGTTTGTTTCCAATTTGGGAATGTTCAAGTAAGAGTTGTGCATAATTGCACCATGCTACTGGTGTACATGAGGTGTTACTCATTATCTATTTGTTGAGTCCTTTTCTTTTTCTCAAACTATAGGCCTGACCATCATTAGGTTGCATTTAGACTTAAGATTTAAGAATTTGAAATAAATGGGTTTCAGATCCATCCAAATCACATAAAAATTAGTTCAAAAATGAGACTGATTGATTTCAAACCCATCTCCACCCAACTATAGGCTATAAATATATGGGTTTCAGATCCATCCAAATCACATAAAAATTAGTTCAAAAATGAGACTGATGGATTTCAAACCCATCTCAACCCAACTATAGGCTATAAGTGTGTGGGAGAGTGTTTTGTTGCTGTTTATTATATGTCATTATTCGCATTTTCTGCAGCAAGAGAAATGACTTGTGACGATTTTGTGGCAGGGTTTATACATGAAGTTGAGCCAAAGGCAAACTGCATCATCTCTCGATGCAGTAAATTCTCGGTGACTGCACGTTTCAGATGGACCGTTTTTTAGCCTTCATTTGTAGCTTATGCGAATCTACATCACTGTTTCTCAACTCAGATGTACTATGATTCGAATTCCTCTCTCTAATTTTGTAGTTGTTAATAGAACAGTGATACTTCAATTTGCTGAACCAATTATGTTATAATGTACGACGAAAACTGTAACTAGTTCCAATTAGTATACACGAATCATATATCATCACATTATGTCATTCTGTTCAATTTTATTGCCACTACAGTTTTGCCCTATAAATAAGCAATTCAGAACAGAACTGTTGAATCTCATAAACCAGAGTAGGTAAAGCATAAAACTGAGTGGTTGAATAATTAGTTCCTATTGGTCCTTAATTGCAAGTAAAGAATCGAGCATATACCACTTGACTCCCATTAATAAGTTTGATGAGCAACTACCTTAAATTCTTTAGAAGGGATATATAGTTTTATTGTGTAAAATATTTGTAGTCCTTTTAAGTGAAAAACCGGAATTATTCATGTACGAGTTCATTACACCTAACACCTTCAATCTAGAGACAATGATCACATATAATTTCACGTTTAATTTTATGTATCACTTCGATCAATGAACATCACTTTATATAAAATGGAGTAAATAATGCACCATTATTACATTGGACATCAAATTGTTAATAATCCAAATTCATTCAGAACTTGACGTATACAACTTCTTGGAAGCATCGACGTCAGTATATTTAAGTAGTATATGATTGAAGAATGAGACGATGAATGGACGGCTTAAATTATGCACATTGTGAAACTTCCAATGTGAAGATCCCTTGATTAACCCAGAAAACAAATATAAATAATTTATTATTAGGAATTTGAAATTCTTACTATCAAATCCATCGAGTGAAAACTGAAATTAAAATTAAAAATAATCAGCTCGTGACTAAAGCAAACTCCACGAGCAAGTCAATAAATTTGAGTTAATATGTCCATGTGATCTGAAAACTACATCACAAGTTTTTGAAGAATGAAAAGTATAAACACTATTGAATGGAAGTGTCAATTGAATACTCTATACATAGATCTCGAGTTAATTGACTTTCAACATATATAAAATTAAATTTTGAACTAAATAATTGATTCAATCAATAGTTTACATTTCTAAAACTAGCTCAAGAGGCGAAGTAGTAGGCTTTCTCCCTAAGCATTGGCGCATTAATTTTTCATACCCCCAACTCCCACAAATGGTAGCTTTTGTCACATGCTTTCGCCCTATACCTATCACTTATTCCTTGATGGTAAAATATTACTATTAAAATTATTACATGAAGACAAAGTTTATTCAGTGCACATCCTCAAAGTCCTATAAGTTGTTAGCAACAAATATTGCTCCAACAATTTTTAAATTTTTTGATTGAATATTTGAATTTGAAAAGGGGTAGCAAATATTTAATACAATGAAACACTCAAATGGTGTTTGGTAATAAATGTCCATTAATAAAAGAGATATAAAAGAAAAGGAAATATATACATTTCTGTTGGTTTTATGGTGGGAGTGGGAGGAGTGGGAGAGTTGAGTATAGAAGAAACATATGAATTGCTATGCTAACAAAAGAAGACTAGAGGTTGAGAACAACGACTAGCCAGCTAACACCTATTTGCCTAATTTGCTTCATTAATACAATGCAACAGCTATATGCTACATACTCTTTCATGTCTATGCTGCCTACTGTACCTCTACAAACACACACACTATACAAACTGAAATAGAATAGAATGATGAAGGCTCATAGGCCAACTAACAGAACATTCAAACAAAGAGACACACTCGATTTCAGATTCTCCAATTTTCAAGCCCTCCAGGTACCAATTTCATTTGCTTTTCATCAATTATACAATTGGTTATTACTCATTAGTATAATTATACGTTTGCATTGTTGGAAAAAAATTGAGAAGCAGATTTATAGTGTTGTTGATTATTTGGGAGAAAATTGAGGTTGAATTTGAGATTTTAATCCAATTTAAATTTATGTTTATGCATAATCAACATAATGACAAAATCTGTGGTAGTTCAAAAACATGAATTTCTGATCATCATGCATATTCTAATTGTAAGCAGGTACCAAAGGGATGGGATAGGCTTTTTGTGTCTTTAATTTCAGTAGAAACAGGGAAAACAATTGCTAAATTGGGTAAAGCACTTGTTAAAAACGGCACTTGTCAATGGACTGAGACTTTCTCAGAATCCTTCCACATTTCAAGAGATACTGATTCTTCAAAGGGTCATGAAGATAGTCTTGTTAAGCTTCTCGTTTCATCGGTATGTCTGCTTCCAATTTCACTAGCTTGCATACATTTAGGAGAAAGAATTTCAAATTTGTAACACTTTTTTTTAGTCTGTTTATCAGGGCTCAACAAGATCTAACATCCTCGGAGAAACGACCATCAATGTTGCACAGTATGCCAGTTCAAGAGCCTCGGCTGCAGTTTCACAACCTCTAAAGAAATGCAGTTATGGGACAATTTTGCAGGTAATTTTGGATTCTTATTGTAAGCTTGTGGATTGGATTATGATGTGATCAAGCTGATTTACCTCTTTATATGGATGTCAGGTGAAAGTTCAAAGACTAACTTCAAAATCAAAAACCGGGTTGGTATTTTTACGTTATATATTTCCATGTCAACTTTTGAACATTTAGCTAACGTTGTTTTATTGCTCCAGGGACGAGGAATCAAAGAAGTCGAAATTTGATGAAAAAGATCAGAATGTGGATCGTCTTGATCTAGAAAGCTTCTCGTATAAGTCAGACAATTCGAGTGATAGTACTGGTAAACCTCTGAAGGAAGACCTGGCCACCGCCTCTCATTCACTGAAACTAGACAGTAAGGTAGTCAAAAGTCCAAAGCATTGTTGAATATCTTCTGATTTAAAAGTATTAGCTGATTAGTATTAGTTGTTTCACTTAAAAGTATTAGTTCTTTTACTGAAAAGTGATAGTTGTTCATAATTGCACTGCACAACTGGTGTACAGGAGATTAGCCCTTTAAAGGGCTGTTGGTACCATGTAATGACAATCACGTCTTCGATTTTCTGCAGGAAGTACGTGAATCAGCGACTGGCATATTTTGTAGCTCCAACTCTCAGGAGGAATATACAGGGAGAGAGAATTCACTTTTAAAGAATGGTTTGAAGAGTGAAGAATATGATTCTGCTGAAAGAAAAGTTGGAGGTAGAATCAATGGTAGCCTAATACCTGATAGCGATTCAATTAATGATGTTGATGATGATTCATCAAATCAGGCATCTGTAAATTCTAGGCTATCTTTTCGTAGTGAAATGAAACCTAAGACTAATGTAGGTTCTTCAAGAAAGCTTCTGGAAGTTGCAGAGGATACCATTGATGAACTCAGAGCAGAAGCCAAAATGTGGGAGAGAAATGCTAGGAAGCTAATGGTTGATCTGGACGTATCGCGAAACGAGCTCTCTAAACTGTCGAAAAAGCATGCGGAAATGAGGATGGAGCTCTCAGCTGCTTACGCGGAGCAGGATGGCCTAAAGAGAGAAGTGGAAAAACTTAAGTTGATGGTGAATCAGGTTGATCGAGAAGATCCCATCGTTCATTCAGAAAGTCTGGTTCAGATCAGAAAGGAACTGGAAAGTGAGATTAAGTATCAGAAAGAAATGAATGATGATTTTGGGCAACAGCTGAAACGGAGCCAAGAGTCGAATGCTGAACTTGTTTCTGTTCTTCAAGAGCTTGAAGAGACTATAGGGGAACAGAAAATTGAAATAGAGAATCTTTCGTCTCTTGAGTTTAAGTATATGGATTTAGAAAAATCGAGTTCAGAGGAGAACGGTCATCTGCGGTTGCAGTTGAAACAACTGAAAGGTGATATTGAATTGCTTGAGAAAGCGTTATGCGATAAAAGTGATGAACTGGAGAATGAAAGAGAATCTAACAGACACAAAATGTTAATTAAGGAGGAAGAAATTGCCAATTTGGAAGCAAAATGTGAACATTTTGAGAATGAAAACAATCATGAGGATCTTGTTAGAGAGATGGAATACTTGAGGGAGAAAGTTGAAGAGTTGGAGAAGGATTGCACTGAGCTCACTGATGAAAATCTTGAACTTTTATTAAAGCTCAAGGATTCGAATGAAACGGGCATCAGAAGATGCCCGTCTGTTGATTCAATGTCAAGTGAGAATCGGAATGTTTGTCTTAGTGACAAGTCTGTGGTAAGCGATCCTAAGTTTCAAAACGGTGGATTTGAAAGCTGTGAATATTTGTCTGAAATTTTGAAACAAATGGATGTGGCTTTTGACCTTCTAAAGAAGCCATGGAACGCGCAATCGACCGATGGAAACCAGACGAACATTGCTGCTACTGAAATGTTGCCTGAGTGTGTCGTTAGTCTTATGCAAGAGCTCAACAAGCTCCTGGAAATGAGGATGACTGAGTTTAATGAGATTACGAGGAATCATGAGATGAAGATCGATGATAGGGATGATGTTAGAAAGAAGATGGAAGATGGAGTCATGAAAGTTAAAGAACTTGAAGAATCCAAGAGGAGAAGTGAAGAGAATTACGCGAATCTAATGAAGGAATTTGATCTGAAAATATGCAAATTTGATCTTATAGAGGCTAATGTGCTGTCAAAGGAACGAGAGACGAACTTTCTTTTGCAGGAACTAGAAACAAAAGTCTCTGAACTTCAACAGGAAAAGAGCCATTTAGAGCAGGAAATGAAAGGTGAAAGGGAGTTATATTTGCAGGAAAAAGATCATTTTAAGTCTGTTGCTATGAGTCTCCAAGAAGACATCCAGAATCTGAAAGACGAAACGGGCATTCAAATATCTGATCTGCTACAAAAATCAGAAGATATGCTGCAAGAAAATACGAAACTTGAGGATATGAACTCGGATCTGAAGAGGGGAAACCACGAGCTGCATGAGAAATGTTCAGCTCTGGTAGATCAATTGAACGAGTCGAAGAAAAGTTTGTTCGATTGCACTAAAAGGGTTCAGTTATTGGAGGATCATCTCACTTTAAAGCTAGAAGATTTCGAGGTGAAAGAAAACAGTCTCAAATCAGCTTTAGAAGCACTTATTCAAGAAGTTCAATCAGAAGCTGAATCGAAAGTTCAGGAGTTGACTGATCAGATAGCATCTTCTAAACAAAGTCACGAGAGTTTGAACGACGAGCATGAAAGGATTCTCAGATCGTTGGCAAGTTACAAGAAAAGTGAAGAAAAACTGAAGACTGATTTAAATGACCTTGAATTGAAGCACACCATATCCAACTACGAACGCGAGCAACTCACCAAAGAAACCGGAATTCTAAAGATGCAATTGCAGAACATGTCTGGCCTTCAGGCTGAAATCTCGATGTTAAAAAGTGAGCTCAAAGAATGCAGGGTCGATAAGGGCAGAACGGAGATCGCGTTGCACACTATCTCTGGAGATTATGAAGAACTGAAAGCGGAGAATATACAATTGTCTGAAAAAGTTTCCTTCTTTGAGGGTGAGTTTGAGGAATGCAAAAGAATCAAGCTACAACTACAAGAGAAGGTTCTGGAAATGGACAAAGATTTAGCTGCAAAAGAGATCCTATGCATCCAAAATGTTGACCTTAAAAGAGAAGTAATGGAATTGAAGAGAGTAAACATGCAGTTTCAGCAGAAGATGTACACACTTGAGGAGGACAGAGATGAGTGGTTAAAGAAAGCTCAAGAGATGATGGAGGAGAGGAATAATATCCGTAACGAGGTAAAACCGTCCCTCTTTTTTTGTCGAAGCCTTCACTCTTTATCCAATCTTGGTTAAAAAATCAACCCTACTGTTTTTTCTAAAAAATTCCTGAATCATAGAGAAAAGTGATCGAAAAGTAAAGTATTAGACCATATGAAAAAAGGTATTAGTTTCATATTGAAAAAGTACTAATACTGTTCAACCTACAAACTAATACTCTTCTTTTGTATGAACTAATACTTCTTAATATATTTCATTTTTTCTTTAATGGGTCAATTTGTTAATATAGTTACTCCATTTCTCCCCTCTTTCAGGATGATTTTGACCATCAAGATAATCATTCTCTCGGCATGGATAACATGACAAAACGGCAGTCTCCAGAGCATGAAAGGTTGGTATGATCACTCATATAACGAAACATTGAATCGATATTCATATGAACACGTCTCATTTCATGTTTGTATGAATCGGAAAAGGCTAATGAATGAATAAAACACAGTTTTCTTGGAAATAGTTAAAGACATTCTGTACTTATAAATAAATCATTATGCAGTCATTGTTCAAGGGGCAAGGCGAACAATTCAAGTGGTGATGGTGTAGTTACAAGAGAAAGGTACGAACGAACAAAGTCATCACTGGAGACAGAGTTGATAGACCTGAGGGAACGGTACCTGGAAATGAGTCTCAAATATGCGCAAGTGGAGGGGCAACGTGAGGATCTCGTAATGAAGCTTAAAGCTACAAGATCAGGTGGAAGGAGGTGGTTCTTGTGAAATCTTGATTCCATCTCACTTTGTTATGTACATTAACTCATCAGTACTAACAATAAGAGTATTAGTTTTCTAAATAAAGAGTTGCACCACCAAATTTGATTATGTATATTAGGGGCAAATAGGAGAAAGCTATGTAAAAGAAACAGATTTTTATACACCAAAAAGAACATTACTAGTTTCATTTGTTTCTGCCATGAAAGCAACAATGTGTGTGTTTAAATTATTCGTTTCTTTCTTTCCATGTGACAAAACTTAACATGGATTGTGGTACACTTTTAGACAATTTACTAATAAAATAGCCCATCGATTTACTTTTAATCCTTTCTCCCAAAATTTATTGAATAATCCTGATTTGGTAGTGACGTACTCAATTCTTGGATGAATTAGATAAATAATTTTGTGTTCTTTTACTATTTTTCGATTTTCTTTTCTCCATTAGTGCAATTTTGCTAACATATACACCGGAAAAAAGCAAAGGGGAGATATCACTATATTCTGTCAAAGTTCTAAGTTATGCAATTATTTATCACATCCAACGAACAATCAATTCATTAATGTAATCATTTTTTAAGTAACACATATCTACCATTGGTTCTAACAAATATCCGTACAACACAAGGCCATAATCTCTTTGTTTAGAGAAGTCAATAAAAGCATAAAACAGGATAATTCGTGCTCATGTCACTCTTCAAAATGAAATCTTACTCGGACCAAATTAAATCAAAGCAAAAGAAAACAGTACACTATTTGATCCACTAATATATTAATGATTTAATTCCCAATATAGATTTACGCCAACTTTATCAAGTCATATTGTTTTCTTTACATTGGCTTTTCCTTTTATTTTTAAATTTATTTTTTCCTTTACAGCTAATAATTACTCTATCATCCCTGATGTTTGTAATATTGTATAGTATATGAAGTGTCATTTTTTAGTGATATTGAGAAGATCAAACATATTTTAAATAGTGATACTTTATATACTAAAAATTGATACTTTATATGCTAAAAATAGGATACTTTGAAAAAGCTACCACAATAATGTACTCAAAATACGAAATCCAGTTATAATTTAAGGGGGTGTTTGATTCACAGGATTGGATTGATTATGTGTTATATGATTGAGTAAGATTTGATTGATTGAACTGGATTTGTTGAATCCAGATATGTGTTTGGATTGTAGTATTTCATTGAGGGGTTAGATGAGATACCTATTGAAAGGTCATAAATAACCTTAAATTGAATTGAAACAACTCATACTTCATTCTTGTGAATCTATTCAAACTATAGAAAGACAATTTGTAACATTGCATATGAGATATGTTCTATCCCACCTTTCACATGAGATTGACATATCCCTCCATAAAGGGATTTAATATATTTTCTACTCGGACTTGAAGTATATCATGAACCCTCATCCCACAAACTAAACGGTGGATTAGTTGGAATTAAAATCATAATTCTGACATATTCCGATAAATCCCGCGAACTAAACGGGGCCTTTATCGCTCTTCTAATTTCTTTCAACCTAACAATAGCTGAGGAGATTTTCAAAACCATCATTATAAATTCATGGGTCTTTAATTAGGAGGTGGGATATGCATGGATATGGCATTTGAAGTGTGCGGACATCTAATCTCAAACATAGAGCCCATTTGTTTCATGATAAAGGAAGGCAAAAGAAGAGAAAATAAATCATATTCCACTTTTTCAAATGTTTGTTATAATTGATGACTTTTTTTTTTAATTTGAAAGCTCGTATTTTTTTTTTATTCTGGTCTGATTATTCATATCACCTCCTATGTAGTATTGGTAATGTCAAACATTATTTATTGATGTCAATTGACCTAAATAAATCATGATTCAAATACATCATAACAAACATTTAAAAAATATCAAATATATCACACGAGTAAGTAAGATACGGTCGGGATCTCCTATTACACAATAGTGTTACATCTTCTGTTACATCATTTAGATTTGCATCACTTGTTAATCTCATAATATCTACAAATATAAGAATAACGTCCTAACATAACCCCTTTTTCTAATTAGGAAACTATATTTAATTTTAGCAAAAAATCAATTCATTCCAAATTTCATTCCAAAAAATTTTAGTATAACATATTTATAATTAATTAATTTAAAGCATAAATATACGAATTAATCAATAATTATTAATTATTTAATTGGAGTGAGTATATATATTATAATCTTAATTTATCGTATAAATTTAAAATTCAATAAAATATGAAAACTTACTAGAAAAAAATAACAAAATCCATCTTTATCGTCCATTTTTTTTAATCTATTCAAACTATAGAAAGACAATTTGTAACATTGCATATGAAATATGTTCTATCCCACCTTTCACATGAGATTGACATATCCCTCCATGAAGGGATTTAATACATTTTTTACTCTGATTTGAAGTATATCATGAACCCTCATCCAACAAACTAAACGGTGGATTAGTTGGAATTAAAATCATAATTCTGACCTATTCCGATAAATCTCGCGAAAAACTAAACGGGGCCTTTATCACTCTTCTAATTTCTTTCAACCTAACAATAGCTGAGGAGATTTTCAAAACCATCATTATAAATTCATGTGTCTTTAATTAGGAGGTGGGATATGCGTGGATATGGCATTTGAAGTGTGCGGACATCTAATCTCAAACATAGAGCCCATTTGTTTCATGATAAAGGAAGGCAAAAGAAGAGAAAATAAATTATATTCCACTTTTTCAAATGTTAGTTATAATTGATGACTTTTTTTTTTTAACTTGAAAGCTCGTATTTTTTTTTTTTTCTGGTCTGATTATTCATATCACCTCCTATGTAGTATTGGTAATGTCAAACATTATTTATTGATGTCAATTGACCTAAATAAATCATGATTCAAATACATCATAACAAACATTTAAAAAATATCAAATATATCACACGAGTAAGTAAAATACGGTCGGGATCTCCTGCTACACAATAGTGTTACATCTTCTATTATGTCATTTAGATTTGCGCCACGTGTTAATCTCATAATATCTACAAATATAAGAATAACGTCCTAATATAACCCCTTTTTCTAATTAGGAAACTATATTTAATTTTAGCAAAAAATTAATTCATTCCAAATTTCATTCCAAAAAATTTTAGTATAACATATTTATAATTAATTAATTTAAAGCATAAATATACGAATTAATCAATAATTATTAATTATTTAATTGGAGTGAGTATATATATTATAATCTCAATTTATCGTATAAATTTAAAATTCAATAAATATGAAAACTTACTAGAAAAAAATAACAAAACCCATCTTTATCGTCCATTTTTTTTTACAGTTATTAATTACATATAAATATAATATTAATCACATCAAATTTATTTGAGTGATGCTTGTGCAATTGGATTTACTTTTAATTTAGATGAACCATGAACCCTAAAAAAATAAACCCTAAGTCATGAACTCTAAACCCTAAACCATTAATTATTCGGGTCGGGTGAACCATGAACCACTTGTGCCGGGTTCGAATCGGGTTTGGTTGGGTCCGGACCGGGTGTTAAAAATATTGAAAAAAACTATAAAAAAGAAAAACATAAACTCTAAACCATCAATCATTCGGATAATAGATTAAGATTATAATATACGTGCTTCAATTAAATAATTTAATAAATTTAATTATTAGTTAATTTATACTATATGTGTAGTTTAAATTAATTAATTATAAATATGTTTATAAGATTTTTTGGAATGAGATTTGGAAGGAATTAATTTTTTGCTAAAATTAAATATAGTTTCCTAATTAGATAAAAATATTATGTTAGGATGTTATTCTTATATTTATAGATATTATGAAATCAACACATGACTCAAATCTAAATAATGTAATAGAAGATATAACACTATTGTGTAACAGAAGATCCCGTGTGAGTAAAATATATTACATAATTTCATATTCCTCCAAATCTCATATCACTGAACAAACAGACTCAATGTAACATCAGTTCCATAAAAGGGACTATTAATTACCTCCAAAATTATTACCTACACAGCTAAACTTATAATTTAGTCAAACTTATTCAAATGTAGCTTAAATAGAGTATTTCTTTTTCAAAGAGTGAATATCCTTGAATTTTCTCCGTTTCTAATTATCATATTAGCTCTCTCGACTCTTTAATTTGGACCCTTGGATGCTCCACACGGACCATGGATTTCCATTCATTTTGTATTGCATCATATGTATGTACCCACTGCCACATATGTTATAATCCCCACTATAAAGTTGGGTAAGAAAATTATTTTTGTCGTACAAGTAGCTGACGTGCATAACTTGAATTTTGAAGTCGGAAGACCAAAATCTCAACAGAAAGTTAAAACCAGTTAACATAAGCCACTATTAGTAAGTAATTAATTATCACAGTACATATAAAATATATAAAATTATTTTAAAAAAATTAAATAAAAGTTGATGGTGACGATACGAAAAATCTGAAAAGTTGCAGGTAGCAAAACTGCTTATAAAAATGACATATTATGGGCATAAAAATTAATGTCGATAAAAATAAAAATAATTAATATATATACTACTATCTCAAATCGTAAAAAGATTTAATAAAAGCCCTACCCTCTTTTATTATTATCGAGTTTTTGTGAATGATTTTTGGAGTTGTTTATTAAGATTTGAAATGATAAAGTGATTTTTAAAGAGGATATTATAGATCTATCTCTCTTCGTCATCTATTAAATGCATTTTTAAAAATTATTTTCTCATTTTAAATACTAATAAAAAATTTTCCTTCAAAAAAAATGGTGAAAAAAATAATTTAATACGTCTTGTCTTAATTAACGTTTTTTTTTGTAGGGCGTAATGTTTGAATATAATAATTTGGTACAAGTATCTTTAGTGTTGAGATGCCAAAGGCATATCCCGTGGAAGATGCTGTTTTGAAAATGGTCTTTAATTAGGTGGCCACGAAGTCACCTCTCTCTTTTATTGCTCTCACGACTTCCATTTTCTTCCTTAATTATAATTCCATCACCAACTTTCTCATCAAACCCTCTTCGTATTGCCCGCCGGAGCCGCTCCCATGGCGGCGGAGCTTCAACCCACTGCGGCGGTGGAGTCCGGCGGCAACCACCGTCGCCCAGCTGCATGGATGCTCAATTAAAGGTGGTGGGCTTCTTGTTGTGATAGGGCAACTTCTATCCTTTGGCATTTTCTCTCTCATGAGGGAGGTTTAGAGATTATGGTGAATCTATGTTTTTAATTTGTAGTAATGCATGTTTAAAATCACATGTGTGGTGATTAATACCTGATAAATAATTAATTAGAGAGCCTTTTGTCTCTGGAATTTGTAATTCCATTCCGTTTAATCACATGTTTGACTATGTTTCCTTTATTAGTTTCTGCATTCTTGCAGTTGCCTCAAGATAACTATTTTCATCAGATTCATTTTTCTTTAGCTTAAATTTGTCTGTTGTTGCTAATAATCTTTTATGAGGGTATAAGTACGTAAGAATCAATAATTACTTATGTTGGTAAACTCGTTCTAATTTATTAAGCACAATGGGTTATTGTTGGGCTTCTACTTTCACGAATGATTCATATGTTTTCTGTAGGGCCGGTCATATATATATATTGGTAACTTTAGTGTTATAGAAGTATTTATTATTAAAAACTAGTTTTCTGTAGGGCCGGTCATATATATATATATTGGTAACTTTAGTGTTATAGAAGTATTTATTATTAAAAACTAGTGTAGAACTCATGTATTACACGAAATTTTAAATAAATTAAATTTTTTAAGTTATAATATTAAAATTTTATTTTAACTTAGTTAATATAAATTTTAACATTTTACTTTGTATGACAAATTATTATAACAATATTGTAATATAAATTTAGTATTATAAAGTAAAATATAAATTAATATAGATGTAATTAATTTGTTCAATGGTTAATCTTAAATCAAGACACGTATAATGAAAATAACATTTTTTTATTCACTTAATGAAAACACGTATAAGGGGAAGTGAATGAACCTCTAACATAAAAAGTAATAAAAACAGAAAGTTTAAACTAAGCAAACTGATTCAGAAATTGAGATTGCTAACAACGGCGAGAGAACTTTTTGATCACGTGTTTTTATTTAGATTGGTCAAATTTCTTTGAAATTAGGCGAAAATCAATTTTGACCCACATCGAGAAAGGCATGATGTTAGACATAATCAAACTTGAATAAATGAAAATGCAATTTTTTTCATCATTTTTCAAATCCAATTTTGGGGACGATGAAAAAAAAAATTTATGGATTTAATGAGAAGCATTAAAATTAATCATGAACAAAAAATCTAAAATTTTGTTTAGAATGTATTGAAATAGCATGACAAAATACATTATAATGACACATAATTTTTTTTTAATGACGTGTCTATCAAACTTCTCATAGAATGACACATAATAGATTAAATCAATTTTTACAATATTTTTGAGTTGACATAAAACTTTGACTATCTCAAAGAAAAACTCCCTATTAAAACATTTGTATATATACTCCCCATCTAAAAACGGAAAATCCATTATTATGGTTTAGAAAAAATGACATTAATTTTTATTTATATTTTCCGCGTTCAAAATATATATCGTGAATCGTATGGTTGACCCAAACACCGAATAAAAGTAAATGTTTGTATTTTTGAAAGTAAATGTACTTATATTTATAGGTTAGTTATTGTATTTTGAAATGAAAAAATCATCCTATCATGATCTCGGTTCCAACTAAAACATTCACATTTAGACTCATAATGCATTTTGAAGCGTGCAACTTGTTATGTTGAAAAAAATTAATTTTTCTAACTAAAATTGCAAATTGGCGAATCTTCCCTAAACTTATCTATAATTTTTTTTAAAAAAAATTGAAAAAGTTTGATTCAAAAAAATGTTGGTCACTGACTGTTAATAATATTTTATTTTTGAACATAGTTGCATGCTTCGCTTTGGAATAGTTGCACGCATTTTTTTGGAAAATTTTTTTTGTATAGTTGCACGCTTCTAAAATGCACTATGAGTGCACGATTTGCAAAAGCCTAAAAAAAGAATTTATCTTCCTCTAAAATGAGACTTACTCATATTTATAAAATTATGTTCCAAACTATATGTTTATAATTATATAATTTCTTTTCAAACATATAATTTTACTGAGGCACCCTTCACTGTGAGATAGAACATAATTTGGTAATAACGTTTTAATAATTTAAAAGAAATAAATGAAAATTTATGCTAATTTTATACATTTCTCATACATGAGGTTGTCTCATATGAGTTTTGACAATTTTATATATTGAACACACAGTCTTATCGGGGTGGAATATGTCAAACTATATTTATGGGCTTCATTTTCATAAAGATGTTTGTTGAAAAAAAAAAATATTATCAAATTAAAAATTACTCGGTATAAGACGATCTTAAAATAACTTATTAATGTTACAAATCAAATATATGAGGTTGGTTTTCCTTTTGATCATTACTATAAAAATTGATGAAGAGTAAAACTATCTAAGATTATTTCGACCTTTTCAACAAAAAAGTCAAAAAATTATAATTTATCTTCATTAGGCTCGGTTTTTTTAGAGGCCTATTTATTTATACAGGTCAAATTTGAGTCTCTTAAAAGTCTTTTAAGCACAACAAACCGACTCATTTAAATCTATATAAATATATATGTAAATATATATATATATAATATACAATAAATATATATATATTTTTATATATTCATTAATTATTTTTTGTAATAGCAAAAAATAATATGTATTTAAATGAACTATTCAATTAAACAAATTTAACTATTAATAATCCTTAAATCTTGTTTAAAATATAACAAACTAAATTGATTTTACAATCAAAATATTAATATATTTAGTTGTAATCTGGACTTTTGGGGCATTCCCGATGCTCCTTTAATAAATTTTGCCTTTTTTTCAATTTTTAAATTTTTTTTTATATTTATATATAAATGAAATAGGGTTAAAAAAAACTTTATACAAACTTTCAAACTCAACTTATTTATTAAAAAGATTAGGTTTGAGCCAATTTAAACGTCAATCACAATTCACATGTAATAAGTCTAACTTTAGTCTAACACTTATTTATTAAATTGACCCGTTTATGATTATCTGAAATTAATTAATTTTTATTTTAAAATCTTATAAGTTGTTTTGAAGACTTATAAGATTTAGGGGAAATTGTGTAATTCATTCTTTTGTTGAAAATATTATTTTTTCGGCACAACTTATAAGCCCTTTAAAACAGCTTATAAATTCATTAATTTTGTTTGGTAAAATAAGATGTCTAACATTTTATAAAATCAAAAATAAGTTCTTTAGAGCTTATAAGCTCCAAAAAAATAAGTTGGGATATCCCAACTTATTTTACAAAAATTATATAAGTTCTATCCTATTTCAACCCAACTCGGCCCATTTTTTTGTTTTCACAAAAAAAAAAAAAGTTAAAAAAAAAATATTTTCTGGAAAATAATTTCGAAAAAAAAAATTATGGAAAATATATTTTTGATAAAAAAATTTGAAAAAATTAATTTATTTTCTGGAAAAATATTTTTTTGAAAAGAAAAAAAATTCGAAAAAAATTTTTTTCTTGTAAAATATATATATATTTTTTTTTTCTGGAAAAAAATTTCGAAAAAAAATAATTTATTTTCTGGAAAAATATATTTTTTTTCAAAATAAAAATTTATTTTCTGAAAAAAAATTCGAAAATAATTTATTTTCAGAAAAAAAAATTATTTTCGACAAAAAAAAATTCAGAAAAAAAAGTTATTTTCGGAAAAATTAATTTTCAGAAAAAAAAATATTTTCAGAAAAAAAATTTATTTCAAAAAAAAAATTATATATAAAAAATTATATTAAAAATATTAAAAATATATTAAAGAACTTATAAATTTTATTAGTCAAACACTTTAACAAATTATAAGCTACTTAAAAATTACATCTTATAAGATCTTAAAATAACTTATAAGATATTATAACTTTTATAAAATGCTTAAAATAAATTTGGCCAAAATGACCCTAAAGTCCATACCTTCAACAGTAAAACCTAGTCGGCACGTCCTATTTTCAACCCCTGTTGTCGGCCTTCTCTGAGATATGTATTATGTCGTATGTGCATACCATAAATCCCATCCAACTATACATTTTATCTTACTTCTTTTTGAACCAGTTTTTGTTCACAAAAAATTCAAAATGAAAGAAATATATGGAGGGTTCTTTTCTTCTTCCATGAAATATATATTTTTAACATCCCCATGAAATGATTTTTAAAATTTTATAATATGGTGATTTGCAGATATAATATTTTAGACAAAATTAATAGTATAACATTTTGGAAAAATTTTAAATATTAATCTTTGTGAGTATTAATTTGTGTTAGTTAGATTAATAGTTTTTTTTGATAACATTTTTTTAAATTTTAATTTAGTTGTTTTAAAATGAACATCCATACAATTTTTATATAATATATATTAGATTACATGTGTGATGTTGGTTGATGATTAAATCTTTATTTCATTCCCCATATAATTTTTGATTAATTTAAATCCACAATACATGTGTGATGTTGGTTGATGATTAAAATTATAAACTCTCTCCTTGCACCTAAGATACAAAAGAGAACGAAATGAGCATATTAAAACTTAGGGCCCCATTTAGGATAATGGATAATAAAAACTGGTAATGAATTATTTTCTATTGATGTTGTTGATAGGTTTGATACATTTTATATAATGAGAATGGAAATAAAAACAGAATTGATTCCCATACCAAGGTCATTAACTTCTCCCTTTAACTCATTTCATATAATACTCATTGTTGATGTTGTAACCAAAAAATCGAAAACAATATTAGCGACGGTTTCCTTTAGAATTCGAATCAATAATCCTAATTTTGAAAGGCCGCGTGATTGACCCCGGATTCAATTTCTTATAACCTATTACCATTATCATTCCTCTTCTGGAGTCGCACTAAAATGCAATGTAAAGGTAATTTTAGTTTTATTTTATTCTTACATTAAAACTTTTTTAATTGTGATTAAGATAATTTCATTTTATTACCAATGGTGAAAACCCAACACATAATCAAACTTGAATAACTTCCATCTTTTCAAATGCAATTTTTTTACCATCATTTTTCATTATTCCAACTTGAAATAAAAAATATGTCAGAGTTCAGACTAGCTTAATTATAATGATTACCAAATGTAGTGTTTAATTTATTGGTCTTGATGGCTACGTAACAACCATTAAAATTATAAATATGTACAATTGTACATCAAACATCACCTAACACCCTAATTAATATTAGGAAATGTATTTTAGATCAAAGTGTCCATGATCACGTGTTTTATAAACCAAACATCATAATTTCATGGAGCATACTCATTCCATGTCTACTACCATCATTATCATTTAATTTTATGATCTCCGTTAAGAAAGTAATATAAAGAAATTAATTACACCTCTCAACAATTGATTTTTCCTAACTTTTGTACACGCGCGAATCAAACTTGAATCCATCTACTTATATAAAACTTGCAAGCTATCTCAATTTAAGTACTGTTGATGGAATAAATTATTGGTTGATTATTGCAAAACATTTGTTTTCTCTAACCACGTGCACCAATTAAATTTGAATATCCATCTACTCATATTTAGAAACTTGCAAGCTATCTCAATGTATGTAACTAATGATGGATTAATAATTATCGAATGATTAGAACAAATGCTTGGTTTTCCCTAACTTTTGTCCTCCAATTAATTAAAAAAATTCCCGTTGGTTATTTAAGAAAATTAAAGAATAGTCCTTGTAAATTATGGTTATTTTTCGAAAAAAGGCCCAGGAGGTTTTCTGAGAATCTATTTTATGATCTATATATATATATTGAAAGATTATTAGTCACAAAATCTATTACTATTTAAAAATGTTCTATACTTAAAATTTGAAATTAATGATAATTTTTTTTTATTTTAATTTTAGGTCTTAAAATTTAGTGTCGATTTTAAATGCAAGCTATTAAATTTCTTGATCTTTTAGGAAATGAACTTTTTTTTATAATAATGAGCTTTAATCCATATCTCCATATCTCAAGCTCATCATTCTGGGTTCAAATTTTAAAAAAAAACAACTTCATTCGAATAGTTTATAATTAATTTTAAAAAAAAATTCATTCAAACATGGTGACATATATCATTCCGTTGCAAGGAGGTCCTATAATTGCAATTCAGTTTTTTGCCCATCACATATTTTTTATCTGGTTTACTTTTTGAACCATTAACATTTTGATATCAAAAGCATCCTTGATTTAAAAATGTTCTAAACTCAATTTTTTTTTTCCATTCTTTCCTCTCCACAATCAACACAAAATAATAACAACAAATAATTCCCAAAGAGAGTTACAATGCTGAATCATGTGAATGGAAAGCTACCTCACTTTGTTCTTCTCCCTTTCTTGGCCCAAGGCCATATGATTCCCATGGTGGACATGGCCAAAATGCTCGCTACAAGAGGAGTCGTCGTTACCATCCTACTAAAACCCCAAAACGCAAACAGATTAAAAAAAAATGATCGATCGTGCAATCGCCTCTGGCCTCACTATCCGAGTCTCTCACCTCAAAATCGCCTACGCGGAAGCAGGGCTTCCGGAGGGGTGCGATAGTTTCGGCATGCTCCCTTCTTTAGATTACTGGATGAAACTCTTCACCGCTATTTCCGCACTAAACGAGCACGTCGGAGAATTGATTCAACAGCTGGAGCCACCGGCGACCTGCTTGATCGCCGACATGCTGTATCCATGGGCCACTAGTCTGGCACTGAAGCTGCACGTGCCGAGACTCGTGTTCCACGTGAGCCGCTGTTTTTCCCTCCTGTGCGTTCACATGGTAGCGTCTTCGAAACGCGTGCGGGAAATAGCTTCCAACACGGAGTACTTTGTGATTCCCGACATTCCTGATAGGATTGAGATTACGAAAATGCAGTTGATGGGGACCAATGACGACAACATTCCGGTATCTATTAAGATACTGAAAGACATGTCGGAGTCCGAGGAGCACGTGTTTGGGATGGTGGCTAATACCTTCCAAGAGCTGGAGCCTGAATATGTGAATAAATATGAAAAAACTAAAGGGAAAAAGGTGTGGTGCGTCGGCCCTGTTTCGTTATGCAACGAAGATGATTCCGACAAGGCTGCTAGAGGCAACACGGCCTCCATTGATCACCACCACTGCTTGAAATGGCTCGATTCGCACGAATCTTGCTCTGTTATCTACGTCTGCCTTGACGTGCCTGTCGACGGCGCAGCTGGTGGAGCTCGGGTTAGGGTTGGAAGGCTCTAACCGTCCGTTTATCTGGGTGATCAGAGATGCAGCGGATGAGTCATGAGCTGAGAGAGTGGATTTCGGAATATAAATTTGAGGAAAGGAGTGAAGGCAGGGGGCTTGTGATTCAGGGGTGGGCCCCTCAGGTGGTGATACTGTCTCATCCGTCAGTGGGGGCTTTTGTGACGCACTGTGGAGGGGGTGACAGCTGGCCTGCCTATGATAACGTTTCCGGCGTTCTCGGAGCAGTTCTGTACTGAGAAGTTTGTTGTGAATGTAATCAGGACGGGGTAAGAGGTGGCGTGATGTTGGGATCGAAGGAGGAAATTGTGGGAGTGCAGGTGAAGAGTGAGGATATAAAGAGGGTAATTGAGAAGGTGATGGATGGAGGAGAAGAAGGAAGAGAAAGGAAAGAGAGAGCTCGGAAGTTGAAGGAAATGGCGGAAAAAACAGTTAAAGAAGGGGCCTCATCTTATCTCAATATCACACAGCTTATACAAGATGTTATCGTGGAGAAGGCCAAGCTTGCAGAGGAGTCTGTAAACCTGGTTACTTTGTAATTTGGTTGTTGAATTATAATTAAAAAAGTAAGTAGATTGAGACTTGAGAATATATCTTAATCTCTCGGTTATTAGAAAAAATAAATTAATCCCTCGGTTAAATAAAGAGGACTTATATTCTACCTACTTATGAAAAAGTAAACCATACACGCCTACTCGCCCATTTTAATTATTTATCGTTTGACAACTTTGCCATCCTTTGTCAATTAAATTTAAATCCATCTACTTATATATATTTTGGAACCTAACTCAATGCAGGTAAGTTTTGATGGGATAAATTACTGGTTAATTTATTAGAGCAACACACTTGGTTTTCCCTAATTTTTGTGCTCCGTCTACTTATATTTCAATGTACACAAAAACTTCGAAAAACTTATATTTACGTTAATTCTCTTTTTAAATAGTAATACTTTATATGCTTGAAAAGATGATACTTGAAAAGAAGAAATCATGTGAGTGTTGATGGAGTAAGAGTACAAAGAGACTTACTCTTCAATGTATGCAAGTGTTGATGGAGTAAATTATTAGCTGATTAAAGTAATACAGTGGGTTTCCCTAATTTTTGCAAGCTATCTCAATGTATGCAAGTCAATTGATGGAATGAATTATCGCTTCAGTAGATCTAAAGAGTTGGGTTAATTTGTGCTTGGACGTGATTGCAAAATTTTCCACAAATTCTTGGTTTTCCTTTTCCCTAATTTTGTGAACCAATTGATTTTGAATCCATCTACTTATATAGAAACTTTGCAACCTATTTCAATGCTTGTAATTGTTGATAAAACAAATTATCAGTTGATTAGAGCAAAACGTTTAGTTTTCCCCAAGTTCTGTACACCAAATTAATTCGATTTGAACCCATCTACTCATATGAAGTTATATCAAAACTTGCAAAAAATCCAAAAGATTATCAGATATCTCCAACCTTTCAAAGTAGCTTCAAGAATGCATCCTTTACATTTTTTCCCATTCCATATTAGGTAATAGCTGTTCCAGACACAATTATCTAAACGAGCAGGTCGATCTCCAGCCATCGCCCACGTGCTTGATTGCTGAGGCGTTATATCCGTTTGGCTCTCAAATTGCATATTCCTAGAGTCTTGTTTAGTGAGAGTAGCTGCTTCTCTCTCCTGTGCTATCACATGCGCTAACTTCGAGAAGTAGCTTCAAACACGGACTACTTTGTGATTCCTGACAGAATCGAGATCACCAAGTCTCAGATGACAGGCGCTACTGATGAACATGCTCCAGCGTCGGATAAGTTACTGAAAGATATGTCGGAGGCAGAGGTGCACGTGTTTGGCACGGTGGCTAATACCTCTCAATCTCTCAGTTATTCATCATAATATTTCTCTTTCTGTGTTGGACTCTTTTCAACTTGAATATTTTGATTCTGTGTTCTTCATCACAGTATTTCTTTATCAAACTTGAAAAACCATAAAAAAAATGCATTTTAAAAGGTTTGATTCAAGTTTCTTCAACAGTGTATTTAATAAAAAATAACAACAAGATATGACGTGGAGTTGAATCATAAAGATTTGAGAATTTAATTTTCATGACATCTAGCACACGGATAATTTTGGCATTTGCGGCCAAAACACTAGTAGCATTTCTTTTTTTCTTCACAATGTAGGAAAGAGAAATAACAATTCGCCTGACACTATAACTAATTAATACGTACGTCACAATTTTGAAAACTTTACAGTTTACATTATATATATGACATATGTATACGCGTGACTAGAAGTAAATACTTCCAAATTGATGGGTGTTGGAACGGTGAAATAATGTATTAATCTTCCATCAGCAAGAAAAAGGCAATGACGTACGGCTATTTCGTGACAGACTGACACCACCAATATGCTGCCTACCGCTGGAAAATTAATGACTGGGACTATATCCACATTTTAACCGATTTGGAATGACTGGTACCCGTCCCACGTTGACCGCGACAAAGTGGGCTGCTGTCGCATGGTCAACGCGACAGAGAAGGCATCTGTCGCGTTGACCATGCGACATATTTTTTATTTTTTATTTTTTGAAAATGTTAATTTTTGTAAGTGTATTCGCAAATTTTTTATAAGTGTATTGTCATTCTATTTATTCTGGTATTTGGTTGTTTATGAGTATTTTATCTCACATCAAGTTGAGGGATTTAATTTCCTTCTAAGCAATTTAGTGACAGATAATCCTGGTGGTTGTATAATGGCACACGGTCCTGGTTCTGGTAAAACATTCATGGTAATCAGTTTTCTTAAGAGTGTTAATGCAAAATATCCAGTTGCAAGACCTGTTGTTGTACCTGCAAGAAAGGTAGTTTTATCTGGAACACTCTATCAACACCATGTGAAAGAAGTTTTCAAAATTTTAAATCTTGTCCGTTCAAAGTTTTTAAAGATGGAGACTCCCAAAGCCATAAGGAGGCGTATGTTGAGTAGGGCAGAAATCTCCTTTTTTAACTGTAATTTGATGAAAAATGGGAGAGACAACGATTTTTACGAGTTGATAGAGCACAACTTTGTTAAAGATTACTGTGATACAAGATCTCCATGAAATTACGAGAAAAGTCCTGTACAATTATAGGGGTGATAACCTTGACGAACTTCCGGGTCTTGTGGATTTTTCAGTATTTCTCTAGCTCAGCCCATGGCAAATAGCTATAGTGAAAGACTTGACCAAATTGTCCCTAAAAAAGTTCACAATAAGTGCCCAAGGCAGTGCTATTTATCTCCACCCAAAGCTGAAGGATAGAATCGACGAACAAAAAGTCGATTCAATCATGGACAAAAAGTCGAAGGTGCAAAGCTTAACTTGATTCACAGAGCTATTATAAGTTAAACTATTTACTCTTAATTTATCATAAATATATTTTTTAAAATTAATAACTTTTTAATTAAAATAAATGTATTAATTTAGCATTTAAATCCCCCGTAATCATGAACATCTCCTTCCCCATGTTGTAAGCCTTCACTACAGCATGAGGATGGAGATGTTCATGATTACGGGGGATTCAGATGCTAAATTAATACATTTATTTTTATTAAAAAGTTATTAATTTAAAAAAATATATTTAACATGATTTAATTAATATTTAACAAAAATTAATCACCAATTTGATATCAACCTCAATTAATAAAAAAAAAAGAAAAATACATGAGATTTAAATGTCTTTTCCCCAATCCAAGCGTTCTCTCTTTTGTATCACTGACCCTCCAGCACCGTCAAAAAATAATCGGGGGTTTCTCCATCCTTGACGCATGAATGTTGCACAAATCTTGAAGAATGCGATTCTGAAATCAGCTGGATCTCCATTAATCTTGAAATTTCCCTGTAATAAAAAATATAAAGGTTGTTATTATGATATATAGTTTTACAAAATATTAAAAGATGTAAAATGTACACATGGTTAAATTTACTTCGAATATAGTCCACATTTGTTCCCGGCACTCGGAAGGTACCATAGCCCAGTTTGTCCATTTTGGGTCAAGGTACTTGCAGCATATGCTCCGTACCACGTTATTAGCACAGAATCCAAACCGTGCGATGAAACTGTTGTGTTCAAGTAGTTTGTAGGTATTAAGAACGCTATTAGTTATATAAAAACTTGAAACGGGATATTATTTTAAAAAAAATAGATCACCTCCCATCTTTGTCCAACCACAGCAATGGGTGAGGTCTTTCCTTGTTATCAACAGTGTTGACATTTCCGGATGTTATTTTTTTTCCACTCATCTTTTAATAAGATATACAAGTATATTAGTTTTTTTAGATTTAAGTAAGTAAGTTCTATATTATTATTGATATTTATAAAAAGAAGTTAAAACATTTAACAAGAGATAAAAAATTGGGATACTAATTTATCAATGAATTAAACAATTAAGTACAAATAAATATTTCATCTAAAAAAATGTGTACTAATGATTGTTATTATCGCCATAAGGATTATCGCCATAAGGGTTGTTGGGTTGGTTTTGGTAATATTGTTGAAATGCAGCTCCATCCCACCACCAACCAGGAGGTATTTCTTGGGCGAATTTTTCAGGGGCATATCCTTGTTGCGGTCCCCAATAGGCAGGATTGGGGATCGTTGCGGTACCGGCATGATGGACAATCGCGTTAAGTCTAGGCATGATATAATCTGGACACTGTGGATCCACACTAGGTTGATTGATAAATGTATGCGTGCGTTGCCTCACGTGTCCCAACATTTGTTGCGCTGACGCCCTCATGGGATTGACATAAATATCGTTTTCACCCTATGCAGGGTTGTGCGCTCTCGAATGTGTTATGTTTGCATACCACATGGGATAATCCGGAGTGGTACTATCCTGCACTACAGCTTCGGTACCAAGTTGCCCTTGCTGGTAATGATGATTTGCTATCTCGTTCCAATATGCCACTGTAGGCCCGTAAACACTCTTTGCCTTCGCACCTAATTTAGAACGATTATGATCGAAGTCGAGCGGTGGTCGGGGTACGGACTGAACTCTCCCATATTGTCTTGCAACCCTCATTGGCATATACCCTTCGGCAATGTCAAGAAAATGAATGCAACCATGAAATAACGATACCGGTGGGATAGTTGATGGATTGCCGTATGGAGTCCAATTGACCTATAATGTAAGTGAAATATTTGTATAAGACATTTTTTTAAGGTACTTAAATTATAAATGACGTTATTACAAGTAAGATGTATTGAGAATGAGAATCATACATGACTCGACGGATAATTATCCAGGAGTTTGCAATAATGAACAAGATCCCGTATGTTGGAACTGAATATTTGGGACCTGTTCCATTGCAATACTCTTGGTGTCGCCGGGTTATAATATGGAGCTTCACTGCGTTTGTGCAACTCAGTGAAGTACTCGTATATCCAGCACTGAAAAATTTAAATGAGTTTTGAGTTATTATATGTAATAATATATTTATAACAGTATACTAAATATGATTCGAAATATTATTGAAATTGAATTTTGACCTCAAGTATCGTTAAGCAACCCGAAATCTGTGCCACATCACATCTGGATGCTATTCCCAGCTGGTGATATAAATAAGCTAAAGCTGCAGCTCCCCATGCATATTGAGGTACAGAATCGAGATTCCCCAACACCTGTAGATAATCTTTGGGGACAGAATCACGTGTTTTATCTACAAAGAGTGTAGTCCCCATCAAGTACCACAGGTAACCTCGAGCAATAGATACATTGCCGAGGTTCTCACCGATACACTCGTTGTGTATGTTCTCAAGGGGTGTGCTATGTTGGTTATCTCCCCTACATCCGCATCTCACAACCAATGCATCATCGGTATATCGTTTGTTCCCAACGACGGGAAGACCATTTACCCTCAAGCCTAGATTGGAAAAAAGTTGTTTTATTTAGAAATGAAATTAATTACTGAGAAAGTACAAAATTTGATGTATTAAAAATGAAGTTCATTTTCAGTTTACCAAGGATAGCATTCACATCGTGGAGTGTGATCGTCATCTCCCCGAAAGGCATATGAAACGTGTTTGTCTCGGGGTGCCACCGCTCGACGAATGCTGTAATGAGGGGCATGTTGTGGGATTGAAACATGTATTGCCCGAGCCCCTCCAATCCAGAATTTTCAATAAAATCAAAGAGATCATGGCCTTGATTGAATGGATTTGTTGACCATCTCTCAATAGATCTCATTCGAGTCTGGGATCCAAGGACCTTCTGAAACGTCTACATATTTTGTACATAAAAATGAACTCGTTAATTTACATATCATAACCGTTTTAAATAACTGATTATAAAAATAGTATTTTACTTACTGAATTGTCCCATATTTTTCTGGCTCTGTGTGTTTTGAAAGCACACAAGACACTTGGATCATTAGGTCCTCCAAGCATGGGCGTCGTTGTCAACCAATCATTACGTTGCGAGGATGACGATGACGCTTGTGTCGCCTGCGGAGCACTCTCGTATTCATTCTCATTGTGAGCGGAGTGATGAGATGTAGAAGCTTCCGGCAGATTTAAGGAGGACATCAACATATTAAGTCAAAGTAGTCTAAATTGGGGAATCCGATTGGGGAGTAATTAGGATTAACGTTTGTCATGAAATCAGTATGTACATGTGCAGGTTGTGGAGCATACTGCACCGGATGAGACAACTCCTCATTATATTGTGGTGCAGCTGGGGTGTTTAGATCGAAGAATGCAGTCCAAGAAAAGGTAGTCTGATCGACATTCGATTGTGGAAATTCAAAACTCGATTGTGCACTTTCATGTCGTTGTGCACGTTGTTGAGCTAGAACACATCGATCGCATGCTCTACACAAGGTTGTGCAATCGGGGCATACGAGGCGTTGCATACTAAGAAAAAATAATCATTGTTATGGAACTAATACCTTACAGCAAATCAAGTGACACTTTACAACAATTCAACTAATAAGCTTTGATGCATTAAATGGTGGATTAGTGTTTTGATTACGTGTTAGTATACTTGACGAAAATAATTTGTCATGCATATTTGGGCGGAAATTTCATTTTGTTCCGAAGTTGAATCAATTATTTTATGAATTTGTGAAATATAAGACAAATTTTTTCCATTAATTTATAATTTATAGTTTTTAGACTAATTTTAGAATTTTTTAGGTCGATTATTTTAGGTCGATTTTTTAAAATTATATTAAGTTACTTACAAATTTGTCATGCATATTTGGGCGGAAATTTAATTTTGTTCCGAAATCGAATCAATTATTTTCTTCTTTGTGAAGTATAAGAAATTTTTTTTCCATTAATTTATAATTCATAGTTTTTAGACTAATTTTAGAATTTTCAAGTAAACATCCTAACTAATATTCATATTTTATATTTTTTATGAATATTCGAATAATTTATATCTAATAATATATATAATTTTTTTTTATATTTTATAAGTTATTATTTAGTTTAGAAAATTATTATTCTTCTTATTATAAAATAATTTATGTGTGTTTTTATTTAGTTGATGTGAATATTTTATATATATATATATAATATTTTACAAATTAAATGGGTTTTTTTAAAATATTTTAGGTCGATTTTTTAAAATTTTTGTACAGATTCTACACACACATATATATACACATTCGATATTATCTTTTATATGTTACATTTATTATTCATGTATTTATTGTTAGTTTAATAATTTTAGATTGATTTTTTTTTTCAATTATTTTAGTTTGATTTTTTTTAGTTTGATTTTTTTTAGTTCGACTTACAATATGGGATAATTTTTTTATGTTACATTTACATATTTTTAGTAACACAGATTACATTTATTTTAGTTTGATTTTTTTTCAATTATATAAAAATTATATATATTTTTTTAATTTTTTAGATTATACATAATTTATTGTTAGTTTAAACATATTGATTTTTTTGTATTTTATATTATTAACTGATTATATATATTTTTTTAATTTGGAAATAATATTCTTTGAATTTGTTTATGCTAAAACACCATATAGCAATTCAACTAATACATTACATCAGTTCAACTAATACCTTATAGCAATTCAACTAATACATTATAGCAATTCAACGCATATAATATAGCAATTCAGCTAATACTTTAAAACAATTCGACTACTTTTTATAAACACACTTAAAATTTCGGCTAACACTCATATCAGTGGAACTAATACCCTATAGCAATTCAAGTAACACCTAATATCAATTCAACTATAGCAATTCAGAAAATTATAATATAGCAATTAAACAAATACTTATTCAACTAACACCTTATAGCAATTCAACTAATACCTTATAGCAATTCAACTAATACCTTACATCAATTTAACTAATATCTTATAGCAATTCAACTAATACATTATAGCAATTCAACACATATAATATAGCAATGCAACTAATACTTTAAAACAAATCGACTACTTTTTATAAACACACTTAAAGTGCATATAATTAAACAATTCCACAATTAAAAAATAATAAAACATATTTTGAATATGGTGGAGGTGGTCGGTCGGATGTGGCTAAAAGATATCGGCGGTGGACGGAGGCGGCTGTTAATGCAACATAGATTGAGTTAGTATGTGTCCGAAAGTAAAACAAGATAATAAAATATACAATAAAAAAAAATCAAGTCCGGGAGGTCAGCGGCGGTTGGCGGCGGTGGCGACTATTGCGGCGGTCGTAGGTGGACGGAGGGAACTAATCTTGAGTGTGTGTGCGTGAAAATGAAAGAGGTGGAGGAGAGTATATATAGGGGGAGTTGGCCGAAAAAAAAATTAAAAAAAGATATCGCACCATGCATGCGACAGGAAGGCATGCTGTAGCGCGTCTCATGCGACATAGTTCCTGTCTGACGCGCCTGCTATGCGTCACAGACCGCTGTTGTCGCGCGTGTCAGGCGACAACAGGCTTTTCAACTTTAATTTGAATGCGTGTTGACTGAACACTAAATAAGGGCGGTGAATTTAATTTGGACGGGTGGGAAATACTGTAAAGCGAAAATTTGAGTGTTATACTGTACTAGTATTTCACCCGAGCGATGTTGTTGTTAGCTTGTTGTAATAAATTAATATATATACACATTAAATTAAGTAAATTGAATATATGGAGAAGAAAATAAATTGAAGTTTAATTAAAAAAAATTATTTACTTAACAAAATTCATCTAAAAATCAATTATTTAATTTTGTAGATAGCAAAATACCTTTTACATTAGTCAAATAATATTGTGTCATGAGAACAACAATTAAAGTTATTAGGTTGATTGGAAAATTTTATATTAAAAATTTTCTCAACTTAATGATTATCATATCAATTTTATAAAATTAGAATTTATTTACTTAATTTTGTACAAAGGAATTAAATAAGGTCACTAAAAAAATTAATTCAAAAACACATTCAAATTCATATACACTGGACTATGTATATATATGCAATCTAATTCTTGACACCTCATTGTAAGTAGTGGTTTATTTGAATAGTTAGGTTTTTTTTCAATCTAATCTAATTCTTACCCTGGACTAAGTATATATGCAATCAAATTCATATTACCCTGAATATTATGTTTATTTGTTTCTTCGAATGTAGTACTTTTCAAAATAGTGGTTTAGTTAAATTCAAATATTTTGTTTTTATATATTTATAGATTGATTAGGAGACTATCTTGTTTTTATATATTTATAGATTTGGCCATTATTAACACTATCTAATGATATAAATTAAATAGAAAAATTATTAACTAATTTATTTTAATGTTGATTCAATATTTATGCAATTATACAACTGTTACATACAAAGAAGTTATTTACAATTAATAATTTATAGTATAATATTTTTTTGATGTGTATATGTTTTTTTTATATAGATTTATAAACGAACGACAATATCTGAATATTCGAACGCGTGTAGAATAATACAGTAAAGTAAAAATATTTGGACACAAACCGACACACACGTGTCGCGGGGGACATGCGACAGAGAGCTCTGCTGTAGCGCATGCCATGCGACAGAGAGCCCTGCTGTCGCATAGGTAATGCGACACAGGCCACTGATCTCGCGCCTGACACGCGACACAGTGGGTTGTCGGTTTGTGTCATACGCGTGCTAAATTCATTATTTTGTGTCCGTTAATTTCGCAGTATAAGTTCATGCACCACTTACTCCACTAAATGCACTGTTGGGGAATGAGTTTGCACAGATCTATTCGGGGTGAATAGTTAAATACAAATTTAATTCATTAATTATTACTAGCATGAATTAATCATATATTAATTCAAATAATAATTGCAACAACATATCATGCATATAAAAAGCCACGTAAAACCTACGCATGCGGAATCTACGGGTTTGCGTGAACGTACCTCTCGGGATGGCAGTGACTTCGGTCGGACGGACTAACCAAAAGGACTTCCCAAGTATTCCCTTAGCCCTTGCTCAACTATCCGGTGGAAGGACACTCGTCGAACAATTAACAAAAGAAAAAAATAAACTTTGTTGCACCACTTTCGTGGATTTGCTAATATTTTCAGCACATGGAATTGTACTTGGGAATGAACTAATCATCCCCTATTTATAAGAGGGAGGTGGTCGAAATTTCTAGTGAAAAATCAATGTGGGAAAAGACTTTTCTTGGTCACCAAGAAATCTTGAATATATCCCTTATATTCTTTTTCTCATAATTAAAATATTCAACAAAAATCCCACCTCCTCTATAATAGATGATTTTCAAAAATTAAGGATGTCAAGAATCCAAGATTTGGATCTTCTTGAATTTATGAGATATTCTTGTATTTCAAGAAATACATATCTTCCATAATATCTTTTCAAGAAAATCTTTCTTGCCCTTTATTTTCAAAAATTTCGAAATATCCCTTGAATAACCAAGTGGGAGATTTCTTGAATTTAATGAGATAATCTTGTATTCCAAGAATACATATCTTCATTCCATAACAAAATTCAAAGAAAATCTTTCTCCCTCTTTTATCCATAAATTTCGAAAATTTAGAGGAAAATTAAGCAACAATATTTATTTTATTTTAATCACCTTTTCAGTTATTGGACTATTTGTTGGGCTACTCAGGGGGCCTTTAGGATAATTAAGATTGTACCTTCTAATGGACCTTGAATATCTAATATTGAGCCACAATATAAATCAAGCCCATAAATATTAATTAATCCCACTACATAATTAATATTGCACTATCCATCTTAACCCATATTACAGTCAATATGGCTCCCGGTCATTATTTCCCGTGTTTAAGATTATCTAGCTCATTAATTAATTCAAGCTACTGAAATAGCTTTCCGTTAATTAATATCTTTTGTCCTTGGTCGAGGAACGGTTCAACATTATTATCCATACCGGAAACTAATTCCACTTGCAAGATTTGGTATGATAAAACTTATGAACCTCCCAAGGGGGCAAATCAAGCAATCGTACTTGCACACGATTCTTCGTATTAAATCTTAGCAATCACATGTGACCAATAATATTGCCCAAGATAAAAAGTATTGAATCTCTCTGATTCGCTACCCATGATAAGTCAAAGCAATAGTTACCAATCCCACGTGATCCTATTTAAGGGACGAAAGTTAAGAAACAACGAACCACTGAGGTCTAATTCTTCCTTGTTCAGTTCTGAAGAATTTATCCTCTTGTAGGTCCTATTCAGCGCATCAGTCATGCACTAGTGTAATCTCTTGGTCAAGACAAACCAATCTGAGCCTTACACCTCAACCTTTCGCGATGGTTGTTCATTTCCATCTAGGTCGTGAATGGCGTACTTATAGTTACAAGGGACTGTTAATTTAATCTTCTGTGATCTGGTATCACTAAATTAACTACAGTGTAACATGTACGAATTATTGAACAGTTATGCAGTAAATATATGTAACATTCAATCATATTTAAAGCATCAGTGATAAACAATTTATTTCAGTAAATAAGTCTGGAAATTCAGTTTCGATTATACAAAGTAAAAAGCATACTTTTCAGTATAATCCCAACATGCACCTCATTCAGATTCTCTCCCACCTCCTCCATCTCTCCTCTCCCACCTCCCCCATCTCTCTCACCTCCGCCATTTAGTAGCCAAAAATCTTACAAGTTATAAAATGAGTTTGTATTATGAGGCTGATTATTTTTCCGAAGATCTCACTTCCGAATTTATTACTCCTGAAGAGGGTTTAATTGGAAAAGAAGGAGTTGCTTTTTTTGTTAACAATGTTGCTAGTTTCAGAAATATCACATTGTGGATTCGTGATTCTTCTGCAACACACGTAAGGTATTTGTGTACTGAAGGTGACAAATATACACCTAAAAAAACAAAAAATGAGCGAAATACCAAAACCCAAAGAAATTCATGTCCTTTTTTGTTTAGTTGCAAGGGTTTATGATCGCGAGCGTGATATTTGGGAAATCGGTGTTTTAAACGGGACACACAATCATCAATTTCCAAAATATCCAGATGGTTCAAAACTGGGTAAATTAACTCCAGAACAGTACAAACATGTACAATACCTAGTATCAATGAACGTCACTGCTTCAAACATAATGGCATATATGAAGAAATGCTATCCCAACAATTCTATGGACGCAAAAAGAATGTACAATGCTATTACCAAGATAAGGACAGACGACTGGGGTGAGCTTACCTCAACGCAAAACTTCATACACCTACTGAAACAACATAATTACATGTATAAATACTAGCACATTTATTTATACTTGTTTTATAAGATTCTACAAATATTTGTTATATTTTTATGTTATATTTAAAAAATATATATATAAATGCATTTTTTTATGTATGGTGTAAGAAGCTTTTTTTGTTTGGTAAATAGTTTTCAAAATGCCAAGTAGGGTCGGTTCTAGGTTGGTTGAAATGTCACTCAAATATTAACTTAGATATTTAAGCTAGCCTAGCATGGTGGGATTGAATTATATATCAAATTCAGCAACGTAGATAGCTCCAAGAAATTAGGGTTGTTGAGTTCTAGCTGGTAAATTAATACAATTATTTTGATTTAAAAGGGTAATTATTCAATGTATAAGAAACTTATTTTTTCTCTTTAGTTCTTTGTAATCATAATTATTTAATTGAATCGTTGCATGCTTCATAGATTTCGATTTCGACGGATTTAATTTCTAAAATTTTATCAGTCGATGGTGAAATTAAAATTACACAAATTTATATTATAGCCAATATGGAACACAAATTCTTAAAGAATCAAATTAAATTTAACTTTTAACCTGCAAAAAAGTGCAATAATACTTGATTATAATTAAGCAAATGAGTAAAGTATTTAACAATAAACGTGGTCATCCTTTTTTAAAGACTTGTAAATGAATTGGTCAAATTAAAAATAACATAATAATTAAGAAAAATCAAAGTCAATGAATTATCGGAACCATATATACGATTATACGTTTGCAAAGAATAAAAAATTAAATTTTATCAGTACATGAACTCAATATTCTGTATCTTACTAGTTAAAAATAAATAATTGGATGTTACCAATCCTTGTATCTTTTTGTAGCCCTTACCTCGTTTTAGTAACTAATTGTAGCTAAGAATATTCTTAGGGCCCGTTTGGCTAAGCTTATTTTAAACATTTTATAAGCTATAACATTTTATAAGTTGTTTTAAGAGCTTATAAGATGTAATTTTTAAGTAGTTTATAAATTGTTAAAGTGTTTAACTAATACAACTTATAAGTTTTTTAATAATTTTAATATAATTTTTTATATATAAATTTTTTTTTTAAATAATTTTTTTCGAAAATATTTTTTTTCCACCACCTATTATGCATGCCTTGTCCTATAATATCAAATTTGTTTTCTCTGCACTCATAAATTAACTCCTTTCACAATTTGGTTATGCAAAACTCACCTTGTACTCCTAAATTTTTTCAAGCCGAGTTTGCTTAGTGTTAGTTTTAAAAACAAAAAAAATTATTAGTTTTTTATTTTATTTTATTAGGTACCAATTTAGGACCGCGGATGATAGCAAAGAACTCATGGACATTGTTTTCAGCCACCCTTGTTCGGTTGTAATGGTCAACACTTATCCGCAAGTCTTGATCATTGACACGACATACAACACGAACAAGTACGGTATGCCTTTGCTTGAGGCAGTTGGGACAACAAGCACTCACAAGACGTTCACCATCGCATACGCATTTATGATCCGTGAAACGTAGGAACACTTCGAATACATCCTACGATTTATTCGGGGAATGTACGAGAAGGATCCACCAAATGTCGTTATTACGGACAGAGCTTTCGCGATGATGAATGTTGTGGATTAAAAATTTTCCAACGTCTCAAGCACAATTATGCAGATACCACATCGAGCAATGTATTTTAGGCCGGGCTATTTTACAACCAAGATTTCAAAGTGACTATACTGAAGGTTTTCAATATCATTGGAATTACGCAATCCAGGCGGCCAATGCTAAGCAGTGGAACATTAGGTGGAATTCTTTAAAGGAAACGTACATCAACTTTGAGGGTCTAATTACATATTGCGAACAAACGTGGCTTATTCCGCAATGCAAGAAAATTCTAGGGATGTATATCGATCATCGCTTGCACTACGGGAATTACACCACAAACAGGTAATCCTACAATCTTTTTACTTTTCGTGTTACCTATTATATTTATTTATACCGATGAACAATCACTATTACACTCTTATCATAACATTGACAGAATCGAACGATGTATTGAGTCAGGTCAAATATATATATTGGTTGGCCCGATACATACTGAATACAATCATTTAAATATTATTTTTTTATAATTAATGTAGGGTTGAACAAGAACACCATAGGGTGAAAAAAAACCTGGATGGTGGGCTTCAACACTTTGACATTATCTTCTGAAAGCTTCACCAGGTCATGAAGTTGCAAATTTGCAAGATCAAAAAGCAATCCAGGTTTAGCGGTCACAAAACAAGGACTGATATGTTAGACAACGTAGTCTACAGCCAACTAGTGCGCAATATCACGTCTAAGGCGTTAGAACTCATTATCAAAGAATCGAGAAGGAAGTTGGGCCAAAAAAAATGCGGTCATTTTCTCAAGAGAACACATGGTCTTCCGTGTCATTGCGATCTTACAGATTACTTTAAGTTCAACTACCCCATACCTTTAAACTGTATAGACTCGTTTTGGAAAACATTGGAAATAGATTTTTCTAGTGTACCTACCACCGAAATAGATTGATGGCGGTGGTGGTAAGACTAGGAGAAAATTATTCGATGATGACACGGAAGACATTGTTCCACCTCCGAAGGTTGAAAAAAACAAAAAGACTGGAAAAAGCGATCGTCAACCTTCTTGGCATGAGAAATTGAAAGAAACACTGGGATTGAACAAGTCTACTAAAAAGGGTAAGGGGAGAGTGGACGCAACTAATGCGCAACAGGATATTCCCCCACAAGCTGATCGTAGATATAGCATATCTGAAGGGTGTACGATGAGTTTTTCTGAAGAGACTAGGAACAGATTTTCCCAAAATCCTCCGTCTCATTCCTCCGAAGCTCCAACTTCAAAGTACCGGAGGCCCCAACCTTCCGATTTCCCACCTCGCAACAGTACCTCTAGTTCAAGTAGGCCTAATCCTCAAACAAATATGAACCATCCAACACCATTTTATAAATCTCAGGTGGAGGCCGATTTTCTTCCATATATCAGAGGTTATATTCATTCCTACAATGACGTAATTGGAGATGGTAACTGCGGATTTCGAGCTGTTGCACTCGCAATCTACGGAACCCAGGAATACTGGTTAAGGGTACGAACTGAGCTTTTCACTAATCTGCAATTAAGAAACGATTTATACAGTAACATTTTACGTGGTTACACAACCATGGAAGATTTGTCAGTTTCACTTTGTCACTTCAAAGGTCCTGCCAAAATCGACAAATGGTTTACATTACCTGAACATGGGTACCTAGTTGCAACCACGTATAATGTTATCGTAATGTCGTTCAGTGAACACGACAGATATTTATGCCTTCCCGCAACAATAGATGTTTATCCACGACGTCCAAACGGAACACTGGTCTTGGGGAACGTGCACAACAATTCGCATTGGATATTGGTAAGGAAAAACTATGTTGATGTTATTTTATAATTGGTTTTCAATTTATAATTTTTATTGAATTATAACTCTAATTTTTAACTCGTAATTACAAATTGCATATGGCAAAAAAGCGACCATCCAAAGACCATTCTTATCTGCATCTTTACCGAAAAACCATCATGATCCTTCATTGAAGGTTTAGATTTAGAATTTGCAAAAGGTGGATAGAGCTTTTCTGGTACATTACACAACTTGGATGCACAGCGATGTGCGTCTAATTATAGGTCTAGAAATAACGATCAACCACCTCCGTTTTATAATTTTATTTAGTATTTAATTCATTTTTAATTCAACTTTTTCATGTAATTGTAATTGTATATTTATAACGACAAGCTTTTACAAATAACGAAAAATTTCATTTTTTCATGTAATGTATATTTATTTTTTCATGTAATGTGTATATTTATTTTTTCATGTATAAATTGATAATTGATACATATTAACTGAACTATAATATAGTTGATAACAAAATAACTAATACTTTGAATACAAATAACTAGTAATTTTCTATGAATGAACTAATACTTTTCATTTGATGAACTAATACTTTTTATTTGGTCAACTAATATTGTTGATAACCAAATGACTAATACTTTTCAATTTATGAACTAATACTATATGACCAAAAAACTATAATACTTTATAACTAAATAATTAATACTTTCAAATTAATCAAATAATATTAATTAAATAATGAAAAATAAATGAAATCTGTCGAGCTCGTTGCGCAACAAAATTAATCTTGTCGCGGTCAACGCGCGACAGCTGAAAAGTGTAACTTGTTATGTTGAAAAGTGATACTTGTATGTTTATAAAAATACACTATGAAATTAATAAACGGTGCACCTAGTCTATTTTTAAATGAAATAACTAATAAATTCAAAACTAAACAACTAATACTTTTGAATGAAACAACTAATATTATTTGTATCAAGATTTTACATGTATTCAGATTCGATATTATCCCAAGATTTTACGGAAACCTTTTAAAAACATTCGTGAATACACTTATAAATTAACATTTTCGAAAAAAAAAATATTATGTCGCGTTGACCATGCGACAGCCCCCTCATGTGTCGCGTTTGCCGTGCGACGGCAGCTCCATCCAATCAGTTTGTTAAAATGTGGATATAGCAATTCAGAAAATTAATCCATTCCCCGTACATGGTTGAATAATTCTTGACCGAATTTACCATTTTTTATATGCTACCGAAAGAATTTTGTATCATCTAAAAGTTTGAACTTATAAAAAAATGTAGAATTAATTCATTTATATAATTTTCCTGACACTCTCCAATACCAGACTATATTGTTGCCTGTTGGACAATGCCTAATAATGTATTGATATATTGTATTATATGCATTTTTGTATTTAACTATACAATATATTAAGTATATGGTGCAAAATACTAAAACACTGTTCAACAATATAACGCGGAAAACACCGAATTTATCAAACTTCCCCAACCGTAGTCTATATGTATTACACCATTTTTGGCGCTCTAATTTTTGAGAATATATGCATCCACTCAAACTAGAGGATCATGTGTCGTGCAAAGTAAATTTATATGAGTATATAATGTAATTTTTAATTGAATAACACATTTAAAAATACATTATGAATTTATATAAGTTTACTACACAGCACGATACATGATCCATATCCCAAATTATATATATTTGATAATATTTTACTTAGATTTTATATATCTAAAATAAAAGGTTTAAAATGTAATTTTAATTCTTTATTGAATATTAATTACTATGTTCTTTCAATGTTCAACTCTATTAACCATTTTTGATAAAGTGTGGCGTAAAAGAATAAAACACTTAACATATGAAAATATTGTATCATCCTCAATTAAATTCAAGACGATAGATTACACTATAACCTTCATGTCCACTAGTTGAACAATTTATTAGTATATAATTATCATGCAAGACTTTCGTTGTGGAGCTCCACTTTTGTATTTAGTTCATATTTTTCATTATGATATAATTTTGAATAGGGGAAATTACTACTAGCTATATAAAATTAACCCTTAATTCTAAAAATTACAAACACTATTCAACTATTACTGTAAACTATAAAAGGGGTCAAATTAGACATTCTTACCCTTATTTCCCTTAATTCAAAATCAACTCCTAGCAATCCCTTAATTAATCTTTTTAATACACTTCTTTATCATCTCTTCTCTCTCAATTTCAAAATATAAAACCAGTTTTCTCTCTCATGCTCTCTCTCTCTCTCTCTCTCTCTCTCTCTCTCTCTCTTTTACTCTCATCTCTTTACTCCTCCAAGGCCAAAGATGGTTACTGACCATGGTGAAGAATGCACCGCCAGCGACGGAGGTGCACTTGTCGACGGTCATCGCTGCTTGGTGATTCCAGCCCTATTGCGCCATCGCTCGACCATCCAAGAAAAGATCTATCGACGGTGGAAAAATGGTGGTGCCTCCGACAGACCTGAAAAAGGGGATGACGAACCCATTGGTTCGAATATCTGATGCAGCACCACCTACAAGGTCCTCCGGATCTGTTTCAATTTCAAAATTTCAAGGTTGTTATGTAATTATTTTAAATGGAATTTGAATTTAGAGCCCCTAGATTTGCAATACACATGTGTCACATGAAACGAAGTAAAGAAAATTAGATGGAAGTAGAATTAGATGATTTTTAAAGTATGAACCCCATATAATCTGCAATTTGTGAGTTCAAATTTTTTCTCTTAGTAGGAAGTTTTTTTTATGTGAAATGTGTTTTGCGGTTTCTTACATGTGTTAATTAGAATTCACATTTATATATTTTATTCTTATGATTTATTCTACTGCAATCTATTTTGAAACATAAATTATGCTCTTATGCCATGTATTTACTTTACTCTATAAAAAGATATGTACGATTCAGAGAGTTATGCTACTAAGAGAACACTGTTTTTTGCTCTGGTCTGATAGTATTTTGAATTGTTTTTGCATTAGCTTGCTTCAACTATAGTGTGTATGTTTGTGATCGGATTGCGTTTTTTCCAATTTTTTCTACACATTTTTTTTTCTGGGTTTGTGCAGTTTTTCTGCACATTTTTGCAAAAAATATGTATTTGTTCAGTACAAAAATGCACATGTTCAGTTTATTATTAAACATATTACTTATAATACTTAACATGTTCAATTCTGTTATGAAAATGTTCAGGTTAAAATCAAGCATGCTCAGTTTTTATGTTCGCTCTTGTTCAACTTATTTATTTTTGCTTCTCAATTTGTTATCACATGTTTTTTTACTTTCAATAGCCTTTTACAACCCATGTGCAATAAAAAGCTAAAAAACTACAAAAATGTTTGGTAGAAAGGTTTATTGACCATAAAATATACATAATAATATCAACCATAAAAATATTAGTCCACGGGCTATATTGTGTCGACGTCCAAAAAAAAATGATTACATTAACAACACATACTACTATACAGTAAAAAAATTCAGAACAATTCAACATTGTTCTGGCTTCAGAAACAACAAAGTACCCATCCAACAAACTTATTCATTCATTCACAAAAACCATACATAAACCTATGTGTAACAATATCTACAGATGTATCTCAAAATAAAGGGGATCCATGAACCACGATACCATCTTTGATCTATAATTACGGACCGACGTCTCAAAATACACTCCTCTTGCAGGTGTGTGCTGTCGAATCACATTCTCAATTTGGTTGCGTGCCAAAATACTGCAGTCTAACGAACCAGTTGCTTGTGGATGATAATAATCAAACAGTTCCAAACTAAAGTTCTGCAGAATCATTCCACATCAAACATAATATCAATACAAATATATTATCAAGATTTGCACCAACCAAAGTGTAAAAATATAAGTACAAAAAGAAGTTATTACCAGAATAATCTGAATTTTCAATATCTATCTCTATCGTCTTCTTACCCAAATTTTTTTAAACAACTTATAGGTAAGAATACAATAAATGGTTATCATGAGACCAATGACATTATATTGACAAATCCATGAAAAAATGAATCAAATACGAGTGTTTTTTTTTTGGCTAGAATCATGTAAAATTTATACACAATTGCTAGAGATGCTTTTATATGATTTTTCAATTGATTTCAAACACATACTAACCTGTCCTATGTCTCATACAAATATATCCTATGACTAATACATCAAACAAAATATCACAAAATATTTCAAAATTCAACTACACACAAATTAAACAATTAAGATTAATTTCTGAACACACAGTTCCTAAACAACAATTCAAATATCAAGTACACACAAATTGAAACAAACTAAACCTTTTTTATGGAATAAAATTTGCTGAACCACTTGATAAAAAATGCTCAAAAAAATCTGAACAACAGCTCACATTCAAGTAATACACACATAACATCTGAACATGTTCAAATCGACAATGAACAACAATTAATTATAATTTCTGAACATAAATTTTCTGAACAACAGTTCAAAGACCAAACAGACACAAATTAAACAAACTAAACCTTTTTCTAGGAAAAAAATTGTTGAACAACAGTTGATCACACTTTCGGAACAAAAAACACTCAAATAAATCGCTCACCCTGTTTTTGAACAACAATTGTTTGAACAATAGTTCAAACTGCAAATACACAAAAATAGACAAAAAATTACTGAACACAAACATATATTGAACATCAAAGTTCATAGTCATACCTTCATCTCTTCGCACCCTTCTGGACCGAACACGAGAACCTTCAAAACATACACATAGACTAATTAATTCTAAAAGTTTCATTTGATTTTTCTGACAACACTTCCAAAAAATGACAAACATATTGTTTAGAAAAATGATTTAACAAACATATTATTCCATTTTGAATCTTCTATTTGGGGGGTTTTGAGAGTTCCTAACAAATAACAAACATATTGTTCAGAAAAATGACATTTTAAGTTTATTCAAACATTTTTACAAACATATGGTGTGCACAATTTAGAAGGTAACAAAAAATTTGTTTCAATAAAAAAAGGAAGAGCATGAATCGATTTTTCTGAACAATGTTAAAGTTTAACCAGTTTAAGAACAAGAACAAGATTAAGAACAATCTATATATAGCTACATGCACACAAAAAACGAAAAAAAAATGAAAAATCTAGCAAGAACAAGTGAGTTAATCGTTTTCCTTTTGCAACAAGTGTGTGAAATTAGGAAGAACACTCCTATATTCCATGAAAAAATAGATTACCTTTTCATAACTCAGAATCTGAAAATTGCGGATGAATGTGGGGGGGGACTTTCTGCAGAAATGAGAGGGTGAGAAGAAAGGGGAAATGGGAAAAGTGGGATGAGACTTTTACCTTGGGTAGGGTGTAATCACAGCTGGAGGGGGGATTTCACGTTAATGGGGGTATAAAAGGGTTATGAATGATATTTTGTAGTTTGTAGTAAAGTGTAGAATAATAAATGTAGTTATTAGAATATCACTAGGGAAAATGTAGTTGTTAGTAATCCTATAAATGAAATTTCACTCCCTAAGCACTTATATAATAATATTAATCGATCTAAAATTGAAAAATATTTAAATATTGAATCCTCTCACTCAATTTATTGCAAATTAAAAAACATTCATTTTAAATTTTTAGGATAAATATTAAATAATTAATAACTATTAGCATATTTATTGGATAAAAGATATACATATTATATTACTAATTACTAATAACATTATTATCATTGATGAGAAATCATTGTACATAGAATGTAATTAAGAGCACTCTAAAAGACGTAAATGCAAGAGTGATTTATAGATGAAGTACAAAATACGAAGAACTTAGGGTGCGTATGTTTTGGGATTTAAATGTGCGGAGCAAGTCAAAGTTTTAAAATTCAGGGATTTAGAATTCTTGATGAATAGTAAATGTACGTTTTTGTTTTGGAATTTGAGTATGGTGAGATTTAACTTTATGTCAAATCAATGTTTAATAATGATTTATATTGCATTATTATATTATATTGAGAAGAGTAAGAAAATGTATAAAGTGTGATGTATTGAAAAGAATAATAATAAGTTTTATAGATTTGTAGGTGTGGATTGAATGTAGAATTTAAAAACCATACTTAAAATCCCAAACTCGTATGAGACGGGGAGTGCAAATTTCTAAGTCCATCCGTGTAAGTCCCAAAACAAACACAACCTTATTGAATAGGGTTTGATATAGGAGAATATGATAAATGAATTAAAAAGCTACAATATACATTTTTTGAAAAGAAGCTACAATATATACTTACTAAGAACATCCACAATGTGCCATCCAATGAGTGTTTAATCATTGGATGGATGAAAGTTGGTGTTTAACACCATTGTGGGTTGTTGTAAGTCGTGTTGCGTGGAAAATTTGATGTGGCGATGTGTGTTACGACTTAACAAACAAAATAATGATGTGTCAAACACTGTGTGTGTGTATGACGAGCACATCTGTATGTAGGATGACAACAAGGATTTGATGACCCAGTTCATCAAAGTAGACTACGTCTGGGGGCATACCAAGCCAGAATTATATTATTTATGGTTTGGGGAGTGCGTCGAACACAATGTGTTAGTGACGAGCACAATAGTTATGTGGGAGGGAGAGTTGATACAAGAGCTATCTTAGGAAAATTTAAAACCTTCTTTTTGTTCTTTTTTGGGCCTATTTATAGGATTTGGATAAGGTGGTGGTGTCCCGGCTTGAGCCGGGTGGTGTCCCCAAGCTAGCACGAGTGACGATTTCTTAACATGCACGAATCATGTGGTGTTGCCCGTTTTTTACGTTAAATCTTCTTTGGGTTGACATTTGTCTTTACTTGCTCGAGAAGTTTCCGCCTTGTCATCCAGGTGGTAATGGTGGCGTCGTGGGTGACCCGATTCTTGTGCTCGCTTGGTTGTGGTCCGTACTCACGAGGCCCGACCCTTGTGGTCGTTGAGTAAGTGCAGTCGTAAGTCAAACGTCATTGCCTTGATTCTCATGCTTTCGTCTGGGGGCGAAGCACACTCTTCTGCTCTCCACTCTCTCGGATCTCTATCAACCACGTATGCGTGCTCGCTCCCGGATAAGTCGCTTTGCTTGCCTGGAAAATATTGTTGTAGGCCATGTGCCTTGATTCTTGCCGCATATTCGCCTTCGGAGGCGAACATGTCTTTCCTTCTATGTTAAATGCGGGTTTCGCCTTTTCTTCTTCTCGTTAAATGCGGTTTTCCGCTCTTTTCCTTATTTGTTCATCCGGCTTCGTTTTCCTTCTCTCGTTCGTGCGGTTTTCCATTCGACCACTACCCTTTGTTTGTCTATCTTGGTGAGTGGTCATTGGGTTCTTTGGAGAGCATAATTTTTGCAGTATGATGGCTTACGGCGCCCAAAGACCCTCTCATGTCGCCCTAAACCGCATGCTCCTGGCGAGCACAAATGGATGAGAGGGATGTGTATCCAACTAGTGAGCACTTGTCTGATGGGCTAGCGGGCACCTTTATTTTACTGGTCCACGTGTTCGTCGTGCAAGCACGCGACAAGAAAGATTATTTATGTGCACAACAATACCCCGGTCCGGGCCGCTGCGTTAAATCATGGGGGCCCGATGAAAGGCCTTAGAGAGGGAGATCGAGGCATCGTTTCGTTCACCGTAGGGCATATCCCGAGGCAATCATTCCTTCTTCTTTCTCAGAACTCCGGCAACCTCGTCTTCTCCGGTAGTAAATTTCTTCAGGTAGTAATTTCTTCTCTTCGTTTTTTTTTATTATGCTATCTCGTTCCATCTCTTTTGATTCTTTATCCAACTCCGAGGGGTCTAATATTTCTCGGGGGTTGGTGTCTTCACCTCGCCGCCCATTTACTCGCAGCATGGCTTGTTCATCGAAGGTGGATGCTTTTGGACCACGACCTCACCGGAGGGTTCGGAAGCCATTTGTCGTTCTCTCCTCTGATTCCAAAGAGGCGATAAACGAGCTAGGTCGGGAGCACGTTCTATTTTTTTGGATGATTCCGATGAGAATAGGTTGTCGCCAAGAAATGGTGCCCGGGTTGTGGGTGATTATACTGTTGGTGAATCTGAAACCAAAAAAACTGGCGAGCATAATGTTGGGGCCGAGTATAGAGTCGAGGGCGTGGGTGAGCAAAATATGGAGGTTGATAGCGAGTAGAACATCGCGCTTGGACGGCCCCATATCTTGAGTTACGCCGAATATAGTGCTCAATACAATTTTGATTGGCCCGATCAAATTTCACCGGATTGCCGTTGAGAATAAATTGTCGGCGAAAGCGTAATGCAAAGCATAATCGATGCAGATTGGCTTGTCGGTTATGCCGGCTTATGATACTCCGAAAGATGTATTTTTTGGGTGCCCGACACGATGAACATGTGAATCGACCTCCCCGGTTGTGTGGCGATAAATCTTGACACCATGGAGGCGCCTCCAATTCCTTCTTCATCCGGCGATCTCCCATTTGCTCGTTGAGTGAGACATTACCATCACTCAATTGATGCCAAATCAAGAACACAAAGCTTGTTGTTGCTTGTACCTCCTTGTTCGGTCGCCATATTTCGGTCTTTGGCGGGGCGGGCAAAAAAGGATTGTCCGTAGATTCTTTGAATCGCCAGAGTCTCGTGTTGAAGATCTTTCCACGCTCGTCGTTAATTTTTTATGTGCTCGTATTTCGAGAGATAGCGAGCCCTCTTTGTACGAAGTTTTTATGTTGCCGATGACCACTTCCGGGCGAAGCACGCGCTAATGCCAATGAAGGCGACAATCTCATCGCCGGTAGAAGGTGGAGAATACTTTGCTAAATCAATGAATGAACATCGCCGGGCAATGGGGGAGCCAACGCCGGTAAAGGCGGATATGTCGTCACCAAAGTCTGAACGGGCACATGTAGATGAGTACGGCCACACCACCGACGAAAGCACAATCGACGAGCACATGCCACACCAGTTTGGACGAGCACAAGTGGACGAGCATGGTTACATCGATGCCGGCGAGCACAAGTGGACGAGCATGGGTCACACCACCCGTGACGAAAGCATGCGTGGACGAAAGTACATAATCTCATCGTCGAAGGCGGGCCGGTTGTCGCCAATGAAGGGCGACAATGGGGCAAGCATGCTAGCCACCCCCAACTCGCCGATCTCGTGAGGAACAAACCCTTGTGCTTTCCGGCCAGAAAAGTAACTATAAAGCAAGTAGTGTTGAGAGCTTTCTTGATGGTGATCGTGTTTGCCCAAACTGGGGAGGTCTATGGCACGTGCTCGTCCAAATTGGGGAGGTCTATGTTCGTCCGAACTACTGTGAGTCGTTGGTCACCATCTCCTATCTACCGATCTTCAGAAAATCAGCCTTGATTTCTTGTTCTTGCTAGAGGGAGTCGAGATGGTAGACATCCCATCTGATGATGAAGACATGATCGTGGGCGAGCATGGAGGTGATATGGCAACCGGAGGCGAGCAAGTTCGCGAACCCCCGTTTGATTGGCTCCATAATTCGATTTATACTAAGTACAACGCTCGGTGGGAAATTTTGAACACTGCGGACAAAAAGAAGAAATGACAGTTGTACGTGCCTCCACATCATTTGGTCTCCCTCAACCATACCAGTGCATTTACTCATATTGTGCTTTCTTACGCACAATCTTGCTACGTATCATTTTAACACAACTTTTTTCTTATAGTCTGGCCTGATGTTACCCTTGTCGTGAGCACCGTCGAACATACTAAGATGGCCTGGAAGAATAAAACGAGTGAGATGGCACGGATCTAGGCTGAACGGAAGGTACATCGGGTCTTCCGTGGTGATGTGAGCAGGTCTAAGAAAACTCCAACTCGTTCGGTTGATCGGGGAACGAGCGAGCAGACCCTTCTGCCTAAGAGAAACAGAAGGCATGCTCAAGAAGAAAGCCTAGTGCATCATACGAGCACGCCTCCAGCCGAGGAGAAAATCCAACTGTGGAGGCATACATACCAATTCCCCACCGTCCGCCTAAACCTTCGACTTGCCTAGTTCCTAAATTCGTGTCTCACGATAAGAAGTCTTTCTTGGGGTGGGACCCCAACCAAGCGAGCAAGTAAGTCCGTTCGTCCATTCTCTTTTTTACTTTATGCTTGTCTTTACCATCCCGCCGCTTGGTTGATAACTTATTTTTGCATATTTTCGCCAAAAGATCGCCTCCTCGATCTTGACACGATGAACTACTTATGTTCTCCTCGGTGTGTGACATTCTGAAACCGCCGACCATGTCCAAATGAGCTGCGAGACCCCAATTCGGGCATGAACAACTGACCTCGAGGAGTCGCTCGATAGTCCATCGTTGCTAGAGCGGATACGCTTGGGCCTAGTTCATCAAGGTCGATCAATGGTGATTTTAGAGAAATTTTTTACGGCGGTGTCTTGTGGAACTAATGTCCGAAAGGGAAATCCTGACCCGTAAAATAGTCTTGCTTGCCCAACAACTTTTTATCGCCGAGGAGACCAACAACCTATTGGGCCTTCAAAACTTAAAAATGCGTACGGAGGAGTATGTGGATTCGATGTCCAATTATTCCTATATTTGTGCTTTCGTAGATGCCATCTGTATGGCGAGGTGGGACACTCTCGGCCGATAAGTTGGGGCCTTTCATCCGGGACCTCGAGAAATATTTGGCCGGCAACCCGCCTACCCCCGACCGAGAGCTGCCTTTGGCCGATCTTCAGGACTTGTGCGATTTCTCCCATCTCCTTGAAAGAGTAAGAATCGGGGACCCTTTTACCAATGAAGAGGATGATGATCAGGATGTTGGAGTCAAGGGTGATCCTGCGGATCAGGGCCGGAAAGGCGAACTGGAGGATCATGGTAGAAAAAACAAAGGCGGCGATGGTGGCGGCAGTGATTTTGCTCCAGTTAATGGCGGCGAAGGCTCCAGATGGTGATGGCGAGCAGAGGACTCAAAATGGCGATGGCGAGCAGAGGGCTCAAAATGGCGATGGCGAGCAGAGGGCTAAAAATGGTGATGGCGAGTAGAGGGCTCTGGTTGGTGGTGAGCAGAAGGCTCCGGATGGCGATGGTGAGCAGAGGGCTCAAAATGATGATGGCGAGCAGAGGACTCAAAATGGTGATGGCGAGCAGAGGGCTCTGGTTGGTGGTGAGCAGAAGGCTCCGGATGGCGATGGTGAGCAGAGGGCACAAAATGGTGATGGCGAGCAGAGGGCTCTGGTTGGTGGTGAGCAGAAGGCTCCGGATAATCAATATTTTCTTTGATTTCTTTAGTAATACTTTTGTATTTGACTAAGACAACCCTTTTTGCTTGGCCGGGATGGTTGTTGTTGTATTTTGAACTTCCGGGTGTTGTTTATGTACCTCTGTCTTCTTGGCCATTAGTGCCCCTTATTTTTACAATATGAATCGAACCATCTGATATGTTTGTGTTTAGTCTTGACTTCGTTTTATGATTGACTTACGTAGGTGCAATCATGATGGTTGGCTTATCTGAGTGCAACCTGTTAATCGTTCGCGATCGAACTTTACGTAATGGCGATCATCTTACGCTCTGATAAATCTTATTTATCTTGCTTGTTTTATGTGCCCCATGGTCACGTTATTTGCGGTCATTGTGAGCACACATTCTTTCGCCAAGTAAACACAAACTTCGGCTCTGCTTAGATTTCTTATTGGACTATGGTCGCCTTATTGCATGCGCGACCATCCCAAGGTGTGGCTTGGATAAACAAACGCAATGCGGCTTGGCTAGTTTAAATAAACTAACGTCACGCAGGAACATTTTAATCTATTACATTTCTTTACAATGGTTATAAACTCGGTAAACTAAACTATACAATATTTACAAGATAACTTACCTTTGCTCTGATCATCTGGCGACCATACGGCTTCAATGATATTTGATCCTTTATGCCCTTGCGGTTACGGGTTTGCTGGTGAGCGAACACGAGTTCGTGATCGTCCCAATTTTTTTGGCCCTGCTAGTCATTACTTGGAGATAAAATTCCTCAGTAGGTGTTCATCTCTTTTTTTTGTTTCCACAGAAGAGCTATGATCGACCCCCGGTGCTCGTCTTCAATCTCCATTAGGTCAAAACCTATGCGAGGTTTTAAGTCTGGAACTTCATGATCAGGTTGCTGGTCTAGATGCCCATCGGGTGAACCTTCATTCATGGGGTCGGGGGCTCGCCTGGTCGCTACAGACTTTATGTTCGCCCTGGCCCCTTACTGGCTTGATTCCTCGACTTCTAACACTTGTTCCACCATGTTCACCGCATGTCCATCTCCTTATCACTGCTGAATAGAATTGGCATCTGGTTGCGTCCTCCCATCGGCCCATAATCTGGGCGGATTATACTGATTTATTGCCCCTCCGGCTTTGTCGATAATCGAATAGCTTTCTTTTGGCAATCCAAACCGCTTGCGGAAATCCTCTAGATCGTTGCTCGATACTTCCTCCACTTTGCATTTTCTTTTTCTCGATTTTGACATTTTCCGCCGGGTTTTTCTCGTCACGAACTTTTTATATATTGGGTAAGGCGATTTTCCTCATACAACTTCCAGAGCTGTCGCATGAGGTCGCGACACTCGTCTGCATTGTGCCCAATAAACTCATGGAACGAGCAGAACTTAGAAGGATTGAGATGAGTTTTATCCCTGAAAATGCGTCGGGATTTTTCCAACATGTCTCCATCATTGATTTGGTTATACACTGTCTCAGCTGAGACCCCGAGAATACTTTGAAGCGCTTGTACTTCGACCCCTGTTTCAAATTGTTTGAAAGAACCTGGAGGTTTGTACCCCCCTTCGCTGGCTGGTTTCTTTCCGGCGACCGCCTTCCTGGTCGCCCCTTCTTGGCCTACTTGCTACTGGGCGAGCAGGTCTTGCATCGTTATAATCTTGGCTGCTCGCTCGCGGAATTCGGCATATGTATTTGGCCATTCCTGGTGCATGGCTTTCCACATGTTCGTATTCAGGGTCAGACCTCCGACCACCGTGAGGATCTTGGCGTCCTCTTCGACGGGAGCCCCATCATACATACATTTATCAAACCTTTCCATATACGCCCTGTCCGATTCGCCCTTGAATCGGAGAAATGTCTTACCCGTTTTTGGTGCTCGCGCGAGCACACATAGATGAGAAATGGGACAAGAATTTCTGTCCCAATTGGGCGAAGGATGTGATGGACGCGGAGGGCAGAGTTGAAAACCACCTGTGTGCCCAATCGCCCAAGGTCATAGGGAACGATCGGCACTGCGTAGCATCGGTGGCACCCATGAAGATCATAAAATCCGAATACTTGCTGAGGTGAACATGTGGGTCGGACTCAACGTCAAACATAGGGATTGGTGGTCGGTTCTTTGCCACCTTTTCTTGTACTTCGGCTGCCATGATCGCCGGTGTTAGTAAAAGCACGCATATCGTGCCCTTGCGGGGAGTTCTTTTTTTGGCGGCGAGTTAGGCCTGTAAACCCTCGATCGCTTTTTGCATTTCTACAAATTTCGTGGAATTGACAGACTTGGATCGGGGTTGTGTCCCATCATGAGGACTCGGTGGGTCTTGGTCATGATAGGGCAATCCCCCTTTCCTCGTCCATCCTTGACTACCCAGTCGATGATGGATAGACAATTAGTTCAATAGATTTTTTGGGTTCCAATCGTCTTTCATGATATGGGCGATCATGATGAAATTTGGAAGGTATTTGGCATGTTCACGATTGTTCCTCCGGGATCTGGCGCCTATGATAGCGAAATCGGTCTTTAATAGAAGAGCTCAAACGTCAAACGCCGATTATGCGGACCGCGAAATTTGCTCGTCGTCCGACCCATCATCGGCCTTTTTATTAGCTTTTACCCATGGCGAACTTCTTCTTAACACCTTTCGCCATCAGCGTATCGGCGTCGATCATCATCATCTTGAACTTTTAACTTGGACAACTCCTTTTTGGCCCTCTCTTTTTGCTCTCGATAAGAAAGTAATAGCCTTTGTGGTGGCCGTCGAATTAGTTGGCGATATCTTCTAGGCGATGGTCTCCACGGTCCGATTCTTACGAGGCCGAGGTTGAGCCTCTTTTCCGAACTTGAGGCCTGGCTCTGTCCGTATACGAATCTGATATTCCTAGATTGAGACATTATATTTCTTTTTTCTGCCTCGGTTTTTTAGGATTGTGTATGGATTGATTTTTTCTACCCTCCTTCTAGCGCCAATTGTTGTAAGTCGTGTTGCGTGGAAAATCTGATGTGGCGATGTGTGTTACGACTTAACAAACAAAATAATGATGTGTCAAACACCGTTGTGTGTGTGTGTATGACGAGCACATCCAGTATGTAGGATGACAACAAGGATTTGATGACCCGGTTAAATCAAAGTTGACTACGTCTGGGGGCATATCAAGCCATGATTATATTATTTATGATTTGGAGAGTGCGTCGAACACAATGTGTTAGTGACGAGTACAATGGTTATGTGGGAGGGAGAGTTGATACAAAATTTATCTTAGGAAAATTTCTCGAACCCTTCTTTTTGTTCTTTTTGGGCCTATTTATAGGATTTGGATAAAATTTGGTGGTGTCCCGGCTTGAAATTTGGTGGTGTCTGGTCGCACGAAATGGCGATTTCTTAACATGCACAAATCTATGTGGTGTTGCCACGTTTTACATTAAATCTTCTTTGGTTGACATTTGTCTTTGCTTGCTCGAAGTTTCCGCCTTTGTCATCCGGTGGTAATGGTGGGCGTCGTGGGTGACCCGATTCTTGTGCTCGCTTGGTTGTGGTCCGTACTCACGAGGCCCGACCACTTGTAGTCGTTTGAGTAAAATCTTGATTAAATAAACGCCATTGCCTTGATTACGTGCTTTCGTCTGAGAGGCGAAACCACACTCTCCTCTTCACTCTCTCGGATCTCTGTCAACCATGTCGTGCTCGCTCTAGATAAGTCGCTTTGCTTGCACGAAAAACATTGTTGTAGGCCACGTGCCTTGATTCTTACCTCGTATTCGCCGAGGCGAAACATGTCTTTCCCCTTCTCTGTTAAATGCATCTTTTCTTCTCTGTTAAATGCGGTTTTCCGTCTTTCCTTCTCTGTTCATCGGCTTCGTCTTTCCTTCTCTGTTAAATCACGGTTTTCGTTCGACCACTACCCTTGTTTATCTATCTTGGTAGTGGTCATTGGGTTCTTGGGAAGAGCATAATTTTTCGATATGATGATGGCTTTCGGCGCCAAACCCTCTCGTCGCCTAAATCAAGCGTGCTTTCTGGCGAAGTCTGAGATGGATGAAGCGGGATGTGTATCCAACCGGTGAGCACTTGTCCGATGGGCTTTGGCGACACCTTTGTTTCTTGGTCCACGTGTTCGTCGTGCGAGCACGTGGCAGAAAAGATTATTTATGTGTACAACATGGGTGTTCATTGGATTGAAGAGAGAGTGTCATTCATCCAATGGAATGGATGGAGAGAGAAAGTGTATTTTTTGCAAAAAAGTAAATATGATGACATAAGAGAGTATTTTTTCATTTTTTATTTTTATTTATGCTTTTTAATATATGTAAACTTATAAATTTTTTATATTTAAAACTTGGATTAATTTCAAATATGCATCTGAATTTTAACTTTTTAACAATTTTTAATATAATAAACTCTTCAAGATTAATATTTTGGGTTTTACGTCGTAGACAACAATTTTTGCATGTGATGTCTTGGTCTCATTTAAGTGTTCAAAAATAGTAATAGAGTATGTGGTATCATTTAATTAAGAGTTGGTGGTATCATGTCTTAGATTTTCTCAATTTTGTTTACTTGGAATTATTTTATAGTTAATTACTATTTTATTTTAATATTTTGATTAATAATATCAATATTAAAAAATAATATAATTCTTAATAATTATAATATGCATAAAGTGAGATGAAGGTGGAACCCTTAAATAGTGAATGTATGGATGAATGATTAAATGAACCATTGTGAAAGTTTGTTTAAAAAATTAAATATTTAAAAGTAGATAATGGTGAGATGATGAGGAGGAGAAAGAGTGGATGAATACATCCATCCATCCATTGTGGATGTTCTGAAGCAGTTTAAGTAAAAATAGTAGAGCACCGCAGGGAATAGCAATGTAGCGGGTTCAGTAGTAGTAGCAGCGCACTGTACAGTAGCAATTTAATCATTTATTTTATTTTATTTATTTATTTATTTATTTATTTTCCAACCTAAAGATTCTCGCACTAATTTCACTGCCATTTTTCTTCTCTCACTCTCTCTATAGGGTTTCTCTCTCTGTATTTATCTTTCATATCCCTCCCAAAATCAAATCCAGATAAAACCCTTCAATCTGTTTCTTCTATGCATGCGACTAAATTATCTTATTCGCGTAGATCCACAACCGGAATTGCATCTCTGTCGTTCTCTGCTGCTGTGTCCGCAAGCACAGCATCAGTGAATTCAAAGAGCTCGAGGAAAAAGACGAAGAAACGGTAATGACGATCGAATTAGAATCGGAAAGCGAGCGTCCGGCGCAGATGAATGGAGCCGAAGCAGAACCCGGATCCGTCAGTCAGATCCGACCCGATTCGAACGGGTCGAGTTGGATGGATGACTGCTATGTGCCTAGAGTTAGGCCTAGTGAAGCGAATGGTTTCGCAGTTTATACGAGGAATAAGAATAAGAAGTTGAAGAGTAGAAGTTTGAGTAAGATTGGTTATGCAGAGAAAAATCAGGGTGATTCTGGAGCATCAGTTAAGAGCGAGGAGGTTGTGAGTGTGAAAATTGAAGTGAACGTGGGTAATTTGGCGGCATCAGGGGCTACGGTAGGGGAGTGCGATGGGGAGATGATGGAGATTGAAGTAAAAGAGGAGACAATGGCTTTGGCGGCGGTGAGAACGGTTGGGCCACGGAGGATCACGCGCTCTGTGCTTGTGGACTTTGAAATGGAGAATGGGAATTCGGAGAATTTAATGGAAACGGAGATTTTGGAGGCAGATGGATTGGTGAGTGAGAATTTAACGCCGTTGGGTAGTCCAACAACAAGGAAAATGGAGATGAAGATGTCTAAGAAAATCCTTATAAAAGGGCGGCCAACAACAGTTAAAGAGCTTTTCGAGACAGGGCTGCTTGAAGGATATCCGGTTTTCTACAACGGTGGCAAAAGGGTATAATGCTCACCGCTAATCTTTTTTTCGTTTTTTTCTTGTGGTTATTATTATCTTATGCTGTCATGTTACTACTGCTACTGCTTTTGCTTTGTGTTATTTCTACCACTAGTGCCGCTGCCACCATTGCTACTACCACCGCCACCATTCACATTATTGATGTTGATGTTAGTTTTGTTATGCTATTGCTTTTTTTATGTCTTAATAATCTTATTTATTGTTACTCTTGATGAGCAGCATGACACCATCTCATTATCACATCATCTTTTTAGATTTTAATAATTAGTCATAATATGATCAGTTAAGTCATCATTAACACTGAATTTCTCTGAGCGTGTCAAATTGTATGTGATGCACTTTCAATTTTTGTGTAAACAAAGAGTCAATATGCTTGTGTGCTAGTGTTTTATGTCCTGGGTTGGGGTGTGTGGGGGGGGGGGAGGGGATAGCGAATTAGCGATAGGAAATAATTTCACCCCACTTTCCAACCAGTAGACTATAAGGTTTACCAACGTCTCTGATAATAATCTTTTCCTTTACATTTAAACGTAGGACACAATTATTGTTCTTATTCTCTTCTGACCAAACCCAAGATCCCTCTAAAACTAAAAGTATGCAGAAATGTTAATTTAAAAAAAAAAAAAAAACTCTCTTACACATTGTTAATTTGCTTCATTGGCTCACTCAGCTCTAGTTATTATAGATTATTAGGAATAAGACCTAAGAAGGTGTTTTAATCATTTGAAAAATCTATAAGCTGTTTTCTGAGATTACGGTGTGTTGTGAAGTGTTGGGATAACAAGATATTGATATTTTCAAGATAAAATGACCAAATGTACAGGTGCTTATCAAACATTAGATGATTTGATCTTAATTTTCTATACATCCTATTAGCTCTGGAGGGACCTTATCTGATCTTTCTTGATAAGAAAATATCAAACACTTGTGAAGAGCTTATGTACTCTTAAACATCTTATAAGCTGTTTTAAACTCTTTCCAATCTGTTGTTTAGACAGGAACTCCAATCAAATTAACAAATCATAATATATAATTAATTGATTCGACTTGAATTCCCATTTTATAGATTTCCTTTGAAGTGCTATGGCTTCATCACCTATGAAAGCGACTCAAACACTGTAGAAATGAGTGAAATTAAAAAAAATATCTGTTGATAAATGAAGTCCAATTTTTCATGTCATGTCATGACATGTTTCACATTAATATTTCCATTATGCATCTTATCTTTATATTTACTTATTAAAAATAATAATTTATAACTGATTATAATTTCATCTATCTGTGCCCTGTAAAATTGAGCACTATCATTTGCATAAGAGCTATTCTTTTAAGATTCTCAACTGATTATAACATCCTTCCAGGGTTTCCCATTACGTGGAACCATAAAAGACGCTGGGATCGTCTGTTCTTGCAGTTTGTGCAAGGGAGTTCGGGTGAGTACCAATTTTGGGGTTTTCTTGTTTGGTCAACTCATCAAAACAAAGTGTGCCTTTAAATATCTTTTATATTAAGATCAGTCACTTGACACCAACATTGATGATTACTTTTAAATTTGTATAGGTAGTTCCGCCTTGCCAATTTGAGATTCATGCCTGCAAATCATATAGACGTGCATCACAGTACATATGCTTAGAGAATGGGAAAAGCCTACTGGATGTGGTCAAAGAATGCCGAAATTCTTCTGTAAAAACATTAGAAGAAACAATTCAAAACTTCATAGGCCCTATGCCTGTGAAGGAATCTCTCATCTGCCGCAATTGCACGGGTGAGCAGTGTACTTTATTTATATATATATACACACACATGTATAGATTCTTGTTTTGCTTATTTTCTATAACATTCTTTTATGTTTTCTTTAATCACATCTAAATCACAGCCTGGTGTTCCTTGGTCACTAGGGTCATTTCTTGCAACATCGGCGGCAAAGGTGGAACCACTCTGTGATTCTTGCATGATTATCCTTAATTCAGATTGTGATGCAGAATTTGTGAAATCAAGGTATTATATCTCCCTATGTAAAATTTTCTTATATGATCCTCTCCCTTTAAATCAATGTTAGTTGAGTAAAACTTATCCATTGGTCCTTTTCCCATGAACTGTTGAACACAACTTATCATAAAGTTGATGCATGGATTGGTGGGAGTTCACTGATGAGGTCTTGAAAATAAAATCTACTTGAGCTCTGTTTCCGCTTTCCTTTCTATGAGCTGTGTATAAATTATGCTTAGCCAGAGGCTAGTGAGGTACTCTTGACCTACTAAAGTCTAAAGCTTAATGATATGTTTTCAACATGACTTGGAAACATGTAAACACAAATTCAAGTTATTATACTTGACAATGGCATCCACTTAGTCTCTAGACTTTGCAATCTAAGATCAGAGATTTCTTTTAGTTTTGAAATATTACCACCAAAAGTCAAATAGCTTCTGCAATATGATCGAGTTTTCGTCTATACCTTGCTGATGTAATATGGAATAGTGTTAAGTTTAATTTATGGAAATATGGGATATTTATACAGATGGTCGCCTACCTTTGCACTTATTTTCATGGTCACTTAACCATTTTACTTTTTCCATTTTGGTCATTCATATACTCAGTTTTTATCATGGTCACCACCAACCTCTCTTTCTGAATTATTTTCCTTTGAACTTACTTTAATTGGAATTGGATACGAACTGACGAAGTGAAAAGGTTGATAGCCAGTTGTATAATTTTCCCTTTTATTAAAACTTGTTTATGAATGACAAATATGTAGATATGAAGTCTTATGGGGTTGTCCTCTACTCTAAATATTGGCTGATATTATTTGGTTCAACTCTTTTAGGCCTTTGCAGCCATTATTAGGCTTGGAAATTTCTGAACATGGTGAAGTTCATGGCACTCCCGAAAAAAGAGGTCGTCGAGGGAGGAAAAAAAGAAAGTCTGTATTTTGTCTACTTTTGCTTGCACCTAGACCATCTTCTCTGCAACTCCAGGAAAAGAAAAGGAATTAATGCTATGTTATTTTGTTTCCCATTTGCAGGCATTCAGAATTGAAGACTGACACAAAATCTCCACGAAAGTTCTCATTGCGTATTGGAACAAGAAAAAAGGGCCAATATAAGACATCAAAGATGTGGGACTTTTTGCTTTCTTTTAATTAATTTATAGAAATTATAGAAATTGTGTGCGTGTGGAGAGAGATTATATTTCCATCTCTCGCTTTAATCTGCGTGAGCATGCTTACCTTTAAATCTATCTTGTGTTGTTTACATGTTTTGGCATGCTCAGGTTATCAGAACCAGCATCTGCAGCAAAGTCTCCTGGAAGAACTTTGGTGAGGCATTCTAAGACATCTTCTGATCCAACTTCAATTGATGGCACTTCCTTGCATGGGACACCAAAAAACAAGACACCAAAAAAGACGCTAAAGAAGTTGGTGATTATGGTTATCAGGTTTTCTTGATAAGAACTACAATAATAAGTATCTATCTAATTTCCGTTGTGATGTTACAGGTTGAGTTCTGTGTCACTGTCTAAGTCCCTGAAAAGTGGATCTCTGTCTATTTCTGAGGCATCAATGAGTTCATCAAAGATAACTAAAAAGTTGGTAGAAGCTTCTTTAATTATCACTCGTGCATTCTTTATGGTTATTCACTTTCACATGAGATCAAATAATGATCTTTTACCATCATTTACTCAGAGATCAGAGGATGCACAAGCTTGTCTTTGAGAATGGTGGATTACCAGATGGCACTGAAGTTGCTTATTATTCTAATGGCAAGGTGGTTCATAAAAGATACTATATTTGATATTCCTTCTGAATTCAGATATTACAGCGAAATAATTTTTTTGATGTTATTGTAGAAATTGCGTGATGGCTATAAAATGGGGTCCGGAATAATTTGCCGTTGCTGTAGCACTTTGGTAACGTTAATTTTGCATCTGAAATACCTAATTGTTTTAGGAGATCTGTTGATTTACTTTTCTTACTGAGAGCAGGTTAGTCCATCTCAGTTTGAAGCCCACGCTGGTTGGGCCTCTCGCCGAAAACCGTGAGTCTCTTCTGATGGCCTATATTAATTGACGTCTATTGAACAGTGAACACCTTTTTCTGGTTATGTTTAAGTCCTGATGCCATCTCATTTTCTTGCAGATATATGTATATCTACACGTCTAATGGAGCGTCCCTTCATGAATTTGCCATCTCTCTGTTAAAAGGGCGCAAGTGTTCTTCAAATGACAATGATGACTTATGCATCATATGTGCAGATGGTGGGAAACTAGTGCTCTGTGATGGCTGTCCGAGGGCCTTCCACAAAGGTGGTTATGATAATTTTTTTTTCTTCATTTACCTGCAAAACTTTTATCCTTTGCCATAATATTCTTGTTAAATCCCCTATTGGCTTGATTGTGATCAGTTTTTGCCACAATTTAGCTATCTTTTGACTGCTTTTGATTGGTGTGCTGTGGGCCAAATCCTATTTTCGGTGGCTGTTTTGTTTTTCCTTTGTTTTTGTATCTTTGAGGTATTTGAAAGCTTTCCTCCAGTTAAATTGACCGTTAAGAAAATAGGCTCCTTTTGCTTTCCATTTCTGAATTTACACACATTTAACTTCAAAAGAGGAAGTTATGTTTTTATCTGGTTTGAGCCAATCTCAGTGGATAACTTTATTGGATGATAGAGAAGGAGCCCATGTGTCCATAATTTTATTGAAAATATATTTATACTTAATAATAGTCAACAAATTTTTGTATACCAAGTGGTATCTTTTTCTACAATGTGGAAAAGAGTTAATATGACTTGTGGTTCACATGGCTCACTTAACTGATTAGATGAGCAGCTTGTTCGGTTTATAGCATTTCAAGCATCCATTTATTTATTATGTTATATATATATATATATTGAGACATATATTTCTTTCACAATGTTAAGTACTTATGTTCAGGCCAATGTATTAATATCGATATTTACAGATACTTCCCCTTATATCTCTAATTTTCTTCTAATTTGTGCTGCACTACACAGCAATATCAATATTTACCAAAATTCTGAAAACAAACATCTTTAACCCCTACCGACCTCAGTCATATTAAGTTTGGAGACCACAAAATATCCAAAACTCCTGGAGATTTCGTGAATTTCCGAACGTTGGTTGAGGAAATGATAATTTTAGCCTGGAACACTTGTTGTATAGCTAAATATCCTTACTACTCTATGTTGAATGACTTTACTTGTTGATTTAACACCTCCCTATTATGTTCATACAAAATAGTTTTATGTTCATACAAAATAGTTTTATCCACAACTTCAGCTTGTTTCTGTCTTCAAAGTTTTGCTTCTTGTTCAGGCAGTGGTTTCTTTAGTTCATTTTGTGATTTTCTTTGAGCAATGAAGGTTATATTATCATCTAGTTAAAGAGATATGCGTGCGTTGAATCTTTATTTTATGATGCAGAATGTGCATCTCTATCGAGCATCCCTCGTGGCAAATGGTACTGCACCTATTGCCAGAACATGTTCCAAAGAGAGAAATTTGTTGAGCGGAATGCCAATGCTGTTGCAGCTGGCAGAGTGGTGGGTATTGATCCAATTGAGCAAATAACAAATCGTTGCATTCGCATCGTCAAAAATCCCGAAGAAGTGGAAGTAATAGCATGTGTGATTTGCAGGTAATATCCATTTGAAATGAGCCTAATAATACTTAGGTTCAAAGAGATTATTCAATACATATATTGAATTTTATTTTTGTTTGTTGATATATGGAATTTGTTCTATTTGCAGAGGCTATGATTTTAGTAAATCTGGCTTTGGTCCGCGCACTGTTATATTGTGTGATCAGGTGCTCTTCATGGCTTGTCTCATAGATCTTAATGTGGAATGATGTACACTCAATATGTTTCACCTTTTGCAGTGTGAAAAGGAGTATCATGTGGGGTGCTTGAAAAAACGCAAGTTGGCTGATCTTAAGGTTTGCACTTCAACAGAGGGATTCTCATACTCATTGAGTTGGTCTTATGTAAAAACAGTTTTATCGTGCAACTGGTTTACCACTATCATTTTATAGTAAAACAACTATTACCTTTTAATGAAACAACTAATACAATCAAGTAATACCTTTTAATAAAACAACTGATACTGTTACAAAATACACACAAAACGAAAATCAGCTGCACGGTAGATTTGGTTTACACAAGACTTTGCCATACACATCATTTTATTATTTATTTCTTGCATCTTCTAAATCCTTATGCATTTCCGCACAGAAACTTCCTAAAGGAAAATGGTTCTGCTCCGCTAGTTGCAAGTGGATATACTCTGCTCTTCAGAATTTGCTGAATGCAGGTGCAGAAGAGGTCCCTGATTCTTCTTTGGACATTATAAAGAAGAGGGAAACAGAAAAGATTTTGTTTTGTGATACTGGTTTTGATGTGAGATGGAGACTTTTGAATGGGAAAATTTCATCTCGTGAAACTAGAGTTTTGCTGTCACAGGCTGTAGCTATTTTCCATGTAAGAATCTGCACCTAATTTTGTTTTTTGTTGTGCTCAGTAATTTCACTATTACTGAATATGTGGACCAATTCCGGTGAATATCAAAACCTTGCAAACAGATTAAGCTCAATTTGATGTAAAATATTCTGTCTCCATGATTAAGTACTTGCTTTAAGGAGTCAAGCTGCTGTGCTGACTGACAACTATGGGAAAGATAGATATTGTTTATCTAGGGGTTGAAATGAGCTTTAAGCTGTACAAAAGCTAACTTTATCTTCAATAATTGATGCATACTTATGCAACATCTTTCTTATATTGTCATTGGAACTGGTTATTGTTATAGCTGTTTGAAAGGTAAACAGTTGTCTCTTTATGTACATTTTTGTTTTAACAATTTATGGCTATTTCGGATTGATACTATTTCTTCTCATGGCTGTTTGCGTACAGTAGTTATATGCTGATACCTCTACTTTTTTCACGTCTTAAATTGAAACTTTTTATTATATTGTATTTCAGGATTGTTTTGCTCCAATTGTTGATTCGGAAACTGGACGTGACTTCATCCCATCTTTGGTTTATGGGTATGCACAATTTTTTCCTTTTGCCTTATATCGGACATCGCTTCATTTCATACCTACATTGTTTATCTTTTTTATTTCTATCACCTTACTGTGCCTCTCTTTTTTGTTTCATCTGTTAGGAGGAATATAAGGGGTCAAGACTTCAGTGGAATGTACTGTGCTATTTTGACTGTAAAGTAAGAACCTTTTCTGCCTCTCCGTCATGTATTGTATGGCTATTGATAGTATGTTATTTTCCATCATTAAATTCTTGCCTATCTTGCAGCTCAACTGTTGTATCAGCTGCGATCCTTCGGGTTTTTGGACAAGAAATGGCTGAACTCCCTTTGGCTGCAACACGCATTGCCAATCAAGGAAAGGTAAGTTTGATCACTAGTAGTACTTTGTGTTATATTTTTTCTGTTCTTTTACTTGTTCAACAGATTGAACTGTGCTATCCTATTAATTCAAAGAATACTCACGCTGAAGAAATTTAAATGTCTTTGAAGGGATATTTCCAAATACTTTACTCGTGCATCGAGAAATTGCTTGCATTCTTGAACATCAAAAGCTTTGTTCTCCCAGCAACAGATGAGGCAAGGTCGATTTGGACGGAGAAGTTTGGGTTTAATAAGATACCAGAAGGGCAGGTATTCAAGCTACCATATCCCTAGAATAAACCAATAAGAATTATAGCAACCTATTTTGATCTTATCCCTTTGTATGTTGCAGCTTGTGAATTACAGAAAAATTTGTTGGCAAATGATAACGTTCAAAGGGACATCCATGTTAAATAAACCGGTTCCTAGATGTAGAGTTATCAGTCAAGATGAGGCAGATGCAGATGACGTTTCCTTGCAATGATTAGAGAAGCAGAGCCTTTTTCCTTGGGGGCTTTTATGGATTTGTTGTAAATTAGTCGTTATTCATATATATTAAGCTATAACTTGGTAAGTTTCCAGAGTGAATCAAAAGTTGCTACTAACTGGTCAAAATGAGTAGGTGAGAAAGAACCGAAAACGCCTTGAAGGAGCTTTATTCTCTCGGGAAATGGTTGAATTGTATAAAATTATCACTAGTTTATTCTATTGACTGAAGATTAGAGGTTAGGGTCTCAACTTTTTTTGTTTTTGTACCATTGATATTTGATGCTTGTAAATTTATTATTGGCTGAAGCTATGGGGCAACCTTAGATGTATGTACTATTGTATCTTTTATTTAGACATTGATGGATATGAATGTATATAATGCCTACATAGAATCAGTATAGTATGTTTTCTAAATCTCACTTTACCTTATTGGTTGAATTTGGACCTGCCTTTTTGGTAACTTTTCATGAGATTTGAGATGCCTATTGTGGTAAATTGTTCAACATCTCTAATGCACGGATTCTTAAAAAATTAACAGTATGCAGTATCGGATTCTCCTGGGGTGGGATTCGGGTGGGATTCGCCACGTGGCGAATCCCATTTTTTTATTTTTTTTTATTATCGGATACGCGTATCCTGTTCCGAGGATATGCGTATTGGGGTTTTTTTGTAAAATTTATTAAATTTTGGGTTTTTTTTAAAAATTAAAACATACTAATAATTTGAAGGACACTCTAAAACTTATTAAATATTAAAATTTATTAATCTTTTATTATGATTTATGACTTGGGTAGGTTAATGATATTTGATTTAATTGTTTTGTTACTTATGAGATGAATTCCTTGATATTAGTACATGTGTTTTAAATACTTTTGATATTATTACATGTGTTATATATAATTGTTGTAAATTTTTTAATATTATTACAGGTGATATATATAATTAAATTAAAAAAATTGACGTATCCTCGCCGTATCGTATCCTAAAAATTTGAAAATCTACGAATCCCCGCACCCGTATCCGTGCAACACAGTTCAACATCATATGGAAATGGCAAAACTGGCGATGCATCATTATATATACAAGGAAAAATATAAATTTTCTCTTCATTTTTCATGACTCTTGCCTTGCACTTTTTGCCCTTGCTCTACTTATTTTCTATTGTACTACAAATTTTAATATTTCTCAATGAATCTATGTCAGTCCTACGTTGCCTGCTGCTGCTGAAAATTATTTTGTCTCAATATCTCTAGGAGAAATCTTCCACCCATTACATAAACTAGAATACAAAATTTTGTTCTAGACACGGACAAAACAATTTCAAATAAGAATATATATACTCATTTAATTGATGACTGGACATGACTAATAAATTTATTTGTTTGACACGAAATCGTCTTATATAAATCTGGCCCAATAAGAAGAACGTATTCCCTCCGTTCCAATATTATTTGAACACTTGACTTATTTGAACGTCTTAACATTACTTGAATACTCTTAAAATAAAAATAAATATAATATTAATACACTCACAGTATCCTTATTTTATTCCACTTAAATTCACTAAAATTCATTTTATTTGATTTACGTATCATTTTCACTATTAAGTTGGGACGATTGAAGTATTCATTATCCTTGTGACTGTTCTATCTGATTCTGATTGGTTGACGTGACGTGAGACACATTCGTTGACTGGTGTTGGAAGACATTCTACAGTCTTGTTTGTTGGTTCAGCGCAGCCACTTTAGGAAAAAACAGGCGATAGCTAACTTTTATGCCATTAGTTTATGGTCTCATCATATTAAATTTATTCACAATGGTTTAAGAAAAGCATTTTAAAATAAATTCTCTCTAATTAAACTTCATCATATTAAATTTATTTGTTTCTTTTCATTTTTTTTTATGTAAACCCTTTTACAATCCATATTTTTATATTCTTAAATTTATTAAATTTATGTATTTCTCCATATGATTATATACTTTTTTTTTCGCTAAAAAAACTTATTAAAATTATATAATAGAAAAACAGTAATATTAACTTCAAGTCTTGATCTTAATTATACAACCCGACCAAAACAGAGTTTTATTACATTTAAATTCTAATTGAATTTTTTAATTTAATTAGATCAATCTGACATGGTAAAAATAATATAATGAGATATTGGTGGAATAAAAGTTGACGTGAAAGAAATTTAGGAGTAAACATTTGGAATTAAAATACCAACACCCTATGTATGTTATCGGTTTAGAATCTGTGGATCGCGCCACGTCGCCCTTGGTCATATCAACCCAGTTAAATGCATATGGCCAAACCTGAACGAATTAGTTGATAATTCATCAAAGATTTTTAATACAAAATTCTAACAGAACATCTGGACTTTTAAACTCATTCAGATTTGGAAATATTCAAGTTTTTGATAAATTTTGTTGTGATAATGTGTACAGTGAAATGTGAGATGAATTCAAATCATTTTTTTTTTAAAATTACTTATCTACTACTCCATCCGTCCCATGAGGACCTGAACACTAAAAATGATATGAAAACCAAGTAAAGTGGGTTTGAGTGGAATAAAATAAGGGTATTGTGAGTGTATTAATATTATATTTGTTTTAATTTTAAAAATATTTAAATAATATTGGGACGTCCAAACAAGATAAGTGTTTAAATAATGGATGGAGGGAGTAGTACTAGAACACTAATTTAATTGACTAATTTTGATTGATATTCATCTGTGTCACAATAGTATATCTCTCAGACTCAGTTTTAATGTAACTGCCGCGTTAAAAGATTCATGCTAGTACAAGTAGCTGATTCAAGTTCATGTGGATAGAATAGAAGAGAATTTGTCAATTGTCACTAGATAGTGATACACATGTCTTATCATTGGAAAGTTTTAGAAGAAAACAAAGCACGTGCTTGTCTTGTACAAATGGTGTTTCTTTCAAGTTTCTCTGTCCAATTCAGGTTTTATGTTATGTACGTATACGGTACAATACTACTACTATTTTATAAATAGAATGCATATTCGTCCACATAGAACAGTATCTCAATATTTACGGCATGATAGGTACAAAAATGATGTCATAATATACATTTGTAATTTTGTATAATATAATGTGCATCGAGACTCGAGAGCATAAATATATAAGACACAATTCTTTGTTGGGCTTCAAAAGGACCAATCTTCGATTAGTATGATACTGTTTGCTTTCAGCTAAGTCCATAAAGATATGTGTTTAAGTTTGAAGATACTAGTGCATCCTGAGAAACCATGTCGTTTCATTGTCCCACATCATTTCGAGGCTCTAATACTATTTATTGGGTCCCAAAAGAATCAATATCTCCCCATGGATATGATATGATATTGTCTGTTTTTTTGAATCCGCACGAATTTATCTTTGAGCTTCCAGTTACGAAAAGATAAAATTATTTTATGATATCAGAGTCTTCATGCTCATGTCCACGTCCTGTGTTCGATTTTCGCTGAAAGCAACTTCACCCATATTAAGGGGGTGTTTGCAAAAATTATGGTTTTAAAGAAGTGATTAAAATTAGTGAGTATGAGAAAAATGATTAATAATAAAGGTTGATAGTGTTTGTAAGAAAATTTAAAAAAAAGTTCATAGTGTTTGCAAAAAAAGTTAAAAGTTTTAAAAAAAGACTAATAAGATATTAAACGCATCCTCTTTAAAGCTTATAACTTATAGCTTATGAGAGTTTATTTAAGCTACTAAAAGAGAAATAAAACACTTCAAATTGCTTTTGCACACAATTCTAGGTGACTATAATCACTTATAAGTTTTTGAAAATACCCCTTAAATTGTCTACTCGATGGGCCGCGTCCCAATGATTAAATAAGATAATTCAACCCACGAGTAAAGAGAGTGTTAAAAAAATTAAATAAACGAATTAATTCTACACCTCTCTATAAGTTCAGATTTTTAGATGAGATAAAATTTTTTAACTTCCCCTGTTTTTTTCTTCATAAACTCCATATTATCATGTGAACATCCTTCAATGTGAACTTTTTCTATTTCAGTAATTGCCTGTTTTTTCTAAATTGGTAACTCTCTCAATAATTAACCCTTTCTAGTGTGCACATAACTCTTTCAGAAGTAGGCTTAATTGCAAATAAAATCTCCACTTTTTAAGAAATTGCAATTTAATCTAAACTTTTGAATAATTGCAAATTAATCACCACCTTTAAATATTTTTGCAAGTTAGGCTTATGGGCGATTCTCTTTGTGCCCGTTTATCTTACATGACAATTATAATAGGTTTTTTGTTACATAAAATGACGATATTTAGATTAAGGGGTGACTATATCGATTGGTCATATCAAATTCGAGCACAAAAAATATTTTTAATAAGTTTATTTTGCAACAATATTTAAAAGTGATAATTTATTTGCAATTTTCTAAAGGTTCAGATTAAATTACAATTTAATGAAAAATGGTGATTTTATTTGCAATTATGCCGCATTATGGTCAATTTCTTAGCAATTGGTAAAAAAAATCGACTTTTTTATTTTTAAAACCAACCATGCAGATTTGATTGCTATGAGACACTTAATTACTAGAACGCATGCACAATTGTACATGCCTAAAATCCAAGGAAAAAACGTGACACCCGGGGCCGGTGCTGGCAAATTGGCAATGCCATGCATGTACAAACATCCCGATTTATACGCAGATCAAATTGACTCAATCAACTCAGTGACCGAGTCACGCCCTCATTTTCCCTCTCTGTTCTCACTCAAAGTCCACTTTCTAGAACGAGTCCAACTCACTATAAAAAAACCACTCCAACTTCACCAAAATTAACTAAACCATATATCATCCTGGCAAAAAAAAAAAAAAAACTAAACCATATATCATGGCTTCCATTCCTCAGCTTCATTTTGTCCTAATCCCACTGCTAGCACAGGGCCACATGATCCCAATGATCGACATGGCCAAGCTGCTAGCAGAACACGGCGTCATGACCAGCATAGTCACGACTCCGCACAACACGGCCCGATTTGGTAAAACCATAAATCGGGCCAGATCAGCTGGACTGCAGATCCAGCTGATCGAGATCCCGTTCCCCTGCGAGGAAGTGGGGCTCCCGACAGGATGCGAGAATCTCGACAGCATCCCGTCAAGAGACCTCATAAGAAACTTCTACAACGCTCTCGATAAACTCGAGCAACCATTGGAGCAACATTTGCGGAACCATAATACCCCGCCAAGTTGCATCATCTCTGATAAATGTCTCTCGTGGACGTCGAATTTGGCCTCGAGATTAAATGTCCCGCGTTTGGTTTTTCACGGGATGGGATGTTTTTCGTTGCTGAGTTCGCATAATGTGAAGGTGTACAAGCCTCATCTTCGGGTCGGGTCTGATTCTGACCCGTTTTCGATACCCGGATTACCTGTCAAAATTGAGATAATGAGGGCGCAGTTGCCGGGGTCGTTTGTGGCTTTGCCTGATTTGGATGACATTCGAAACCAAATGCAGGAGGCAGAGTCGAACGCGTATGGAGTTGTAGTGAACACATTCTCAGAATTGGAAGGTGGATGTGTTGAAAGGTAATGAAAGAATTTAGTTTATTTAAAAGTCCAAACTTGGAGCTATGCGAAATTAATTTGTTTATATTATTTTTCCTCACTTGTGGGCCCATTAAATTAACAATTTAATAGGGATGAAATTGCTTCCCGCGGATATCGAACTCAGAACAGCGTGAACCTTTTGGCTCTGATACCATACCATCCTGTTTAAAGTCCGAACTTTTAGAAAAAAGGAATGTGAAATTAATTCGTTTGCATCATTTTCGTAACAGATACGAGAAAGCGGTTAACAAGAAGGTTTGGTGTATCGGGCCGGTTTCTTTGTCGAACCGGGGAGTGAGGGACAAGTTCGAGAGAGGGAACATAGCGTCGATTGATGAGGTGAAGTGCTTGGAATGGCTCAATTCGAAGAGGCCGAAAAGCGTGCTTTACGCGTGTTTAGGGAGCCAATGTAGGCTGGTCCCGGCCCAGCTGAGTCAACTCGGGTTAGGGCTGGAGGAATCGGGTCATCCGTTTATTTGGGTTGTGAAAACAGGGGAGAGGTATGAAGAGTTGGAGAAATGGTTGGTTGATGAAAGATTTGAGGAGAGGATTCGAGGGAGGGGGTTGTTGATCAAAGGGTGGGCCCCTCAGGTTATGATACTGTCCCACCTTGCAGTCGGGGGATTTCTGACGCATTGTGGATGGAATTCGACGATTGAAGGGGTATGCGCGGGTGTGCCTATGGTGACGTGGCCCATGTTTGCTGAACAGTTTTTGAATGAGAAACTGGTGATGGAGATTTTGAGAGTTGGCGTTCGAGTTGGGGCTGAGCTCCCGGTTAGATGGGGGGACGAGGAGCGAGTCGGGGTCGCTGTGTCGAAAGAACGAGTTACCAAGGCTGTGGAGGATTTGATGAATGGAGGGGAAGAAAGTGATGAGAGAAGAAGGAGAGCTGAGGAATTGGGGATGATGGCTTTGAGTAAGATGGAAATTGGAGGATCTGCTCATGTTAATATTTCGCTGCTTATTCAGGATATTTTGGACTTATCTAAAAATGGTGGATAGACATCAATAATAAATTATTCAAGGCAAAAAATTCACGTGAGATGGTCGCACGATGAAACGGTTCACAAACCCCTTTTAAAATGTTAAATTTTATTCTTAAAAGGATTAAGTTTTTTAGGGCCTAATAACTTTCATTCGTTTTGAATTTAGTCCCGCGTTTGGGAATCTTATAATTGCCCTGTATGTTTCGACTTTTTTTTAATTTGATCCTGACGACTTGCTGGTGCCGGTTACCTAACCGGTCACTAGCCCAGTTGGATATTAATTTCAATTCTCTTTTATTTTTCATTGGCACATGTGTATTTGTTAATTAATTTAATATTTTCTTTTAGATCACTTATTTTAGGCTGGTGAGTTTAGGGTTTCGAAAGTTTGGGTCGGGTAAAGTCCGGGATAATGGGCCGGGTTTTGGGTTCGGGTCATAGCAATTTTTTAAAAAAAAATCGGGTCGGGTTTTGGGGTTTGGGTTAAAACACAAATTAAAAAAAACAATTTCAATATCCAAACACTAAAAATCTGAATCATATGTCAATAATCCTAAATCATACACAATAATTCTAAACAATACCAAGAAGATTTAAATTAAATAAAGAGAAAAATGAAAATTCCTATTGAGAAATGTTGTTCTTGACAGGAGAAGGCATACACAGATTATAACTTATCTTTCTTATGAAATTTTCATGGTCGAGCCAGCCTTCTCCTTCTCAATTTTGATCAATATTTTAAAGAATGAAGAAATCGTCATAAACCGTTGAGCAGTTTATTGTCTGGAGAATAACTCGACTCTATTGAGATAGCAAGCAGAGGCGGGATCCTAGTAAACCCCTCTCCATCTTCTCCCATGGCCGCTGCTTCCACCGCCTCAACACCCGCCGCCCTTTACCCTTTTCCCCTCCTCCTCCGCCACCTGCTTCCCCTCACTCCCTCGCCCTTTCAACCTCCACCCCAAAACCCTCCATAAACCCCTCCATCTCACTCAATCCAAAAACCCCATCTCAGATATCGTCTCAATCCACAGAAATTCACCAACCCCAAATTCCAATCATCCGTTCTGCTATTAACGACGACCCCGAAGCCTCTCGTCTCTGTTATTTACGGCGACCCCAAAAATCCTAGATCTGGACAAAGCGACGGCAACGACGAGCTCCAAAAATTGAACAGATAATCGGACCTTAATTGGGAAATTTGGTGCAGTGCCCGCTCCTTAATTGTTCTGACCCTATGACGCAGGAGCACGCATGTTAGCAATCTTGCATCATGGAGAGGAGGAGATTTTCGGCCATGGCGGTGGTGGTGGTTTGATTTTGCGAAGTGAACTAGTGAAGGGGTTTTCGGTGATGCTCTCCTGCCTCCGAGCAGGCGCCGCCATGGTTATTATGCAGAGATTTGAATTTAATGAAATGTGGAACTGATTAAGAGAGAAAGAAGATGAAGATAGGGTTTTATGGATCGGGTCGGTTCTAAACCCTATAACCCGACCCAGAATTAATTAATTAAAAAAAATTGTTAGGACCCGTAAGTAAAACCCGACCCGAATAGTAATAACACGACCCAGCATGGAACCCGCCTACGTGAATAAAAAAACAAAAAAAAAATTAAATTAATTAAGATATACACACGTGGCGGCTGAAAAAATAAAGGAGAAATGTAAATAAATTCCACATGTATAGTGACTGGTTGACCAACCGGGTTGACTGGTTTTCGGGACCAAAATAAAAAAAGATGAAACATACATGGGGTTATATAAGATTCTCAAACGTGCGGGACTAAATTCAAACCGGGTCAAAGTTACCGGGCCCTAAAAAACTTAATCCCATTCTTAAATCATGTTCCAACGCATGACCAAGTCATTGTTGAAATATTTGTAATTCACAGTCGACCGGTTCAATTGCAAAATAAGTCCTTTAACGGAGGAGCTGACTTTTTATGGTCATGTATGTTTGAAAATTATGTAAATGGAGGATTATTATAATTTCATAAGAGACACACTTGTGTGAGATAAAGTATAATTTAGGTATTGACATTTTAATATTTTGAAAACAAAGAATATTAATTTATATTAATTTGTACTCCATCTCATGTATGACATGAGACCGCCTCATATGCATTTCAAAATCAACATTTTTGGCCGTGTATGTGTGCAATTTAATGACTAGATTATTGTCACCTACGTGGGCATGCAATATTTTCCAGCAATGGAAGTCCTCAAAATGCATCTTCATGGGGATTGCTTTTTGTTCGTCTATGGTTGGATCATTACTGTCTCTCCTGTCTAGTGGTGGAAAATTTATCGAAAATACCGGTATCTTAGAACTTACACGTCTGAAATATAATTTAATTTACGAAATTTTTCGGATGCGGTATAATACCGTGCATCGAATTTTCGGTATAATAACGATATAAAATTTTTAAAAGTCCCGATATCTTGGGATATCTTGATATATTTGATATATATCGTACCATATTTAGAAAAATATATAATATATTTTATTTTTTTAATTTAATTAATATATAGGATATATACCGTACATTGGAAATTTATTCTTTTATTTTGAATTGTCTCTGTGGGTTTCCTGATTCAAAATTTGAAATTGGAATTAAAGAAATTTTTTGAGTGTTCCCATAGTTAAAAAATCAGTCTTTAAGGGAGATATATGTTGTTAAGAGATTATTATTCATAAAATATAGATTTTTTAAATAAATAATCAAGGTACGAACGAGTATACCGTTAATTCGGTATGAAACAAGATCTTTATTAATTCGGTATGTCATTTAAAATTTTTTGTACTGATGCGGTATACCAAAATTTCAATACTACGGTATCTGGTATGTGATTTTAAGATCTAAAATTACAAAGATATCTTAGAACTTTGATATCTTAGTAATTTTTTGGTATGGTACGGTATGAATTTTCACATACCGTAAATTACGATATAATATACAGTATGACCGATATGGTACGGTATGTCACCCTTACTCTTGTCTTTGAATCATTAATTAACCTAGTACGAGATCCCATCATCATCATCATGATGGACCACTGATTTTCTAGTTTGTGAATCATTATAAAATTGGAATTTTGATTTCTTTTCTCAAATTTGACACGATAAGGTAGGTTAAGGGATCTCAAGAAACTCGTGTGAACACAAACTAAGATGGTGTTTTAAATCACAATTTGCACTTAAAAAACACTTATTTTTTTAAAAAATTGGGTTACACTAACTAACACGTGTTTTGCAATACATTAACCTCTCAAGTATAAGAGAGTCGTTGAAGTGCCCGATTTAATATCAATCAACGGGACTAGGTGTGGAATATAGCCCAATTACTATGTGTCGGCGCATGATTATAGTGTAACATGTTTGGTAAAATAAAAGCAAACAAATATCAACAAGCGAAACAAAGACCAAACTATAAACGAACAAGCTAAGATAAAGTAATTAAATAGCAAAAGATTTTGTTTACTAGCGAGAGAAGATGTGTTCGGGTGTTTTTCCTTGTGAGACGATTGTCAAAAGATCAATTATGGTGTTTGCCTCTATTTCCGGTTATTCCATAAGGGCGATCACTAAACATATACCATTCCCGTACTTGGTAAGCCTAAGGTAAGATACCGTTTTAATTCCTAAGATCGAGAGGTGAATCTCCCTTTGCTAACCCGGGTAATTGCACGGATATGGTCCTCTAATTAGCTAACTACTCCGTCACCGTGTGTTCCCACTTGTAGACTAAGGTTGATGCTCCTATATGCTCTTCACTACCCACTCAAGGTTTTAACTCAAGAAGATAATGTAGATTAGAGGGGTTCTAAAGTATCTACCAAACTCTCGTTGTGATAGGACTTAATCGACTCCAATTCGGGTGAATTAAACCAATACCCATATGCCTAAACCCGTCTACCCAACTCTCGTTGAAATAAACTAGCACAAACACACAAGCTCATAGCAAAACCACCAAAATAGAACACGAAAATTTCCCTAATCTAAAGGATAACCATCAATAGAGATAAACATCCATAATCAAGCAATTAAACAATCATCACCACAATTCCAAACACCCAAACATTAATAACCTTAGTCCATGGTGCACAAAGCAAAACCCATGGCTAAACAATAAGAATTCAAAAAACTCATGCTAAAAATAAAAAGTAAATTGCAATAAAAAGTAAGAAGCAACTCTTGGATGAAATTATAGCACAAAAATATAACAAAACCCACAAATTCTTCTTGAATCTTGTTTTAGCACTTGAAATTCAAAGAAATCTACACTAAAAAGCAATAAAATCTACCTATTGGAGTGTTGGTGTGTGTGGAGAAAAAGAGCTCTTAAACACTATCTAAAACCTCTATCCTCCCCAAAAACTATTCCTACTTGCTCCTGATGGTCCGCTTTCTTTTTTTCCAAAAGACGCTGAAGTATGTCTTTTTATTAATCAAAATCGCTATGCAACTCTTCCAAAAGTTTCCAGCTGAGAGTGGCATGGGTCTCGCAGCTTTACTAGATAACAGCCCTCTCATTTCATTTTAATTCTTGTCCTTGACACGTCATTGCAAAATGAATTGCAATTCTCATCTTTTCATTGTTGGGCCGCCACAACCTTAATTCATCAAATTCATATTGCTAATTAATTAGCAAGTGGGCCTAGCTGCTTGCTGCTTGCTGCTTTGGGCCGCCAAAAATTAATGATTTGGGCCTGAAATTCTTTTTTTTTTTTTTTGTGTGGGCCCAATTGACATTTTTCAGCTGCGCACTGATTTTGTTTTACTCATAACTCGAGCTCTCGAACTCCGATTAAGTTGATTATTTTTTTGTTGCGACCGTCTTTTCGAGGAGCTTCACGTGATCCAATCCTCTTCTCAAATCTCTTTCTAGATCAAAGCAGTTTTTTTAATCAATTCCAGCCCATTTTCACTCATTTCCTACACAATTAACCAAACAAGACCTTTCTCCACATTTGAGCACAATTAAGTGAAATTAGTGAAATAAAGTCATGAATTCCTCTCAAATTGAGCATGAAAATCACATAAATACGAGCAATTATGACATCCAATCAACCTTAAAAAATAAGTGCTTCTCACCGTAGCAATTAGGTTTCAAAACATACCCTAACACTTCACCTTTTGAGAACACAATTTATGTATGGATACCCATGAAAATTAAAAGATAACCTATCCACATCAAAATTAATCCAAAGAGAGAAAGAAAGGTAATTATCATATCTTGATCATTCAATTACCTGTTTTAAATCATCAGAGCAATTTCTTGAATTAGCAGATTGACATTCATATAAGAAGACCCCCCCCTGATTGTATTTGTACTGCTCCTTTTTGCCATTCTCCAAGCTCTTTTGACCTTTTCCTTAAAAAACAAAAAATATTAGTAGTGCTTAAAAGAATTGATACAGGCCCAACAAATAAAGGACTGCAAACTGGCCCAAATAGGATTGAAATAAAGAGACTGAAATACCTTATCCCTACCATTAGTTCTTCTTCCACAAAGACGTCACGCGCCACTCTTCCAGAAAAAAAACCCAGACCCACCTGACCACCTCCTTCCACTATCCTCTGGAATAATCAACGCGGTGTTTTCGGAACCTCTGCGAGTCCGTACGGCGTAGATATTTTTGTATTTGGATATGCGTTTACGGGAGCTCCGATTGGAGAGCAGCACGGCGGCGCCGCTCAATCGGAAGAGACAATTGGGAATGAGCATTGATTTTTGGTTCCCGAAGTAGCAATTTTGGGTGATGTTATCCGTGCTCAAAATGACGGCGTATGTGTTCCTGTGGATCTGGAGCATGTCCTTCGCTAAATCGATCGCGATTACACCCGTGCTGCATCCCATCCCGCCCAAATTGAAGCTCTTAACGTTACCCCTCAAATTTACGAAATCGCCGGTGAGTCGCGAGTGAGTCATGAATTTGTGGTAACTGACTCGGAGATGGTCGGGGAGGGTGGTAGCGATGGCCGATGGGAAGCCAAGCGGATTTGATGGAGGGACCGCAGAAGAGATGGTAGGAAAAAAGAAAGGAAATAAAGTTTGATGAAAAGGGTATAATTGGTACTTAAATGTGAAGGTGGGCGTAGATACCAATTATGGGGGTGTGAATAACTGGACCCCTAAAGAAATATGCCCAAGGTCATTCAAATTTGGCCCAGATTTTTCTAAAATGTCAACAACATATTATTAAACTTCTGAGCATGAATAACTTGTATATTTAATAATATTATTTTAGAATTAAATATCACCAACCTTATATGGATGACTGATATATTTCATAGTGTTATTCTAGAATGTTCGAGTTTTTGTATGGATGACCCGCGAGGTTTTGTTTAATTTGTTTTAATTGTGATATATTGTATATATTATTATTGTGCAATATTTCACAAAAATCCTCCTATATGACATGTATATTTAATAAAGTCCGTAATATCAAAATAGGTATTTATACACACTTTCAACTGTGTTTGGTGATTAAATGTAACGACAATTTTTGCATCAAAATTTAAATAAAATGTATAAAATTTAGTGGGAAGTATTCGATAATTGGAAAAAATCAAAGGAGGTATGTTGCGAGACTAGAGAGAAATTTGAAAAGTAAAGAGATGGGTACGAAAAAAAAGTTAAAATCAGGGTTTCTTGCGTCAGTAGGAAATCTGAATGAGGAATCTGAGGCTCAGGATCCACCTGAGCCAAAGAAGCTGAACGTAGAAACTGAGGCTCAGGATCCACCTGAGCCAAATTATCTGAACGAGCAAACTGAGGCTCAGGATCCACCTGAGCAAATTTATCTGAACGAGCAAACTGAGGCTCAGGATCCACCTGAGCCAATTTATCTGAGCGAGAATACTGAGGCTCAGATTCTACCTGAGCCAAATCTTCTGAACGACTTATCTGAATGAATGAAGGTTTGAGCTTCACGTAAATGGGCCCAAACATTTAGAATAATCTAGAATATCCTTTATATCTTTTAGATTCTGTTTTTTAATTACCTAAAGAATATCCACTGTTGCGTGGACCCCGTTATTGGTTACAAATACGGCACTGACCGATGAATGAGAATATCAGAAAATTTACATCATTCTCTCTCTTCTAACTACCTCTCCCCTATCTAATTCTCTCTCTCCCTAATTCTTCATATCTTCAAATCTTCAAATCTTCATATCTTGTTCTTCAAGCAATTTATATTTTCTGCAATATTATTCCATAAAACCTCAAAAACATATTACGATCATCCAGAAAATATCAAAATCGTAACATTTGGTATTCCAGAGCCAGGTTTTGATCATGGCCGAGGGAACGCGCTCCAAGGATCTGCAAGAATCACACGCGAAGTTTTGAATTATTAATCCAAACGGAAGCCATGAAGTCGAAAAAAAGATAGGCGGGAAGCTAACAGACAATATGCATGGTTTAACAACCAAGATGGAAGAGAAATTTGAGCTTATGACTAACACTTTTTGGCAAAATTTATCACGATTCTGTTGATGAATATGGAAAAAGCGAGGGGTCACAAAGGGCCCTTTATTTTGGGGAGTCCCAACTTTGGATCTGGTGGTGGAGGGCCTAACTACGGATCGCTTTGGTGGGGGATCATCCTACCAGTATCAGGAATCTCCAAGGAGGTTAACTGATGGTACTCAATTTCACAACCCAGTGCCTAAGATTGAATTCCCTATGTTTGATGTGTTGGGGGATGAATTTAATAAAGATATATGATTTTGATTAGATCCCAAAACCCCTGAGTATGACATGTTCAGGATAATCTTGATAGTTGAGTCAGGATTCAGTTTTAGAGTATTCGGGATGATATCCGCAAAATGTATAGTCGCCAGATATATAGATCGAGGTTAGGATCTGAAGATTCCGAAGAACTTAGTATGTTTCAAGAAATCGAAGTTTCGATGATGAAACTAAAGTTTCAAGACTCAAGAAGAAACCGAGAATCAAGACTCGATTAGAAATCGAGATATCAAGACTTCGGTATGAAATCGAGGAATCAAGACTCAAAGATGAAGACTCAAGATATCACCAAGATATATGTGAAGACTCAGAAGACGCCGAAGACTCAGAAGACCTCAAGACTCGTAAGACTCAAGACGCAGAAGATGTAAGATCAAGAATCAAGATCAAGAATATCGGCGCACGCGAATTATCAAGACTCAAGAATGTAATCAATGCTCAAGATAAACCTCAATGTTCCGAGGCACCGAGAATATCTATCCGGGATGCAATAATGGTAAGATCGCGATTCCTTAGAAAAATAGATATTTGCCAAGACATTCAAATGCGCATAAAAAGAACTAAGACAGAGTGTTGTTAAGGTTATATCAACTCGCAGAATGTAACCAAAAAGAGCCGCTTGAAGGTGTCTACCTTTAACCGAGACAAAAGTCAAAAAGAGGAAGACAAAGATCGCATTCATACCGACAATCGACAAAATGATGTGTCGCCAAAAAAGATGATGTCGTATACTATAGTTCTAGCATCGCAAAAAGTGAAGATCGGCTACATGAAAGGCTATTGCCTAAAACGTGTTAGGGAGTTTCAAACTCTAAATATAGTCGTTCCTCACACACCATAAGAGGAAACTCACGAAGCTATCTCCTCCAACGGATAGTTTTTCAAGAGTGACCTTGGTGTATGCCTATAAATACTTGTGACCCTCTACATTGTAAGGTTACGGAAATTTGTAAAGCAACTCAAGAGCTCAAACTTATTATCGCAAAGTTAAAGCACTCGAAAAACTTAGAATTTCCCAAGTGCTTTTAAATTGAAGAGAGCTCATTAAACTAAGCCTAGCTTGATAAGATATATCCAAAGCTTAGTAGAGATATCCTAGCCTTTGCATTGTACTTTATTGTAAAGGATATCTCATCCTAGTTGGAAACCAACCAAGAAACCCCAAACCCTTTAGAAGGTAGTTTGAGTGTGATTGTTGGTGAGAAGAGTTGTAAAGAGTTAGTAAACTACGCCGGAGTAGTCGAAAAGCTCTAGAGGTGAAGTTAGTAAGCTCTGCAGGTAGTCTGAAAAGCTTGTTTGTGTTTGAGTAAGTAAACTACGGAGTTAGTCGAAAAGCTCAAGGTCGGGTTGAGTAAAGTAAACTACGTGGAGTAGTCGTAAAGCTCAAGGCGAAGTTGAGTAAATAAAACTACGCCGAGGTAGTCGAAAGCTCAAGGAAGTGATTAGTGAATTTCTCCGAGGATCGAGAGAGTGGACGTAGGAGCTTGAGTCTCGAACCACTATAAATTGTTTGTGTTGTTTATTGCTTTTTTATCCGTGCTTAATCGCCGCATTGACTTAAAACTAAAAGCATATTTTCACTTTGATTTCATTGAATCAATCCAATTTGGAAGTTGCATATAATTGAATCACAACCTAATCACTATTCCATTAAAGGAAGGTTTTTAGCAAAGCTTAAAACGAGTATAAACAATAGGGCCAACCATTCCGACATCCGAGTAACTAGAAACAGATAGTTACCAAACCGAACTTACTCTTCCGAGGGTTCATAAGTTAGTTATCGATCCAAGCAACTCGGGATCTCTGAAAACTTCGGGACTCGGTTGAGATTATCGAGGTTTACGAAAGCACTTCGGGATCACTGTCTCGATGAGACTTTGACTCGAGTGATTTGTGCTTCTCGGGACCAAATCTTGAGACAACCTGACCCAAAAGTGACCTCGATAAAAAGAAAAGTTTTAAAAACACTGAACACGTGTATTCCCCCCCATACACGTGTAGGACTCGTTTGCACCGGGACCAACATGATGGCTCTAAACCTAGGTTATGGGTACTGAGATCCAATGGGTATTTTAAGCTTATGCCCAGTATGACTGATCAACAAAAAATCACTTTGGCTGCTATCCATTTTGAGGGTAAAGCGAAAGACTATGGGTTCAAATTTCAATCAAATAAATGTGGAATTAACTTGGGCACAATTTTTGGTTATTCTCTCAACTAGATTTGAGGAGATTAAGGACTCTACAGTGATTTCTGAGTTTAACAAACTCAAACAATCTGGTAGCTATGAAGATTATGTTGATAAGTATGAGGAGCTGAAAGCTTGTATGCTGGTAGTTACTGGAGATGTATTCTCAGAAATCTACTTTGTGGCAAGTTTCATTGGAGGACTTAATGAGGAGCTACAAGCTACAAAAGAGCCATGTTTGAACCTACCACACTTCAACATGCTATTAAATTGGGCGAAGCAAGATCAAAGCTCTTCAAGACTAACTAAAAAACTTAAGCCCTATTCTAGGGTTTCTAATCCTAACCCTAACCCTAACTCTAACTCTAATTTTATGCAGTGGAAGAAGGGTGATGCTACTGGGGGCCCTTCCAGTAAAGGGAAACCACCTTTTAAAATCTTATCTCCTACGAGATGGCGGTTAGGAGGAGAAGGGACTATGTTACAACTGTGATGAACCTTTTGTGCATGGACACAAATGCAAACAAGAATTTCATACATGATTCTCGCGTAAGTAGAGAAGATACTCAAACCTTCTCTTCTCCTACCAATGAAGGGGAGGAACAGATCATTTATGGGGGCTGACATCATGGAAGAGGTCCAGATGACACTAAATGCTCTAAGTGGTGAAGATGGAGTTACTACCATGAGGTTTTTTGGAGAGTTTGAACACCACAAAACTCCACATTCTCATAGACTCGGTAAAGCACCACGAGTTTTTATACAAAAAAGCTTCGCTAAAAGACTCAAATGCCCTTTGGTGATGCTAAACCCATATCTTGGTGAAGGTTCTTAATGGGCAAATGTTGGTCAGCTCACAACAAGTGAATCCTTTCACTTGGAACATGCAGGGACATCAGTTCACCTACCCACTGAGGCTGTTGGAGAATGAGGGTTGTGATCTGATCCTAGGAGGGGATTGGTTAAAATATTACACACCATTGACTATGAAAAGATGACCTTCACAGTCAACTTGCTTGGGAAGAGGGTGAAACTACAAGCACTTACTTCAACAGCTGAGTGTAAGTTGATTTGTGATGTGGGATTATATCAAATGATCCATACAGAGGCCCTTAAGGAAGTTAATGAGATGTATTTAATTACATCAGCACCTCCTACCCACATTGAAGATGATCCTGAGTTACATAAGCTACTACTAGCTTATAAAGATATATTTGAGGAACCAGTTGAATTACCACCAGGGAGGGGGGTGGAACACCAGATTATACTCAAACCAGGGAGCATCCCTAAACAGCAGTATCCATATAGAACTTCTCACAACCATAAGGAGGAGATTGATTTGCTGACTACAGGAGTAATTCAACACAGTAAGAGCCCTTTTGCTTCACCTGTGATTTTGGTGAAGAAAAAAGATGGCACTTGGAGGCTATGTGTGGATTACAGGTACCTTAATGAACTCACAATCAAGCACAACTACCCTATTCCTATCATTGATGAGTTACTAGATGAGCTCAAGGGTGCTAAGATCTTTTCAAAGATAGATTTGAGGTCAGGGTACTTTCAAATCCTAATGAAGAAGGAGCATAGGTAGTTGACTGCTTTCAGGACCCATAATGGTCATTATGAATTCCTAGTGATGCCATTTGGGTTGTGCAATGCACCTGCTACATTTCAATCATTGATGAATCAGGTGTTCAGGGATCACTTGAGGAAATTTGTGTTGGTCTTTTTTGATGATATCCTCATTTACAGCAATGAGGAAACACAACATTTAGCTCACTTGGAAGCAGTTTTACAACTTTTGAGGGCCAATAAGTTGTTGCTAAGAGGAGCAAGTGTAGTTTTGGCCAGACTAGTGTGGAGTATTTGGGCCACATAATTTCTAAAGATGGAGTTGCCAATTGATCCGGAAAAGATTGAGTGTATGGTTCAATGGCCAAAACCACAAACCATTAAACAACCGAGGGGCTTTTGGGATTAACGGTATTACAGAAATTTGTGAAGGGATATGGTTTCATCAAAGAAACCACTCACTTCCTTACTCAAGAAGGACAGTTTCAAATGGAACCCTGAGGCAGACCTAGCTTTTCGAAGTTGAAGGAAGCCATGGTGAGTGTTCCAAAGCTAGCATTGCTGATTTCACAAAGAGATTTGTAGTGGAAACCGATGCTTTGAGTGGGAAGGAATTGGGGTCATTCTTCTCATGCAAGAAGGTAAGCCCATTGCTTACATGAGTAAGTCATTGTGTCCAAGGAACCAAGCACTCTCGCCTATGAGAGGAGTTTTGGCAAAGACTAATGGCCATTGAGAAGTGGAAACACTACTTTGCGGGGCGTAAATTCACTATAAAGACCCGACAACAATCTTTGAAACACCTTCTGGACCAGAAGGTGGTAACTCCACTACAACAAAGATGGATTACTAAGTTGCTGGGTCTTGACTATGAGATTCTCAGATATAAAAGGAGGAGAAAAACGGTCTGGTGATGCATTATCCAGGAAGGAGAACAGTTGTTCTGCTATTTCTACAATGGTCCCAACTTGGTTGGATAAGGTCCTGCTAAGTTACACTGATGATGGTTACATTAAGGAAATCATCAAAGCCAAAGGTACTGATCCTAATACTTATCCCTTAATTCAGTTCACTAATGGCATTCTGAGATATAAGAAGAGGCTGGTTGTGGGTAGCAGTAGTGGATTAAGAGATTTAATCCTTTCCGAATGCACCCACACCCCATGGAGGGCATTCAGGGTTCTGAGGAGCTTATCAGAGGCTTCAGAGGATGTTTTTTTGGCCTAATATGAAAAATAATGTGTTGATGTGGGTCAAGAAGTGTGAAGTATGTGTCAGAAATAAGTCAAGCTCAGGTTTATACCCTGGCCTCCTACAACCCTTACCCATACCAGACCAAGCACAACCCTAAGCAGTGGTTGAAGTGGCTACCCATGGCAGAATACTGGTACAACACAAATTATCATTCAAGCCTGAGGATGACACCCTTTGAGGCTCTCTACGGATATACTCCTCTGAGATTCACTTATGGGCCATATTTGATTCAACAAATGAGGAGGTTCTGATCCGCTTGCTCACGCAGACAACACATCATACAACAAGTCAAGGCTAATCTAGTCAAAGCACGTAATCGCATGAAGGTACAAGGCATAAGCATAGACAAGAGAGGGTTTTCGAGGTAGGTGACCAAGTTTTTCTCAAACTTCAACCCTTTCGGCAGAATTCCATTCAATACCGAAAGAATTTGAAGTTATCATCAAAATACTTCGGCCCCTATACAATCCTGCAAAGGGTAGAGAGTGTGGCTTACAAATTAGATCTACCAATTGGGTCAAAGATTCACCCCGTCTTCCATGTTTCGTTACTCAAGAAACACATAGGGGTTAAGTATGTACCTTCACGTAGTCTTCCGGATGTTGATAAGAACGGCCTTTTTCGCGATCCAACCTTACTATGTCACAGGCGACTTCGACACACGGAAAGCGGAAAGGAGAAAGATCGTGTTCGTGTCTCATTGGGTTACCGAAGATTGGAAAATCGATTCATGGGAAGATACCGCCTTTGTTCTGCGAAATTTTCCTACATTCCATCCTTGGGGACAAGGATCTTTCGTTGGAGGGAGTATTGTTGCGAGACCAGAGAGAAATTTGAAAAGTAAAGAGATGGGTACGAAAAGAAAGTTAAAATCAAGGTTTCTTGCGTCAGTAGGAAACCTGAATGAGGAATCTGAGGCTCAGGATCCACCTGAGTCAAAGAAGCTGAACGTAGAAACCGAGGCTCAGGATCCACCTGAGCCAAATTATCTGAACAAGCAACCGAGGCTCGGGATCCACCCGAGCAAATTTATCTGAACGAAAGAAACCGAGGCTCGGGATCCACCGAAATCAATTTATCTCGAAGGAGAATCTTTGAGGCTCGATTCTACCCGAGCCAAATCTTCTGAACGGCTTATCTGAATGAATGAAGGTTTGGGCTTCACGTAAATGGGCCCAAACATTTAGAATAATCTAGAATATCCTTTATATCTTTTAGATTCTGTTTTTTAATTACCTAAAGAATATCCACTGTTGCGTGGACCCCGTTGTTGGTTACAAATACGGCACTGGCCGATGAATGAGAATATCAGAAAATTTACATCATTCTCTCTCTTCTAACTACCTCTCCCCTATCCAATTCTCTCTCTCACTAATTCTCCATATCTTCAAATCTTCATATCTTATTCTTCAAGCAATTTATATTTTCTGCAATATTATTCCATAAAACCTCAAAAACATATTACGATCATCCAGAAAATATAAAAAACGTAACAAGGTAACATTATTATTTATTTATTTTTAAGGAAAGGAGGTCAACATTATTGATTGGTGTTTTTTTGTCTACATTCTTATTTATACATGCCATATATATTGATAATTCATCAAGTCATCAACAAACTAATGAGTACAAATAATTTGGAGTAACACTCATGTGAACCAGGTTCACACATGAACTCTATCACTGTTATGTGTAAAAACTATCACTGTTATGCACAAAAATTTTCACTGTTTAAAAATATAAAGCATTTTCTAAACAGTGATTGTTTTTGTTTATAACAGTGATAGTTTTTATACATAACAGTGAGAGTTTTTGTATGTAACAGTGATACTTAAATAACCGAGTTCATAGCATGAACCAGATCTATACAAGTTTTTGTCAATAACTTGTATATTTAAAATGTCTAAATATACGAAAAATTGTCTACACTCGCTCATTTTGATGATTTTGTGTTAGATAAGGGCTCAACATTACTGAAGCAGCGTAAACGTATAATCAACATGAGCTATGGATAAATCTATGAAAAAAGACACCCTGATACTATGTGCACTATTGATATTTTTTCGAATTTTGTGAAAACGTATGAAAATTAGTTAGTAGTTACTCTCTGCACATTCTCGTGCCATTAGATTTTGGATCCATCTTCCTTGGATTCATCTTCCTTGAAAGTTTTCCATTACATGTAGTGTTGTTTTCTCATGGTTGTTGTGTTATTAAATTCTGCTTTCTTGGAGTACGTACATTTTTTTTTTTTTATCGGGCAAAATATTCTCGTGCCATTAGATTTTGGATCCATCTTCCTTTGGATTCATCTTCCTTGAAAGTTTTCCATTACATGTAGTGTTGTTTTCTCATGGTTGTTGTGTTATTAAATTCTTTTTTTTTTTATCGGGCAAAATATTCTCGTGCCATTAGATTTTGGATCCATCTTCCTTTGGATTCATCTTCCTTGAAAGTTTTCCATTACATGTAGTGTTGTTTTCTCATGGTTGTTGTGTTATTAAATTCTGCTTTCTTGGAGTACGTACATTTTTTTTATCGGACAAAATTAAATGTTAGTTGTTAGTACACCAAACACCCAAATATTCCACGAAATCGTCAATCCACCTTATAACTCCCATAACTTCAAATTCATTCCCAAAGGGAATCGAACCTGGGTTTCCCACTCAAATGAGGAGCCCAGTTGCCAGGTGGGCTACGTACATAATCTGCTTAAGATTACCTGGTTTAATGCCAGAATCTGATTTTACTGTAATTGCCTTGGCCACAATCTTAGTTTAAGGCACAATCTGGCTAAAGTTTCGATGCTAATATCTAGCCGAAATTTATTTTTTTTCATTAAAAATATTTATTTAAATCTCATGTGTACACTACCATTTTCTAACAAAAAAAAAAATATCTAAATAAATTAGTGTTGTAGTGACTATATAGTTAATCTATTCTAATTACTCAAATAGATCAATACAGCTGTATTTACTTTTATAGTGTTTTAAGGAATCTTAAAATTACTTTAAAATATTATACATCACTCATTCATAATAAATATTCAAAATGATAATATATATATTACAATTTTTAATTTTTAATCATCATTAGAAAAAAATCAATTAATTAAATATATAATTAATATTATTATTATGTACATGCTAATTAGTTATTAAGTATTAATTAGTCCAATCCTTGTGAATATAGAATATCACTAAAAATTTCTACGCTACATTTTTTTTTACTTATATAAAGATAATATACTAGTTGTTACATGTCAAAAATAAGAGTGGGTCTCATGTGCATTCGGGTGCACCATGCATCCATAATACATTTTAAAATTATGTAATTTATTATACTGAAAAATACAACTTACTTACATTGAACCGTAAAACTAGAAATAATGTACACTTGATTACTGAAATAGATTTTTTATTTCTTACAAACTTTACTATTTATACTACATCATTCCCCCAGGCTGTGTATATATTTTTGGTCTAATGATTAGAGAAAATTCTCAGGAAACCTAAATAATTCTCTACAATAATAAAGAGTTTCTGGAATTATTTTCAAATGGCTTAATTGCAAAAAAAATCACGATCTTTTCGAAAATTGCAATTTAATCTCAACCTTTGAATTTTGATAAATAAAACTCAATTTTAACAATCTTTTGTAAATCGAGCTCACGGGTAGAACACCTTCTGCCCATAAATGAGGTGACATCTTAGCTGGAAAAGATTTATCATCTCATTATCTACCTAGCTAAAACTCTATTAATTTTTCTGAAGAAAAAGTCAGTTCACCTTTGTAAATAATCCAAAATAAACGTGAGTTGCTATACCAAATAAATTGTAGATGCAGAAAATGATATCAAAATCTCAGAACAAAACAAAAATCCCATTTCAGTGAATCATAAATGCATAAATTTTTTTCCATTAAAAATGATATTAAAAATTGAGAAAAAAATCGAGGGTTGAACAAGATGAGATATCAGATGGGTTGAACAATATGAGTTTTCAAAGGACTTCGATTTTAGTTTGGGAGGAATTTCATTTTAGGGCTCAAGAAAATTAGAAAATTCTATTTGAGTTTAGGGTGTTAAAGATTACATAATGGTTGATCGATCAGGTGTGAATGTCGTCATCTTGGTCGGGTAGATGATGAGATAGTAAGTTTTTTCCACCTAGGATGCAATATCATTTACGGGCAGGAGATGTTCTGCTCGTGAGTTCTATTTGCAAAAAAATGTTAAAATTGAGATTTATTTACCAAAATTGAAAGGTTGAGATTAAATTGCAATTTTTGAAAAGGTAGTGATTTTTTCTGCAATTAAACCTTTTCAAATACATGAGTAACACTCCTGTGAAGTTTACACTATGAATTCAAATTAAATATGACTCATTTTGAAGGATAGGTTGACCCGAATTTTTGCCCTCAGTCCATTCACTTTCACTCTCGGACGACCGCGCCATTGCTCTTCCTACACGCCCTCACATCACGTTGGTTTTCCTCAACGATTTCACGTGTAGCTCTCTTTAAACACTCTAGTTCACGCCACTCTTTAAATGTGCTCACTCTCAAAACGAAAAGTGAAGATTCACATTCAAAACTCTAAAATAATGAAGATTAACACTCAAAACTCTAAAATAATGAAGATTGACGCTCGATACTTCACAACATGCTAAGACATTGATTCTGAAATGTGTGAAGATACGCTAATGGAAGATCATCGATTTGGATCATTGACTTGACAAGGTAGTGTTTGTATGGAATTTAAAATACAAGGAGTTAAAAAGAATAGATTCCAAATTAGAAATCCCTAAGGCCCCGTTTAGATGGATGAATTTGAAATCTGTGGATTTCAAACACAAATTATCATTCTCTCTACTTAAGTGAAATGAATTTACAAATATTTAGATTTGAGTCTAGATTAAAATGGAGGGATTTCAAATCCTCATCAAAACCATGTCATTTGAAATTCTTTCATTTTTACTCCTTCCCTATTGTTGTGCACATAAATAATCTTTCCTGCCACGTGCTCGCACGACGAACACGTGGACCAGTAAAACAAAGGTGCCCGCTAGCCCATCAGACAAGTGCTCACCAGTTGGATACACATCCCGCTCATTCATCTGTGCTCGCCAGGAGCACGCCAGTTTAGGCGACCAGATGGTGCTGGGCGCCAGAAGCCATCATACTGCAAAAATTATGCTCTCCCGGCAACCCAATGACCACTCACCAAGATAGACAAACAAGGGTAGTGGTCGAACGAAAACCCAGACGAACAGAGAAGGAAAGACATGCTCGCCTTCGAAGGCAAATATACGGCAAGAATCAAGGCACATGGCCTACAACAATGTTTTCCAGGCAAGCAAAACGACTTATCGGGGAGCGAGCACGCATACGTGGTTGACAGAGATCCGAGAGAGTGGAGAGCAGAAGAGTGTGCTCGCCCCTAGGACGAGCATAGAATCAAGGCAATGTCATTTGACTTACGACCGCACTTACTCAACGACCACAAGGGTCGGGCCTCGTGAGACCACAGCCATGCGAGCACAAGAATCGGGTCACCCACGACGCCACCATTACCACCTGGATGACAAGGCGGAAACTTCTCGAGCAAGTAAAGACAAATGTCAACCAAAGAAGCACGAACAGAAAACGTGGCAACACCACATAGATTCGTGCATGTTAAGAAATCGCCAGCTCGTGCTAGCCAGGACACCACCAGCTCAAGCCAGGACACCACCAGCTTATCCAAATCCTATAAATAGGCCCAAAAAGAACAAAAGAAGGGTTCAGAAAAATTCCCAAGTACTAACACATATTCTCCAAATCACCATCTTTCATAGAAGGAAGTTTTCACCACGAGTAGTATTGTGTAAAAACTGTATACTTGAACCTCCCAATATAACATCCCTGGCTTGGAATGCCCCCAGAGTAGTCATTTATTGATGAACTGGGTCAACAATTTCTTGTTATTTACTGTAATATTGTACAATACTTATTTTGTTTGTGAGTTGTTTTAAAATTAGCCACATAGTATTCTCATTAAGAAACGACTTGCAACAATTGACGCTAGAAGAAGGGTGGTAGATAGCCGAGGCAGAAAAAAGAAATATAATGCCTCAATCTAGGAATACTCAAATGGAAAAATTGGGACACAGCCGATTTCACAATTTTAAAGAAATTCTAGCACAACCTCAAGAAAATGAGACGGTGGAAACCATCAGGCTGGAAGAAATTGCCAGTGATCCAACAACAACAACAAAAGCCATTACTTTTTTGCTAAAAGCTCAGAAAGAAAGAACTGATAAAGAGTTGGCCAAGTTTAAAGCTCCAAATGATGATGATCGGCGATCGAAAACTTTTGATAGCGATCAAGTAAAAAAGAAAGCTGCACAAACGCAGGTTGAAAAAGAGGCAGGAAGTCAGTCGGATGAAGAACAACCCCAAGCTTCCAGGCAATCAACGTTTGAACGTTTGAGAGTATTAGCAAAAGAACGTATTGGCGAGCATAGACGTCGAGATCCTGGAAAGAAATATCATGCAAACACAGTGACCCAAGTGGAACATTATGATCGTCCACTGCATAAACGACCTCAAGATCCCCAAGTGGAACATTATGATCGTCCACTACATAAACAACCTCAAGATTCCCAAGTGGAACATTATAACCGTCCACTGCATAAACGACCTCAAGATTCCCAAGTGGAACATCATGATCGTCCACATCATGAACGACCTCGTGATCCTAAAAAGTCAGTCTGGGCTAGATTGTCTATTCATCATCGAATGAGTAATCGGGAATCAATACGGAAAGGAGGATTGTCCCATCCTGAGCATGACCGACCAGGTCCTCAAGATGGAATCCAGCCTCGTTCCGGGTCAGTCAGCTCCGCAAAGCTGGCGGAGATGCAAAAGGCAATAGAGAGTTTGCAGGCCGATCTTGCAGCTACTAAAGGGATCCCTCGAGCGAGCACAATCCCATGCTTGCCGCTTGCCCCAGCTCAGCAGAAATACAAGAAAATGTGGCAAAGAATCGGAGTCGGATCCTTATGTTCACCCTAGTAAATATTCAGATTATATGATCGCGATGGGTGCCACTGACGTAACTCAGTGCCGGTCTTTTCCCATGACCTTGGGTGACCGGGCACACAAGTGGTTTTCAACTTTGCCCACTGCGTCCATCACGTCCTTCACACAACTGGGACAAAAATTTCAATCCCACTTTTCATCCATGTGTGCTCGCCCAGCACCAAAACAAAGGTTGACACATTTCTCCCAGCTAAAGGGTGAATCAGATCGAGCATATATTGACAGATTTGACAAATGTTTATATGATGGAGCCCCAGTTGAAGAGAACGCTAAAATCCTCACGGTGGTGGGGGGCTTGACCCTAAATACGGATATGTGGAAAGCCATGCATCAGGATTGGCCGAACACATATGCCGAATTTCGAGAGCGAGCAGCCAAGATTATAGCTACGCAGGATCTGCTTGCCCAATCACGGTTAGGCCAAGAAGTAGCAACAAAAAGAGTCGTTGGTAAAAAAGTAATGAATGAGGGGGGGTATAAACCCCCAGGATCTTTTAAACCTTTTGAAGAAGGAGCAGAAGCGCATGCACTACGAAGTCTTCTAGGCGTTTCAGCAGAGACAATATTTAATCAAATTAAGGATCGGGACATGTTGGATAAGCCACGAAGAATCGTAAGAGATAAAAATCGGTTTAATGCTTCCAAGTTTTGTAATTATCATGGGTTCATCAGACATAATACCGATGAATATCGCAATTTACTTCGTCAACTTTGGAAGTTATATGAAGAGAATCGTCTTACTCAGTTCCTCAAAAAGCCGGCGAACAGAGACTCCCGAATTGAAAAATCGGGTGATCGTAGGGGTAAACGTAAGGCAGAAGAAGCATCTGATAGTGATCCTGAGGAATCCCGCAAGAAGTTGGAATTACCCAAGAAAGGAGCTCCTACCATGAGCAGAGGTCGAGAGAGTCAAGAAATCAACATGATTCGCCCAGACTATGGGCCAGTGGGTGGATGCTATCAGGCACCGACGTTAACAAGCGGAAGAAGATGGAAATGTGTGCCATGCAAAGTATACATCAGGTGAACGTGGCGAGCACCTCAGCGAGCACACCACTCTCTCACCAAATTTTGTTTTCAGAAGACGACCTTGATGGTATCATCACCCCTCACAATGATTCGCTAAGGATAAGTGCCCGACTCCTAGGGTTGAAAGTGCATCGACTCCTTGTAGATACCGGGGCATATGCGAATATTTTGATCGTCAACACTCTACATCAGATGGAGAAACAAATGGGTGATCTAAGTAGTTATATCGAGCCCTGTGATCACACCATAATGGGTTTCGGGGAATCTATAACCCGACCATATGGAATGATTAGGTTAGGAGTTGAGTTAGAGTCAACTAATAATCCGGAGATTCGACGAGCTAGAATGTTAGACTTTGTAATCGTCGATGCTTCATCTACTTATAACGGGTTTTTAGGTCGCCCGTTTATTCAGGAATTCAAAGCTACATGTTCGACTTATTACTATTGTGTTAAGTTTCCAACCCAAGAAGGGACGGGTAGCGTAAAAGGCTACCAGAAAAAGCTCGAGATTATTTGCTGTCATGCGTGCCAGAAAAGCAAAATATCGTTAACATGATGGAGCAAACATGGGAGACCGGAGAATCAAGCCAACAGGCGAACATGTTACCGGGACGCTTATACCTCCTCTGTCGAGCACATCTTCAAGGGCGAACACAGAAACCGGAATGATTACTCATGTTCCAGATCTAATGAACATTGTTCCACAAAACAAGCTACCAGACTTAGAACCTCGTATAGGTTTTGATCCTATGGAGGTAGATGACGAGCACCGGGGGTCGATCGAAGATCCTCGATGGAAGCAAAAAAAGAGGCGAGCAACGCCTATTGAACAATTGGAGTCTCTCAATATCGACCCGATCAGACCAAAATTAGAAGTATTCATTGGTTCGGAATTACTGGAACCATTCCGAACAGAAATGATCGCGTATCTTCGAGCAAATTTGGATGTGTTCGCTTGGTCACATGAGGACATGGTCGACATTGATCCTAAACATGCATGTCACTCTCTTAACCTTGACCCAACACAAATTCCAATAATCCAGAAGCGGAGAAAATTCAGTCCAGAGAAGTATGCAACTATGGATATTGAAATTAAGAAATTGCTCGATAATAAATTGATTCGAGAAGTAAAGTGCCCAAGATGGCTTGCTAACCCCGTGCTCGTCCGCAAATCTAACGGAGCTTGGAGGTTATGCATAGATTTCACTGACTTAAACAAAGCATGCCCGAAAGATAATTTCCCGATGCCACATATCGATTATTTGGTCGATAACACAGCAGGACATGAGCTCATGACCTTCATGGATGCATTTGCTGGGTATCACCAAGTACCCATGCATCCAGACGATCAAAAGAATACAGCTTTCTACAGCGAAAAGAACATGTATTGTTGGCAATGCATGCCGTTCGGATTAAAGAATGTTGGAGCAACGTATCAACGTTTGGTGAACAAAATGTTCGATGAACACATAGGTCGAACAGTTGAGGTGTACATTGATGACAATGTGGTAAAAAACGAGCATAAGGAAGACCACATTACCCACCTGACACAGACGTTTGATATTCTCAGGGAGTATAACATAAAGTTAAATCCGAAGAAATGCAGTTTTGGGGTTCATTCGGGAAAATTCCTAGGACATATGGTCAGTCAACGGGGAATTGAAGTGAACCCATCAAAGATTCAAGCTATGCTCGACATGCAGGCCCCCATAAGTGTGAAAGAAGTTTAAAAATTAACTGGACGTTTGGCTTCTGTAAACCGGTTTATATCACGAACTGGAGATAAATGCAAACCTTTCTTTGACGCATTAAAGAAAGGGAGATTCCAGTGGACAGAGCATTGCCAAAATGCATTTGAGTCATTAAAACAATACCTTGCGGATACTCAAACATTATCTAAGTCTGTTCCAGGCGAACAACTTTATTTGTATCTTGCCGCGTCAGAGCATGCAATTAGCGATGTGCTCGTTCGAGCATAGGGGGCAACACATTTGCCTATTTATTATGTAATTCAGGTACTCAAAGAAGCCGAGCTCCGGTACCCTCCATTGAAAAAACTCGCTTATGCTCTCGTTATGAGTGTCCGAAAACTGCGACCATATTTTTTCGATCACTCAGTCGAGGTGCTAACCACATTCCCGTTACAACAAGTTCTCCACCGACCAGACACTGCGGGCAGGTTACTCAAGTGGGTGGTGGATTTATGCCAATTTGGCATTACGTTCGCCCCACGAACATCAATGAAGGGCCAGGCTATGGCCGATTTCATGGTTGAATTGACATATCTGCAAATACCCGAAAGAGGTGCTGACCAACCATGGCACATGTATGTAGACGGTTCATCAACAAGTTCAAAATCCGGAGCGGGCGTGGTTCTCATCAGCCCAACTCGACAAACTTTCACGACAACCATCCATTTTGATTTTCCAGCTACACATAATGAAGCCGAGTACGAAGCTTTGATTGCTGGATTACACATGGCTATGACAATGGGAATTCAGAGGCTGATGATTTATAGCGATTCCCAAATAATCGTATACCAAGTATTAGGCGAGTACGAAGCCTGAGGCGAACAGATGACACAATATCAGCAACTAGCAAAGGAGCTGCTTGAGCAATTCGAACAAGTTTACATAGAACAATTACCACGATTGGATAATTTATTTGCTGATGCCTTGGCACGATTGGCAACAGCAGAAGCAGTTACGAACACGACAGACATTGTGGTCGTCACGACTTGTTCGCCATCAATTCCCAGAGTTGTGGTCGCCCATGTGATAGGCGAAGAAGAAACCTGGATGACTCCAATTTTAAGCTACTTACAAAAAGGGTTTCTCCCTGAAAATAAAGCGCAAGCTACTTGCCTCAGATTACAAGCTGCTCGATATACTATCCTAGATGGGCATTTGTACAAAAGAAGTTTATCTCTTCCATTATTGAAATGTATTACTCCTGAAGAGGGTCATGTGATTCTGGAACAGATTCATGATGGGGTATGTGGAAACCATACAGGTGGACTTTTCCTGGCATATAAAATTGTCAGATAAGGTTACTATTGGCCTACTCTCAAGAAAGATTCGCTCGCGTATGCCCGCGTATGCCATAAGTGTCAGGTATACGCCCCACTTATCTATAGCCCACCCGAAGAACTAGTGTCTGTTTACAGCCCGTGGCCATTTGCTAAATGGGGAATCAATTTTATTGGCTTGTTTCCTACTGGCACATCAGGAGTAAAATATGTCGTGGTTGCCGTTGATTACTACACTAAATGGGCGGAAGCTGAAGCCATTGTTAAAGCCACCGAACAAAGAATGTGGAATTTTGTTTGGAAAAATATCATTTGTCATTTTGGGCTTCCCCAGTCATTGGTAACAGATAATGGTAAATAGTTCGATGGAAGTGATTTCCGACAGAATTGTGCTCGCTGGGGCATAAAAAAACATTACTCTACTCCGTATTACCCCCAGTCAAACGGACAAGTTGAAGCTGTCAATAAAATTATCAAGTATACCCTCAAGGCTAAACTTGATAATTCCAAGGGGGGAGGATGGGCTGAAGAGTTACCAGAAATATTATGGGCATATCGTACTACTTTCAGAACATCAACTGCGGAAACCCCATTTGCCCTGGCATTTGGTACGGAAGCTGTTATACCGGCAGAAGTAAAGATTCCGAGCCATCGGACATTGAGTTTTGGAGAGCACATTAACGATCAGGCGCTCGCCCTAAGTGCAGATCTGTTGGAAGAGAGAAGGAAGGAGGCCGATTTCAGGAACGCTATGTATAAAAAAAGATCAAAAAAGTTCTACAACTCCAAAGTTCGAACACGCAGGTTCAATGTAGGCGAGCTGGTTCTAAGACGAGCAACGGGGGTACCAAGTGATGTATTCGGCCGAGTATGGGAAGGTCCATTCAGAGTAACATAACGTTTGTTAAACGGGGCATATGATTTGGAAGACTTGAATGGAGTTCCGTTGTCCTATCCGTGGAATGCGTCAAATCTGAAAAAGTATTATCAGTTACGGCGAGCACAACTGATGGTCAGAGGTCAAAGCACTAGCTAGTGGGTTCTAAAAAAAGACCCCGAGCATAATCAACCATTCAGCTAAGACGAGCAGGACAAACACGAAGGACGAACACACAATGTCTGACACAAATTTCGGAATCTTTTAGAAGGAGTTTTGGTCAGCATTATTAAAAGATAGAAGATACGTGTCAAAACAAGATGAGAAGCGGTGGCAACCAAAATAAGTACGTGTCAATCCTTGAATAAGAACTGGCAAAGACAAGGACAGATGTCAAAATGAGGATTTAAAGCAAGAAGGCCAACACCAACTAGATATGCCAGCACTTGTTTGGGATAGTAGTATAAATAAGCATATTGATAGCTGAAGAAGGGGGAAGAAAAGATAGAAAAAGGAAAAAAATACTGCAAACATATTAGAAGAAAATTCAGTTATCGGGAGATAGTTGGTTTGGTATGCCTCCGCATTTAAATTTTTTTCGACACTCGATTCAGCAATCATTTTGCTGACTCAATCATGTGTCCTGGAGCTTACTCTAGTACGAGCTTTATACCCCGTATCGCAGTCACGAAGGAAAAGACTTTCCCTTCGATTTGGGAAAGCCAATCCAAATCGGGAGAAGTATTTTATTCTAAAACAGGGTATTGTCACTCTGAGCACAGGTTGGTGCTCGTTACGGACTCAAGATGCTCGGCAGAGTCATGGTTGCCACTCCACCTTATCCACTGCTTATGCAGTAGTAAATCACTAGTCCCCTACGCATCCCAAAAATCTCCTCCGAGGGGGTGGGATGTCGTGGGCGACGATCTAAACAACGCTACTGACGACGGCGATGCTCGTGCATCCACGTAGATAAAATGGTGCGAGCAAGGGCATCTACCCGCACCAGGTATAAGCAAGCAGGTTTGCTCGCCATATGCTCATGTCCGCGGCAGGCCCGCAAGATAATCACAAATTTTGCCTGGAGGGGGCGAGCCACGATCTTCTTCTTTGCTCCGAGCATATTACTTGAAGAAGAGTAGACAGGCTGATCCGCCTCATACTTGTCAACATCAATTCCGCGGACAAGATGAGGCCAGCTCATGTCTATTTCAAGACGAGGTTTTGAATCTAGCAAAACGATAGTCTGATGTCTATAGCTATGTGCTATGTGTAATAGAAACAATCTTCTCCAAATGTAAAAGTTGTAATAAAATAGCAACGTGTTGCAAAGCATTTTTGTTTGTTAAGTTTTTCTAGTTAAAGCCTATCAATGGTCGCACCTAAGTCGGATGACCCGAACAAAGACGAACGAGCAGAAGTTTATGTTCACCTGACGAAACAATTTGTACTTACAGATACCCGCAACAAAGCGAGTGATGGGTACGGGGTCGCAACTATATAAGACGACCCAAGCAAAATAGTGATCGCGGCAAACATAAGACGATCACGAAAGAAAAAGAGGGGGTTGCACATAAGTTAACCCATCTGGTTGCAGCAAAATAAGACGACCAATCCAATCGCAATTAAATAAGACAATTGAAAAACCAAAGAAGTCAGGTTGAAACATAGGCACATATCATGTTCGAACTTCAGAAGACAAATGGCATAAAAAAGGAAACAAAACAAACATCATCCATTCATCAGCAAAATCAGCCATCCACAATCGAATCAAAGGGAACTATTCAACAGGTAAGCACAACGGAAACACAAAGAAATTGTTCAAAAGCGTATAAAAAATTATACATGTAAAAATCAAGGAAAAATTCATTGTTTGAGGTCGGAGGAAGTGACTATTCGAAAGCACCCCAGATCGCTCCGCTTTCGGTTCCTTCAGGAGCATCTCACTCGGTATCATTTTGAACAGTAGATTCCTCGACAGGTGCACGCTGTTCGGCATCAGACGGACCATCTTGCTCGTCCTACACCTGATCAACTCCATGCTCGGCTTGACGAGGTTGAGCGGGGGATCCTTCAACATCATCATCCGGACCATCTTCTTCATCTAGTATTGGGTCATCAATTTCGATCCCATCAGGAAGATTGGAGAAATCGCACAGATCACTCAAATCAGATATTGGAAGGTTGCGATCCGGGGGTTGTCGGCGAAGGTGCTTTCTCGAGATGGGCTATGAGCGGGTAATCTGGTCGCCATAAGTGTTTGTCTAGCAGAACGGATGGCATTTGCAAAGACGCATATATAGGAGAAATTGGACATGGAATCAACATACTCTTGATGTGCGATTTTGAATTTTTAAGACCCGACGAGTGTTGGTCTCTTCAAATTGAGAGTTGTTAGGCGGCGAGTTTTCTCGCTCTCTACCTCGATACTATTTTAAGTTTTGAGCTCAACGTTCAAACTCGTCTGAATTTTCCTAATGTCACCCACCTCTTCCCGACATAAAGATCAGGCTCCTCCCGAGCAAAAGCGTAGCTTCTTCTCTCGGCTTTGGGCGAGCATCTTTCCGAGCTAAGGCGAGCATCTTCTTGAGCTTCACGAGCCTCTGCTTGGCCGAGAGGATACTTGTTCTTGAACCAACTTGATTCATCTTGGGCTCTAGTCACTTCGTTCACCTTCTCTTGAAACTCGTGATAAGAGTCACATATTTGGCCTAAAGTTGGGCGAACTCAGTGTAAGCTTTTTCAAGAAGAACCAAAGATTGGCCATGATGCACTAGGCCAAGCCGCATGGTTTCCAAAGTCGTTGGACCCTTGGTGGCCTCTTCGAGCTCAGTAGTCCATGCTCGAATGGGAGTCTCACACGCTTTTCCGGGCGTGCTTTCTAAGGCCGTGAATGTTGCGGACAATGGGGGAGCAATAATAGTTTTTCAACTCGCATCGAGGCGCATAACTGCTCAACTGCGTGTTATAAAAACAAATAGATATGATTAAGCGACCAAATTAGATGGAGCAAAGAGACACTCCAACAGGCGAGCAAACGTACATGTTCACCCGAGCAGGGTCCCATCCCATGAACGACTTGTCCTCGGGAGAACGGAGTTGGGAACTTAAAGGAGTCCAGTTTGAGGTCCTGCAGGGGGTGGAGTAGATGTACCGACCTCCCTTTCAGTAATATGTGTGATCGGACCGACCACAGAGGCAGTTATTCTGGTCGTTTCAGCAGTAGGGGTCGCCTCATTAACATATGTGCTCGATGGAGCAATCGGATTTTGATCGTCAGGTAGCCCTTTGGATCTCTTTGGTGAGGGAGCCTGGTCGCTCGATCCCTGCTCGATAGGACGAGTAGTCCTTTTCTGTCGACTTGACTCACTCGGTCCGGACGCGGCAGGTCGGCTCGCCTTTCTCAGTCTGCTCGCCTCCCCTCGGTTTGCTCGTTGAGCATCTCTCTCGGCCTGGATCCGAGCTAGCTCTTGGGGTCTCTTGGTTCGAGCCATTTTGGTATGTTCAGCTGTGCTTACGATAAAATTTATAGCAGGGAAAGCTGTAGACAGAAGAATTTATTAAAAAAAAAAAAAAAACCGGGTACAAAAGGCACAACACATTCGCAAATATAAAAGACAATCCTTACCGGTTGGATTGAGGGAAACTAAATGGTGAGGGCACGTCTGATCCCTCCTTTTCTTCCTTTGGTCAGCAGTGTTCAACGTTTTCACCGAGCGTTCTGAATATGGCTCAAGGTCGATTTGTCAGATACTACTGAAATAATCATCTTTTCTCTCTTTGTCTGTGGCTGCTTGAATTCTTGAGATTGAGGAAATAAGTTAAAATCAGTTCACTGAGGAGAGTAAAACAACAAAAATACTTACTTCGACAGATTCCAAAATCAGTGGGGATGTCTAAACGGGCATTTGGTTCACATCCTGAAGCAGGACTTTTCCAATCACCTCCGACGAATCAAAACTTCTCTTTCCAATCCGTGATCTTATTAGGCACGTCCTCGATGACCTTACATTTTGCATTCGCTTGCATGAACAACCATCCGTGTTCGCCTTTGGGTCGAGACAAATGAACTAATCGAGTAAGTTCTGCTGCTGTTGGATCGTACACAGGTTTCATTTTGCCAAACAGAGTTAGGAAACTCATAATCATATGCCACCCATTCGGCATTAGCTGTGTAATGGTGATATTCCATTCTACGAGCAAGCGAGTAATAACTGGATGAAGTGGGAATCGAAGACCCGCTTCCATTGTATCTAAGTTCACAACAACACAACCTTCAGGAGGCTGGTCTGCTCGCTCATCGGGACCAGGCGCCCAGAAAAACACATTCTTTGGAGTCTCGTAATTCAGATACAATTGGCCGAGCATATCTACATCTATCACACTTGCAATTTTGCTCGCTGGATATTCATTTTCGACCCTTGTCCTGTGAGGTTGTTCTGGCCATTCAAAATCATAGCGAGCACTATACTCGGTATATGTTGGGCTATGAGGAAGACCAACAGGGATATCGAGCACCATATTCTGTTCGCCATCAATTCCTCTGTTCTGCTCATTAGCATTTTCAGTTACTGGGATTTCCTCCCTCATATGATCGTCACCCCTATTTACATCACGATTACCTACAACCCTAGATCCTATTTGGGGTTGGGATAAAGAATCTTCATCCGAATCATCTAAAAAATCGGTGCAGGCTAAATTCCGGTCTAATTCATTGAGGGCATCATCGAAATCCGACGAAAGAATGGCAAATAGTTGTCAAATTTGCCAGCGGGATCTTGAACCCGAGGCGTTCATCTTCTGTGCATTAGCACCACTACGGGTGATCAGACGGTAAGATGAGGAAGAGGAACTATGATGGTTTGACTCTATTGAAGCGGTAGATATCGAACGAGAAGTCATAATTGGAATTAAGGGGGGTACAAAGTAATTACCTTGAAGAAATCTTTTGCCAAAATAAGCGTGCTCTTGCCGGAAATTTTAGACAGGACGAAATGTGAAGAAAGAAAGAAGAGAGAATGAAGAGAAAGAAAATGGGCTGAGGAGGCAAATTGGTTTTTATTTAGGTTCCGGATTTTTGAAAGGTTTCTGATTGTGCACTAGTCCCAACACCTAACACAGAAGACGAGGCGACACTTACGAATACCCGCTCAATATAACCAACAACCGGGCCCCCATGATGAATACAAAGCGGCCCGACTGGGGGGTATTGTTGTGCACATAAATAATCTTTCCTGCCACGTGCTCGCACGACGAACACGTGGACCAGTAAAACAAAGGTGCCCGCTAGCCCATCAGACAAGTGCTCACCAGTTGGATACACATCCCGCTCATCCATCTGTGCTCGCCAGGAGCACGCCATTTTAGGCAACCAGAGGGTGCTGGGCGCCAGAAGCCATCATACTGCAAAAATTATGCTCTCCCGACAACCCAATGACCACTCACCAAGATAGACAAACAAGGGTAGTGGTCGAACGGAAAACCAAACGAACGGAGAAGGAAAGACGAAGCCCAGACGAATAGAGAAGAAAAGACATGCTCGCCTTCGAAGGCGAATATGCAGCAAGAATCAAGGCACATGGCCTACAACAATGTTTTCCAGGCAAGCAAAACGACTTATCGGGGAGCGAGCACGCATACGTGGTTGACAGAGATCCGAGAGAGTAGAGAGCAGAAGAGTGTGCTCGCCCCCTAGGACGAGCACAGAATCAAGGCAATGACGTTTGACTTACGACTGCACTTACTCAATGACCACAAGGGTCGGGCCTCGTGAGTACGGACCACAACCAAGCGAGCACAAGAATCGGGTCACCCACGACGCCAACATTACCACCTGGATGACAAGGCGGAAACTTCTCGAGCAAGTAAAGACAAATGTCAACCAAAGAAGCACGAACAGAAAACGTGGCAACACCACATAGATTCGTGCATGTTAAGAAATCGCCAGCTCGTGCTAGCCAGGACACCACCAGCTCAAGCCAGGACACCACCAACTTATCCAAATCCTATAAATAGGCCCAAAAAGAACAAAAGAAGGGTTCATAAAAATTCTCAAGTACTCACACATATTCTCCAAATCACTATCTTTCATAGAAGGAAGTTTTCACCACGAGTAGTATTGTGTACTGTATACTTGAACCTCGCAATATAACATCCCTGACTTGGAATGCCCCCAGAGTAGTCATTTATTGATGAACTGGGTCAACAATTTCTTGTTATTTACTGTAATATTGTACAATACTTATTTTATTTGTGAGTTGTTTTAAAATTAGCCACATAGTATTCTCATTAAGAAACGACTTGCAACACCTATCTCTGTCTCCTTCGCTCTCTTCCCTTCTCTTTCATCTCTTGATCATTCATGATTTGAAATATATGCATTCTTACATTTATTATTTTTTTAAATCTATACATTTCAAATTCTCCCTATCCAAACGTAACCTAAAAATAATTTAAAATGAGAGAAATGAATTTCAAATCCATATAAATCAGGCAAAACCTTTTTGAATTCTTATCGTGGATTTCAAATTCATCCCTAAATACTTCAATCCCAAGCTCTTCCTTCCTTATTTTGGGAATGTTAAACCAAAAAAACAAGCATTCGAAATAATATCAAGCACAACCCAAGTTGTATTATATGCAGCCTCACATATAATCACATTAAGGAGCATCTTAGATCATGAATTTTATCGTAATCTGCCAAACTAGTACAAGCATATGTCAAAAACCTCAAACTATTCATAGTGTTCATTCAACAAATTATCAAAAGTCCCGTAAAAAGGTTCCACCAGAAAGCTTAAGTACAAGCGGAAAATAAAGCCCACAAAATAATTGGGTCCAAAACTAAAAATAAATACAGTAAATAAAATAAGTCCAATAACTTAACAAGATAAATCAGTCAGATTCCACTTCTCCATTCCATGAAGGCCAAAGCGACATCGTCTCCATCATCAATATGTATTCAAATATTCCTATGATTTATCTCATTCGTCCTTCCTCAAGAACAAAATATTTCTCTTCAAATATAGAATCAACCAAAGTCATTCACTAAAATCACTACCCAACGCCTTTTAAAAAAGAAAAAAAATCACTACCCAATATATTTATATAACAAAATTACTTACAAGAAGGAATGTTTTGTTACATAACTTACATACATACGTACTGTTCTCTTGTTTCCCTTGCTTGAAAACGTAGTAAACTGGTAACTTAAAAGCATTACATGGTGAAAGCAAATCAAGACCCACCCTTAATCATCTCTACACTCTGCTGATGCTCACTCAGGTAGATCCTCACCGTTTAATTTACCCATAATATCTTCAATCAGCAAAGTGATGTTCCTCTGAGAAGAACCTCCTTCTTCAATCGCTCGTTTCGCCTTTTGTCGAAGCTCTCTCGCCTTAACTCTCCTCTCTGTGCCTTCTTCTCCTTCATCCATTAAAACCTCCAAAGCTTTCTTCACATCATCCTTCGTCACCACCACGCCGACCTTCTCCTCGTCTCCCCACTTAACTGGCACTTCCGCCCCAATGCTCACCCCTACTCCCAGCAGCTGAACCACTAGCTTCTCGTTACAAAATTGATCAGCGAAAAACGGCCATGTTATCATCGGCACGCCAGCTGGGGATTAACTGAAGATGTTTCTCGAGATTTGAGGAAAAAAATGTGCCTAGATGATCTTAAATTTGACCCATTATAACTTACCCATTAAACTCATTTTCAACATATTTTTTCTAAACCACTAAACTTGACCCGTATTATACCTTGGGCAGGGTCAAATGTCATGAATTAAAAATCAAGTTCATAGCATGAACCAGGTTTATACAAGTTTTGTCTAAATTTGAATGGCGTGTTATGAGGTCTGTGATGGGGATTTAGTCTACTCTTGGTGCAGGGCACTGCCCACCCACCTGCTGCCACGTGGTCACTAAAAACCTCCTCATCTTTTTTTTTTCAATTTTTTGTTTAATATTTAAATTAATTTTGTAATTCAAATAAATTATAATTACATAGTATTTATTATATTTTTACACGAATTTGATCATATGCCTACAGGTGAGCACAAATTTATATGTCTACCGCTTATGTGGCGCCACATATGCAAGATCTACACTATCATTTAGTTAGTTTCTTTAATTAATTTAATCTTCTCATTTATATATATTTCATATTTTACCTAATTTTATTAATTATATTAATTTTTTTTATTCAACCCGGACCCAATCCGATCCGAACCTGATCCCGGCCCGAGTGATTCATGGTTCACTCCGCCCGAATGGTTCATGGGTTTATGTTTATATAATTAATGAGAAGATTGAATTAATTAAAAAAATTAATTAAATGATGGTGAATACCTTGCATATGTGGTGCGCCACATAAGCGGTGGACATATGATCAAATTCGTATTTTTACATTTGCATTAAAACTTAAACATTAATTAAAAAAAATTGAAATTGAAAAAAAAAAGTGAGAAAATGGCCGCAGAAAAATGTGGCAGCAAGTTGGGGCTGCACCCCAGCATCGACGAACCCGTGATGCATGTTGCTTATTTTATAGGCATAATTGACCAAAATGGCTTGAAAGAATTCTGATTTATTTTTTATTTTAAAAAATGTTGACATATTATAATTCTCATTTTATAATATCCTGAACTATTATTTTGTTTAAAAAAGATTCTTAAATATAATTCTTGTTTAATAAGATTGTTTTTCGACAGTCCATTAGTTGTGAATTTTTAGCTAGAATTTGATCTTATACGCCATTGAGATATAATAGCATTGAAATTGAATTGAAATGTCAATAAAAAATATATATTAATTTAACTTGATGAATTTATGTTACTGGAGTGTCGTGAAATAAAAATTATTTAGTTTAAGTAGTCAAAGAGTCTCTCGCAACAAAAGTTTATAACTCAGGGATCTTTTAATGTAATATGTGTATTTTATATTAGGTCGTGCTTCATAGGCAGATTCTGCCCTGGACAGAATTATTAATTTTTTTTAGTAATATTATATAACTATTATTCTGTCATTTTATTAATTAATTTCTCTCAATACTATTACTCCAATTTTTTGGCTGACCTAAATGTCATTACTAACCACCGCCTGCCAGACGTCATAGGCGCTTCGCCGCCCATAGATGAGAGAATCAGATTAACCCTAAAAATTTTCCAGAGATGAATAAAATCGGATTCGTAATACAACTTAAATTAAAACGCTCAAAAAATTCAGAAATCTCAAAATGATTTCTCCTTTTGATGTCTATTTTGTAAGAAGGAACACAAACCCAACAACTAAGCAATGACACCGAACCAGAAATTACAAAAAACTAAGAAAATGAAAAACTTGAAAATTGCAAATTAAAAAAGGAAACAATGGTGTAGCCGCCATTCTTTAGAGAGGGACTTGGAATCAGAGGGATTGATTCAGAGATTGAAGATGTTGAATGCGGATGTTTGGTTGGGGAAGACGATAAATCATTTAATAAAATATATTTTTTTTTACAGGAAATCATTTAATAAAATATTAGTAGTACATTTTTTACTGAATTTTATTTGGGACGTGGGTGAATTTGGGGATGGAGATGCTGGCTTATGCGCGTGGGTTGATTGAGGGTTTCTAGAAGAGAAGCAATCCTTCTGGGAGGGGGTTTAAAAATAGAGAGTGGTGGTGACAGTAACGGTGGCGCAGCGCCAGGAGCGATGTTGGATGGCGATGGCGGCGCCGCTAGGACATTGGTTATGGTGCCAAGGGATTATGGTGGTGGCAGCGAGATTTTGGGGAGTGGATCGCATCCTGTACAAGAGCGTGCTGTCCACCAAAAAACGGCACCGTTTCCATAATTCTTATTTTCTATTTTGTTTATTATTCAATATGTTCCTCTTTAATTTGTTTTTATATTTACAATCATTGTCCTCTTTTTTCCTTCATGTTAATAACTGCGCTTTAATTTATATAAAATGATCTAATATTTTTTAGCCGTATTCTTATTTTCATTCTTATGATGGAATAGTTATTTAATTTAATGTTAAAATCATTGTTGTGTACTAAAATATCGAGTTAAAAATAATGTAAATGTGGCTAATTGATTCTTTAAAATTTTGTAAATTTAATTATTGATGATGAGAGAAAATATTGATGATGAGAGAAAGAATAATTCAAGTAAATATGTTGTCCTAATTTATGATTCTAACCCTAAAAAAGTAAAAAAATACTATTCTATTCATCTTGACCCTTTATCGTAGGGTTTTTAATAATCGTTGATCTAAACAAGAAAACATTATCTATTTTATATATATTTTACATCAAATGCTCTTGTCATGTCTGTCTCGAATCGGAAGAACTTTTTTTCGGGAGCGAGATTTCTTCCCTTAAATTTGGTATTGTATAGTCTTTAATTCTCTTTCCAACCTCGAGAGAATGAGAGGTTGGTTTTCAGATTGGAGGATTCCAATTTGTCTACAACAATCACTTTGACAATCCCTTCCTAAAAATCAACTTTAATTAGTACCACACAAACAACGTTATTTGGGGTGCTAATTATCAGAGAAAATATAAATTTTATTGATAATTTATGTCAGATTCTCAAAATACAAACATTCAAAATTCAAAAGGTTGTTGAGAGAAATGTGATAAACTCCACTCATCTTGAGGAAGGTTATCTAGAAGGTTCTAGATAAGTTTTACTTCAAAAATTTGACGTTGATCTAAATCGGGTCCCTCTATATGGCAAATGGATGTCAAGACATTAATCTTAATGAGGAAATTATATAACAACCCCATATAGTTTGTTTTACATCCAATGCAGCATCCGAGCTTTCCAATGTTTTGATCATGTTATAAAGTCTTATGGGTTTGATCAAAACGAGTTCGAGAGTTGTGTGTATAAAAAGCGTGTCGGAATTGCATTGGTATTCTTAGTACTACACGAGATGACATTATGCTCATCGAAACGATGTAAATGTGTTATCGTACGTAGCGGCATGGCTTTCAAAAAAACAGGTTTGATATGAAGGACTTTAAAAGCCGTCACATCCTTGGGATCAAGATCACCGAGATCACAAGAAAAGGATGATAGGCTTATCGCAAAGCTTCATACATGTATTACCGCTCAGAAACGATTCAGATGCAGATTCCAAGAAAGGCTTCGTACCTTTTCGTACATGGAATCCATCTATCCAAGAAAAATGTGCCCTAAAGACACAAAAAGAGATAGATGACATGAAAGGCATTCCTTATGCTTCGCCGTCGGGCCTTATGTATGCAATCTTTACGAGACCGATATCCGCTTTTCCTTGCTTGGCATGGTGGCAAGATATCGAGTAACCCGGGAAGGAACATCGACTACGCTTAAAACATTCTCAAGTGTCGAAAAAGAACTCAAGATAGAATGTTGGTTTATCGATCGATAGTCTAATCCCCATCGCCACACGGACTCAATTTCCAATCGACATAGATTCCAAAAACTATCCGCCTCGATTAGTGTGCTTTCATTTGGGGAAGTGTAGCCATGAAATGAATGAGTGTGAAGTAGAAATGCATCAACGACTCAACCATGGAAGCCGGGTAAGTAGCGCAGAAGCAAAGGAAAGAACCACTTTGAAACCTTCTTAGTGGACTTGGTTGGAGTTCGAATTTGCCTAGCAATATTTGCTAGGGTTGCCAAATTCAAGGGAACCAAGAGTCCACGAGTCAAACAAGCCCTTCTTATACGAAAAATCGTTAGAGATGAGATATAGAGGTGGCAAAGATCGCGTCGGATGACAACCTAGTTCACAAAGGGTCCGCCTCGTATACATTCGAGACATGTGAAAGGATTGGGTGTCAAGACCGAGATACATTATTAGGTTCATGGTGGCATTAGTTGTCACGACACGAGACATAGATGTATACTTAAAAGTTGCTTTGAGTATAAGTGGGAGATTGTTGATTATAATCGAAAGTATGCTTTTACTTTGTCGAACTAATCAATTTCGCACTTATTTAATGAAATAAATTGTTTATCATTTGTTGCTTTAAATGATTGAATGTTACATATATTTATTTGCATAACTGCTCAATAAATAAAGACGTGTTACATTGTAGTTAATTTAGTGATACCAAGATCACGAAGATTAAATTAATGGTTCAGTAACTAAAAAGTACATCATTCACGACCTAGATGGAAATGAACAATCCATCGTGAAAGGTTGTAGTGTAAGGCTCGATTGGTTTGTCTTGACCAAGAGATTACACTAGTGCATGACCGATGCATTGAAGAGGACCTGATGGGAGGATAAATTCTTGAGAATCCAACTAGGAAGAATTAGACCTCGATTGAATTGCGCTGGTTAGTAACTATTGCTTTGACTTATTGTAGGAAGAGAATCGTGAGATTCAATACCCTATATCTTGGGCAATGTTATTGGTCACATCGCGATTGATAGAATCGTAAAAACGCTTTGTTCGATTTGGTTCCCCTTGGAGGTTCATAAGGTTTATCATACCAAATCTTGCAAGTGGAACTAGTTTTCCGTATGAATAATAATGTTGAACCGCTCGACCAAGGATAAAAGATATTAATTAATGGAAAGCTATTTCCTTGAATTAATTAATGGGCTAGATAATCTTAAACACGGAAATAATAATCGGAGCCATATTAACTGTAATATGGGTTAAGATGGATAGTGCAATATTAATTATGTAGTGGGATTAATTAATATTTATGGGCTTGAATAATATTGTGGCTCAATATTGATAATTCAAGATCCATTGGAAGGTCCAATCTTAATTCTCCTAAAGGCCCCCAAGTAAATTTCCAAGATAAAGTCCAATAACCTAAAAAGGTGTTTAAAAATAAAATAAATTTGTTGCCTATTTTTCCTTGTAATTTTCGAAATTTATGGATAAAAGGGGAGAAAGATTTTCTTTGAATTTTGTTATGGAATGAAGATATGTGTTCTTGGAATACAAGATTATCTCATTGAATTCAAGAAATCTCCCACTTGGTTATTCATATAGTGTGTTTCGAAATTTTTGAAGAATAAAGGGCAAGAAAGATTTTCTTGATTTTCTTGAAAAGATATTATGGAAGATATGTATTTCTTGAAATACAAGAATATCTCATAAATTCAAGAAGATCCAAATCTTGGAATCTTGATCCAATATTTTCGAAAAATCCATAACTTGATGAGGTGGGATTTTTGTGGAATATTTTAATTATGGGGAAAAGAATATAGGAGATATATTCAAGATTTCTTGGAGATCAAGAAAAGATTTTCCCACCTTGTTTTTCTTCCCAAATTTTTGCCCAACACCTATCTATAAATAGGGGATGATTCTTTCATTTCCAAGTACAATTCCATGTGCTGGAAAATTAGCAAATCCACAAAAGTGGTGCAACAAAGTTTATTTTCTCCTTTTGTTAATTGTTTGCAAGTATCCTTCCACCTGATTGATTGTGCAAGGACGCTGAAATACTTGGGAAGGACTTTTTGGTGTGTTTTTCACATACAAGACCATTGTCATTCCAAGAGGTATGCGTTCACGTAAACTCGTCGAGTAATTCCGCATCCAGTAGGATTTTACGTGAATTATTTATATGCATGATTTGTTGTTGAAATTATTATTTGAATTAATATGGGTTAATTCATGCTAGTAATAATTGTTAGAATTAAATTTGTGTTTAAATATTCATCCCGAATAGATCCGGGTAAATTATTCCCCAACATTTGGTAAGGAGATCACCGAAATTCCCGAGTATTAACATACGAGACGCTTGAGAAGGCCCTTGGAGACAAGATCTCCCATGAAGATCAATCGAAGGCATAATGCGATTTGAACTTTAGGGCACGCCTATATTGTCACAAAACAAAGCAACGAGGAAACTTGATCTAAAGGTCGCCGAACAAATGTCGAACCAAAGACAACTCGATGCAAGAAATGCTAATGCACGGTATCCTTCGCTCGGTTGAGGAAATGGGCAACAACGCTAGTTGTTTACGTGATCGCCAAGATATACGGGTCGACCAAGAAACGTGATGTGGCGATATGGACTTGAAATGGAGAGGTCACCACCGGGTCGAGTCCGAGTATGCCGCATAAGGTGAGTTGGTCCGTTTTGTCCGGATAGGTTGAGTGAGCCCTTGAGATAGCGAAGAGGAGCTTGACCGGCTGAACATCTCTTTGAAATTTACAAGTCGACGAGTTATCGTTAGATATTGATGAAAACCTTTGGCTACGCCCATCTTGTGTACTTATGCCGAGATAGAAAAAGTCCTCTTTGCACTTGCAACCTTTATATTTGTCGATAGACCCATCCGGATGATTTTGTGAATAAAGAAGAGAGACGAAGTTTTTTAGATCTACAAGGGCCGAAAACCCATTTGCAACCAATGATATTGAAACTGTTTGGAGATGGAGGTCAAGGTTCCCATGCAAGAAGGCATTATTAACGCCTAATTGGTTTGACGACCAATTACGAGACCAATTCAAGGTAGTACCATAGTTGCGCCTTGATAACCGGCTGAACGCGCTCTTTGAAATCGAGTCCGTATGCTGATGAAAACCTTTGGCTACAAGTCGCGGTCGATAGACCCATTCGGTTTCGGATGCCCCATTTGCAACCAATGATATTGCTATTTGGAGGTGGAGAGACTAGGTCCCATGTCCCATGACGCCATGCCATGCTTATGGCTGGGGTGTCCATGCCCCCCCCCAATTTCTTCCCTCAGCTATTATACATATGTGCATTAATTCTTTCAACTTTGATATGCAAGGAATAAAAAGGAGAGTGTATACATGTTATACATTGCATAGTAATTGCAGATTTAGTTGGGCTCTTGAAAAGTAGCTGAATTATTTAAAAGTTGGCCCAATCCTAAATAATTAGTTAGATTGAGTGGTTTATTCATTACCATTAAATTTAACCTTTCAAATTTCACTATATTTGTAAATTGATATTAATACTATTACTATATAAATTGATATTTATATCATTTAATGTTACACTCAAGTTATAAATGTAGCGATATTAATTGATAAGTGTTATAGTATTAGTTTATAAGTGTAATGATATAAATTTCATATTATGAACAATTTTCACCGAAAACCCGCTCGTTAAGAACATACTTATACTTTTTGAGATATTTAAGGAAAAAACATTAATGGATATTAGTGTAAATATAAAATATCTAAATTTTTTTATTAAACACATAAATGTTGAATTATATATTTTGGCCCCCGGGTTAGTCATCCTGACTCCGCCTCTGGCCGTGCGCCATTTAGGATCGACCAAAGCTTGTTTGACAGTGGACGGCTCAACGTCCGTAGGTAGCGGGTGTTTGGTGGCTGCATGAAGTGTTTTCGGTTTGTAGATGTTGTTGGTGCTTCGCGTGCGCATGGGATGGGTACGCTGTGGGTGTGCAGGAGCAGTCGTAGGTATAGATGCAGCCTGTGGGGGTAAGAGGGGGGGCTGCATGGAAAGGTCAACAACTTGGGTCAAGGGCGGAGCGGCGACGACTGGAGCAACAGTGGGCAGCGGGGAAGAGACACCTGGTGTCGAAGGGCCAATGCTCGAGGGTGAGAGAGGGCCTGATGGAGGAGGCTCATTTGAGGCAAACGGCAACATGATTGTGCAAGAGGAAACTGAATGATGCTCTTGCAAGGGTAATGGAAGGCCTGGGAAAGAGGTCTCCATAAACTGAACATGCCTTGAGTTATAAATACGACCAGAAAAAATATCATAACATCGGTATGCATTTTGGGACGTTGAATACCCGATAAATAAGCACGGTGTATAAGGAGGTTGCAACTTTCCAGAGATATAAGGACGTAGCCATGGGAAGCATAAGCAGCCGAAGACCCGTAACTTGGAGTAGTTTGGAGCCCGACCAAACAGTACTGAAAATGAACTTTTTCGACCAAGAAGAGGTGTAGGCATGCGATTTATTAGATACACCGCTGTTTGGAGAGCAAAAATCCAGAATTTAGCAGGCAACTTAGCATGATGAAGAAGTGCACGACCAACTTCAAGTATATGCCTGTTTCGTCGTTCCAAAATCCCGTTTTGTTGAGGCGTATGAGGGGCAGTTGTAAGCCAACTAATACCCAAGTGAGCGAGAGATGAGCGAAGTGCTAAGAATTCTCCCCCATTATCTGTATAAAAATTCTTAATTTTGTGGCCAAATTGATTCTCAACAAGGGGTTTGAAATTATGAAAAATGGACGAAACTTGAGATTTTGCATTCATCGAATACAGTCAGCAATATCTAGAGTACAAATCAACGAATAATAAAAAGTACTTTGAGCCATCCACAGAAATTTCAGACGTAGGTCCCCACACATCAGCATTTAAGTAATGAAGAGGATGTAGCGCAGTAAATGAACTCAATGAAAAAGGCATTCTACTAGATTTACTCAAACGACAAGAAACACATCCATTGCCCAAAACCTGGGACTTGTCCAAAGTAGGTAATTTAAAATGATTGATAATAAAACGACTGGTATCCACAGACGGATGACCAAGTCGTGCATGCCAACTAGAATGAGAAGTGCGAAGACCAAAAGCTGCAGTAAAAGGACCACCAACTTTGCTCGAGGGTAGGTGGTAAACCCCATCACAACACGAGCCTTTAACCAGAGACACCCCCGTGCTCCGATCCTTGACAAGAATATGAGAGGGAAAAAATTCCATACTGACATTATTATCACGAGTAAATTTGCTGACAGAAAGTAGGTTTTTTCGAGAACCCTGAACACATAATATATCAAAAAGAACAAACTTACGAGACGGATAATTTAATAAGGAAGTACCAGTGCGGGTAATTGGAAGGCCAGTACCATCAGCAAGCTGTACTTCATCAGTCCCGTCATACTCCGAATAAATTGACAGGTTATTTAAATCTGCAGTCATGTTGTGAAAAACACCAGAGTCAACCATCCAATTAGAATTAAAATGATTACCGGAGGGGGTTTGAGCAAAATTTGCCATGGGAGTAGGAAGGCGACGGCAAGTCAGTGCGCCATGTCCTTTGAAGCCGTAAATTTGGCAGATGAGTGGAGATCGGTCGTGAGAACCAGATTGGTTGTTGCCCGAGCGTGACTGACCTCTGTTGTGTGATCCCCAATTTTGCCCAGAAGGCGGCATGGATGGAGAAGAGTTTGAGTTGCCCCTGTTGGTTGAAAAGGAGGAGTTACCACGTGGCTTGGATGGTTTGTGAGAGGAACGTGAGGCGGCATTTGTTGTTGCAACGAGTGAGCGGGTGGCAGCCTCTTGAGACTTCAACGTCAGTTCGTGTTCATAGAGTAGGTCATGAAGTTTCTCAAACCGGAGAGAGGTTTCACGAGCGTACTCGGGGCCAAGGCCATTAATAACGAACAGTTTGAGGTCATCTGCACTTACAGGTTGGTCAATCAGGGCTAGCTCATCAGCCTTGGATTTGACGTAGTGAAGAAACTCAGAGACAGAGCGATCACCAATGGTGATGCGATAGAGCTCGCTCTTTAGCTGGTTAACATGGGAGCGCGACTTGCTGGCAAAGAGTCGCAATAGAATGGCCCAGGCCTCCGCGGACGTCGAGGCGGAGGAAACAAGAGGGAGTACCTCAGGAGCGAGAGAGCCGAACATTGCGGCGAGCAACAACTGGTCTTGTTGAATCCAGTTGATGATGGCCAATGAGTTGGAGCCATCGGCAAGACGAAGCAGACACGAACGGGTGTCGTTGATGAACCCTAGGAGGTTATGACCTCGAAGGAGAGCAATGAGATGAGCGCGCCAGGAGGTGTAGTTTTTGTTGCAAAGTTTGATGGGAAGGTCATGGCGGGCGGAGATGGGGATAATAGCCGGTGGGGAAGGCGGCGAAGCGGTTGTATCCGCAGTGGAGTCAGACATCGTGACGGATGAAGACGAGTGTGAGCGGAAGAGAAGGGTAGGTTGTTTAGGATCGAAACCCTCGTGATACCATGAGAGAATTTTATCTCATCTAAAAGCTAGAACTTGTAGAGAGGGTCGGAAATAATCTATTTACTTAATTTTCCTCAACACTTCCCCCGACCGCGTGGGTAAATCATTGTCTCTCGCTTTCCTGCGGAGAGGAGGCCAAACAGAGACAATTTAAATGAAATGGAAATGTTTCCACTTAATCGAACCCACAACCTGGACTTTGATACCATGTAGAAAATATAAATTGTATTGATAATTTACAAGCGTGGGATTACACAGATATATATACACGTATGAGGAGATACAATCAGATTCTCAAAATACGAACATTCAAAATTTCAAAAGACTGTTGAGAGAAATGTGATAAACTGACTCCACGGATTGAGGAAGAAGCTATCTAGAAGGTTCTAGATAAGCTTGACTAATAATTACAACTTACAAATTTAGTATTCTTAATTCGGATTAAAAATATTAAATTAGAACAATATATATAATTAAGAGCCCATTTATTAAATGGAGTGGAAAAAAGGACACAACTGTTGATATAAAAAAGAACTTTCCATAATAAAAAATAAGGAATAAAAAGAATTAGTTGCAAATTGTGCCTTTCGTGTTAGATTTAATTGGATGGAAAAAAAGGACATGATTGCAAATAGAAAAACAAATTAAAGAGGAACATATTAAATAATAAACAAAATAGAAAATAAGAATTATGGAAACGGTGCCGTTTTTTGGTGGACAGCACGCTCCTGTACAGGATGCGATCCACTCCCGAGATTTTGGTAGTGATAGCGGCGCTTTTCACCTGTTCCAAACTTTCAATTTTATTTATAACACCCAAATAAAATTTATTTGGGATAGGAGTATACTTGTCATTTAAAACTCAAATTAAATTTGTAATGAACTAAATATCTTTTTCTGTCTAGGCAGAATTTGCCAGGTGAGAATTACTCTTTTATATTTTTTAAATTTTATTTAAATCATTTTTAAAATTATAATTTTTATATTATTTGGAATACTTATTTTACTTTTAGTGCCTGACTAGGATCACATGGTGCATCGTATTCATATAGTGCTTTTTTTTTTTTTTTTATATATGTGACAAAATATAAATTATTAATGATTAAAAGAATATAATATAACACTACAAAAAACGCAGCGTTTTATCGACGGAATTTAGCGACGGTTACAAGAATCGTCGCACATAGCGACGATTTTAGCTACATTTTTAGCGACATTTTGGACTAACCCCTTTAGCGACGAATTTAGCGACGATTTTTAATTTTTTTTTTAATATTTAATATTAATTATGTAATTTTTTTTTTAATGTTTCAGGATTATACTAGGTTTTTTAATTGTTGTTAATGAATCTTACTGTATATTTAATTTATAGTCACTTGGAGAAGAGTTCCACCTGATCGTTGTCAGATCTATTTCGAGGAGTTTATGATATAAATTTAATTTATAGTATATTTAAAAATATATATTGATTAAAAGTAGTACTTGTATAAATACAAAAGTAGTACTTGTTTAAATGAAAAACATTACTTGTTTAAATAGAAAAGTATTACTTGTTTAAATAGAAAAGTAGTACTTGTTTAAATAGAAAAGTAGTACTTGGTTAAATGAAAAATATTACTTGTTTAAATTAAAAGTATTACTTGTTTAAATAATAGAAAGCATTACTTGTTTAAATGAAAGATATTACTTGTTTAAATAGAAAAGTAGTACTTGTTTAAATAGAAAAGTAGTGTTTGTTTAAATAGAAAAGTAGCACTTGTTTAAATAGAAAAATACTAATTGTTTAAATAGAAAAGTAGTACTTGTTTAAATGAAAAGTAGTATTTGTTTAAATGAAAAATATTATTTATTTAAATGAAAGGTATTACTTGTTTAAATGAAAAGTAGTACTTGTTAAAATGAAAAGTAGTATTTGTTAAAAATGAAAAGTAGTACTTGTTTAAATGAAAAGTAGTACTTGTTTAAATAGAAAGTGTCACTTGCTTAAATGAAAAGTAGTACTTGTTTAAATAGAAAAGTCATACTTGTTTAAATGAAAGATATTATTTATTTAAATGAAAGGTATTACTTATTTAAATGAAAAGTATTACTTGTTAAATGAAAAGTATTACTTTTTTAAATAGAAAAGTATTACTTGTTTAAATGAAAAGTAGTACTTGTTTAAATGAAAAGTATTACTTGTTTAAATAGAAAAATATTACTTGTTTAAATGAAAAGTAGTACTTGTTTAAATGAAAAGTAGTACTTGTTTAAATAGAAAAATATTACTTGTTTAAATAGAAAAATATTGTTTGTTTAAATAGAAAAGTAGTACTTGGTTAAATGAAAAATATTACTTGTTTAAATGAAAAGTAGTACTTGGTTAAATAGTATTTTTAGGACACATACAATTTTAAAAGAATATAATCATTTATTTATAATTTATAAAGTAAAAAATATATATAATTATTATTTTAAAGATTATTAGATAGTTAAATTTAAAAAATGAAATAAAAAAAAAAAAAAAAAAGTGTAAAAACACCGAATTAAAAATAAATAAATAAAATATAATTTTAATATAATACAACTTAATTTAAATTTATAAATAAATAAAAATTAGAATTATTATATTAAAATGTTGTTAAATCATTAAATTAGATAATTGAAATAAAGGATTTTTTAAAAATTGAAAAAAAAAAATGATTTTTAGGATATATAGAATTAATTTCTTTAAGTAAACGAAAAAAGGAAGTGGCCGAGCGGATCGATCCCTCGCTCAGGCGCCCATAGGTTCCGTATTATTATTATTATTATTTATTTATTTATTTTGAAAAAAGGTAAAAATTTATTAATAAAGAGCATCAGGAAGGCCCCAGGAAGTATAAGAAAACAAAGAGAACAACCATCCTCAACCAAATGATATTATATTTAATTATATATGTGTAATCATAATAAATTTAACACTTAATTGAATCGATCGAATTGAATAGAATTATTCTATGAGAGAATAAACATGATTATAATTGAATCAATAGAATAAAATAAATAATTAATATAAAATTACGAATATTTTTTTTTTGAATTAATCACCCTTAGGTCCAAAAATACCTTTGACCTCACCCTTAGGTCCAAACTACCTTTTTAATTAGTAGTAGGTCCAAAATGACTTGTGTTTTATCCATTCTACCCTTAAATTAATTCCTACCCATAAATTAATTTCATAAATCACAACCCTAAAATCACATTCAAAATCTAACCTGAAAACTCTCTCTCTCAAATCGACCCAACTCATCTACTCTCACTCTCTCGTAAATCGCCACCGCCGCGGTCATTCTCCCCGTGCCACCGCGGCGGCCACCCGAAACCACAATGACGGAGGCGCGCACCTTCCACTCCACACTCACGGTGCCGCGCCCACCTCCACCTCCGTCGCTCGACGACCCCCCCCCCCCTAAAAAACCCGAACGCCGGCCCCACCAAACCCGAAACAGCGGTGCCCCACCTCCACGCTCGCGGCTGCCTCCCCACCCAAGATTGGGGTTCTTTGAAGTAGGTTTTTGGTAACCCTAATGCGTCTTTTGATTCTGATAAAGAAAATAAAAGGCTTGTGATGGATAATAAGATTTCTAACCTTAAATCTTCATCAATGCCCTTGAAACCTATGTTTTAAAAACCGAAACCGGAAGTTGAGCCGGACTACCCCAAAAAAAGTTGGACCGGGGTCGGACCGGTCGGACCGGATTGAGCCGGTATGACGTCATAATAAATATTTTATATATATAATATGCATATTTTTTTTAAAAAATCAAAATATAGAGTATGGTAAGTGAATATAAAGTATCTAAAGTTACTTCAAAGTTCAAACTTCAAAGTTCAAAGTTCAAACTTAAATTTCTAAACATAATAGAAATGTCCATTAACATAAATAGTTCCAACTTTCAAATTCTCGGCGAGCACAAAATCGCTGGCAAAACATTCATTTTCCCCACTAATTTTTTCTGCACATAATCAACATAAATAAAGTGGGAAATCTTGTGCCGGTAACTTACAAACCTCGCCGGAATAAAAATTCCAGGAAAATAAATATAAAAATCCTCTCTACGAGGACCTAATAATAAATAAAAAACTAAAAAGGAGGAAAAAAATAAACCTCTAATTAATTAATTAATTAAACAAGTTTAGAAGCTTTAATTAAAAGCCTCGATTGGTTGCTCCCACACCAAATCACAGATTCTTGAGAATTCATCGACGGGCTTCCGAAGCCGCCGTTTCTCCGAAAAACGCATTTGTTTTCATGCCCGAAAACCCGGCGTTAAACTCGGATCAAGATCGCCTTCAAACCATGCCGTTTTTCGCCCCAAACTCGACGAATCCTCCGGCTCCGATTCCATTAACTCCGCGATTGGCTTCAACGCGCCGCCACGAAGAACCGTCTCCACCGCCGCCTGACACACTTGCTAGTTGCCCATCCACAAAAGCCCCACCGCCCCGTTCACCGGGTTCACCGTCCTCCCGGCGAGCAATCGATTTCGTTTGGGTTTAATTTGGTTTGCCTCTGTGCTTAGCCGCGAGCTTAGGGCTTTTCTGATTCTCAATTCTCAGTTTCTGAAAGAAAGAATCGTTTTTGGGTTAAATCGATTTTGTTTTTTCAGTAATAAAAAAAAATTTAAGTGAAAACCGGTCAAAACCGCCGGTTTACCGGTTGACCGGTTTCCGGTTTTGACCGTTTTCAACCGGTTTTTTCGGTTTTTGGGGTAGCGGTCCAATAGCGGATTTTATACCTCTATTGGACCGGTTCAGGGCGGTTCACCCGGTCCGACCGGTTCGACCCGCCGGTCGGACCGGGTTTTTAAAACATAGCTTGAAACCGATGAATTGAGCGAGAAATCAAGAATGAAGGGGTTTTCGCAAAAAATGGGTTTGTATTTTTTTGTGGGTGACGGATCTGGTGGGTACAAAAGGGGTTTGTGATTTTTTGGAATCTGATTTGTTTGGTTGATCAGGGTGTTTGTTGAACAGGGTATCTGGTGGATACAAAATGGAGCTCCCGCGCGCAGAAGGCAGACTTCGCCGATCCAAATGCAGCCCATCCATGCCGCCGCCGTCTTTCCCAAAAAAATCAGCCGTCGCCGGAGTTGGAGCAAATCTGAACTCTTTCGATGATTGGTGAAGTTGATTTGTGTTTTGTGCAAATTTGTTTGGTATTTTCTTCTGATGTGTTCTTTCATGGGGGGTTTTGTGTTGGAAGTATTTTATATATATTCTTTATTGTTTTGAATTAGTGACATTTTTTTGGTAGATCTGATTTCTTTGAAATCTGATTTTTTTCTGGGGGTTGTTTGTTGTTTAGGATGTTTTGTGATGAGTTCGTCTAATTCATAGTGAGTTTGGTGCAGAGTTCGTCTAATTCTGTGGTGTTTCTTTGAATTTATGATTTAGGTTGGTGCTGAGTTCGTCTAATTCATAAAGATGAAGATGTTGATGAAGGAGGGTGGGTCTTTTCAAGTGAATTGAAGATGAAGATGCATAGGTTCATGAACATACATGCACATGTTCATCAATGTGATGAATATGTTCATGTTGGAACTCGGAATGAAGATGAAGAAATTTTAGACAAATGTAATTTTTGGAATTTTTTATATTAAATATCTGTAATTTTTCAAATTTTGATATGAAATTTCGAAGTTGTAATATTTTTTAAAATTTTGATATGAAAAATTTTAAATTGTAATTTTAATATGATTTTTTTTGCAATTACTGTAATTTTCTAAAATTTTTATATGAAATTTTCAAGTTGTAATATTTTTTTTTTATTGAATTTTTGTGAATGTGTAATTTTGTAGGATAATTTTGGACCTAAGAGTAATAATAGGTTTGGATGGACCTAAGAGTAAAAGTCATGTGGGCTTTGGACCTCTAAGTCATCCACTCATTTTTTTTCAACATGCGTACGCGTGCCGTTCAAGAGCTGGTATTTATAAAATTGCACAAGAAATTAAGAACTCAAGACTAACTTCAATGTTCCCAAGGCATTACAAAAGAGAGATTAATTTGAGTTAGTAAATAGAACATAAGATTATAATTTAAGGACTTATGGTGACCACATAATTAATTAGTGACCTTATTTAAGCATGATGATCATATATATAAGTGACCTTATTTTAGTAGATGAACAACTTAATTTATAAACGGGTACATGAATTGCAGATGAAGCTCCATATTGTTTGTGCTGCTGCACGATGACATCTTGTATGAGCTGTGTCATGATGATTTCTTCAACTGCTTATCTTTTCGGCATTTTTATATCACCACTCTTCACTTGAACTGATCCGCGAACAACGGCCTGCGGTGAACCCCTCGAAGCCTCCGACCTAGGGATGAGAGAGTATTCGAGCTCCAGTTCTTGGAAGATGTTAATCATCGTCTCAGCCCTGTACATGCCTTTGACCAGCTTGGCCAAGTAGGGCACAACACCTCGTCCAACAGTTAGACGGCTGAAACACGAGTCTAGGAATTCGGAAACACATGTCTACGTTCAAGCGTGTAGGCTTGTGAAGGCGTTGAAAAAGTTGGGCAAGTAAATCGCACCCTTCTGGCAGGCCTGCTTCGGTGCATGCGAGTTGGAGGTGGGAGACGCGCTGATTCGGTTGCAGTTTCGACATGTTTTCCATTCAAAGGAGTGAGGAGAATGGTGACGATGAGGCATCGAACGTTTCGCCAGCAGTACGGCTGTGTCTACCATCGGAATCAAGTGCCCTGGGGCCAAGAATATGGGACAAGAACAAAGTGCGGTGGGTTTCCATTCATGGCCATATTAATACTTTGTTATTTTTGTTTGGTTATTGTGGTGATTGTGCTGATCTGAATGGGTGGTTACTGGTTAGGTTGCGTTTTATAGCTTGGATGCTCGAATGCCTCCAAAATTTTGGGTTGGTACGTACTATTGACAAATTTGTAAAGAATAATAATATCATTATGCAAAAAATTGAGAGTAATAGCAAGAATTGAAACTGTTGTTATATGAGTTAAACCCCCTTGCTATTAAAATCAGCTGGGGCTATTCCTTGTCATTGACTTCTTACCATAAGTGGCGATGTATAGTAAGATAACTCTTGTTGTTATAGCTTCTTGCTAAACCTTGAGACGTTAGCAAGGGTTAGCAATTGCATTTATATAAATTCTACCCCACTTGTCACACACTTTATTGTCAGACACAATATTTGCTATTATTATACAGAACGAAAAAGTCTTTTGGTCTAATAACTTATTTACCGTCAAATTTTCATTCCAAAAAATTAACTGTTCAATTTTGATCCCATAATTAAATTGATTGTCCAATTTTGGTTTAATTTTTTTGCCAAAAAATCGCGAACAACATTAATGCGATCACATATAACTCACGTGCTGGTAAAATTTGGGGGTTTCCTATACTCTCGAAGACGTGAACACTGGCTATTTTTTTCTTTTTACTTTTTTACACGTTTTAATCAATTAAACTACGCATGTGTAAATAACTCTATAAATTAAATCAAAATAAAATTTTAAAATCTGTAAATTTAAGAATGACTAGATTTTACCGGCACGTGACCGAAAATGTCGACGTTTTTGCTACTTTTCGGTGAAAATTAGACCAAAATTGGACAGTCGATTTAATTGTGATTAAAATTGGATATTTAAATTTTTTTGGGATAAAAAATGGACAGTAAATAAGTTATGAGACTATTTTTTTTTCTCTTAAGCAAGGATCGATCCTTAAAATGTTTTATTTAAGGGACTAAAATAAAATATTGATCATTTCCTTATAGCAAGGATTGATCATTGCTTTTAGTTATTTTTTTTATAAAAAAAATCAATATACGTTAATACAATTAAAATAATTTAATAATAATATTTTTTAACAACTTTTTGTTGACTACCAAACAATGTTTTCATAACCGAACCGGTGATCGAACCGGACAGATCACCGGACAACGGTTCAACCAGGTCGGACCGGTTCAACCGGAGGTTCAACCGTTAAAATGATTTCTTTCTAATTTTTGTCAATATTTCTTATTTTAGTTAAAAAAATAAAATAAGTATACACCTACAAAAAATTAAATATATATATTATAAAATTTTATATTTAAAAAAACACAACAAAAGTCATAGTCATAATAAAAAAATAACACAATAATATAAGAGAAAATAATATAAAAGGGGGAAGGTGGACCTTATATTTTTGTCCCACATCGAAAGTATTAAAGAAAAATGTGAGAGGAAATAATATAAAAGGATGGACCTTGATTCATATATTTGTCCCATCTCTCATACATTTATCCCACATTGAAAGTGTTGGAGAAAAATGTGAGAGAAAGTACTATAAATTTTTGCCCCCCTCATACATTGATCCCACTTTGAAAGTGTTGGAGAAAAATGTTGGAGGAAGTATTATAAAATTTGTTTCATCTCATACATTTATCCCACATTGGAGAAAAATGTGAGAGAGAGTATTATAAAAATTTTCATACCTCATACATTTATCCCACATCGAAAGTGTTGGAGAAAAATGTGAGAAGAAGTATTATAAAAAATTTCCCACCTCATACATTTATCCCACATCGAAAGTGTTGGAGAAAAATGTGAGAGAAAGTATTATAAAATTTGTCCCACCTCATACATTTATTCCATATCGAAAGTGTTGGAAAAAAAATGTTAGAGGAAGTATTATAAAAATTTTCCCACCTCACACATTTATCCCACATCGAAAATGTTGGAGAAAAATGTGAGAGGGAGTATTATTAAATTTGTCCCACCTCATACATTTATCCCACATTGAAAAGTGTTGGAGAAAAATGTGAGATGAAGTATTATAAAAGGAATGAAGATGAACCTTAATACATATAGTTAAAAGTTTTTTTTTTTAATTAGAACCGGTTAAACCGGTTTGACCGGTTTTGGTCCGATTTTGACCGGTTCTTCCGGTTTTGACCGGTTCAACCGCAAAAGCGGTTTTAAAAATCTCCGGACTTCCCGGGACCGTTCCCGGTTAAACCGGTTGAACCCGGACCGGTCCGGTCCGGTTATAAAATCATTGCTACCAAATACATATTACAAAAGTTATTATAATTAATATAAAATTTTAATTATAATTACAAATTTAAGATATACAAATCATAAACAATAAAATTGAAATTCATAAAACATACAAAAAAAAAAAAAAAGAAAGGGGCTAAAATATAAGTAAAAAATACATTTAAAATTGATTTCTTTCCCCATGTAATTTTAGAGCCCTGCAAAAAAAAGAAAAAAGAAAAAAAAAGAAGGAAAATACACAGATTGTTTGATTTGATTCTGCAGGTTTATGAATGGAGGTGGTGATTGGTGAGTTTAAATTTTGGATGTCGGGAAGCTGCGTTCCAAATTTCAGCTGGGCGTTAGCTGATTATGTAAGAGCATACATCATCATGTGGACACAGTTTTGTGGCCATAAATGTTTAGAAGAGTTTTTACTTGCCCATCACTTCCTCAGCCGTGAAACCAACAATTTCATGGAGAAAAGCTGATCCAACAAACCTCTTGCTGCTGGTTGTTAGGCCGGTATCTAATTAAAATGATTTTTTTAAAAAAGAAAAATTCAAGTTATAATTCCTTGTTTATTCCCCAAATTTCCACATGACAGGAGATAAATGAATCTGAAAACATCTTAAAAGAGACATGTTGAGTGGCAATATATGATATACTATCTACTTTCGTGGGACAAACGAGAGGGATGGATATCTATGGGACAAACTAAATTAAAATAAGAGTAGTTTTGTGTGAAAATACCTACTCCATTTTCGAAAAAATCGCGGTCAACCCATTTCCCTCTAGTCAGAATAGAGGGAAATAAGTCAACTGAGTAATTATTTTTTAAATTCATTATAGCCTAGTGGTGAGACCACTGTATAATATTCAAACCAATCAAAGAGGGTTCGATTTTCTAATGCAACAAAAAACAAGTTGGGACGTGAAGCAGTTGATCGGATTCCATAACCTAACATCCGGCAACATGGGATTAAATTTGACTATTTCAAAAAAGATGAAAAGTTATGAAACGATTTTAGTTTAAATCCCAAGAAAACATTGTTAAAACGTTCTCGAGGTCTAAATAAATTTGAATTAAGCAAATTATACTCTGTTAAAGAACACAAAAATAATCTTATCTGGCGTAGCAAAGATTAATTAATAACAGATGTATTCAGAGAAAACTTTCAATTTTCTTATTTCTAAAATTAAATCCAACAATTGGAATTCGAAAAAAAAAAAAAAAAAAATCCAACAAAGGGAACAGTTTTAAATAGGCAAAACAATCAGAATCCAATTAGGAGAACTCGGAATCAATAATGATTATTTTCGAAACCTAGGCTTATTAGTTATGTAAACAAGAAAAAATAAACACCACAAATCTGAGTAGAAAAAACAAGGGAAGCGACTAATTAATAGAGCAGACTATAACAGACTCATTGCCATTTACTTAAACTATTATTTCAGAAGAATTTGCTTCATCCAACTTTGTAAGCCCTGAAGATTGTTCTTCATTCTTGGCCTGCTGCATCATGACATCTTGTATGCGATATCTTTTTTTTTTTTTTTCCCACGGTGATTTTTTTTTCCCCCAAAAATCAGGGCGGGCTACAGCCCGGCCCAGCCCTCAAGAAGATCCGCCATTGTCCAGGCCTAACCCAAGCTCCATCAGCTGTGAAGTGGATAAGAGCGATAAGCTTCCAAGGCAAAAGTATATAAAAGAGCTTTGTTCGTGTGTATCGAGCCATTTCAAGCAGCGGTGGTGACCAATGGAGGCCGTGTTGCATAACGAAACAGGGCCAATACACCACACCTTTTTGCCCCTAATTCGGGTGTATGTTTCCACATATTCAGGTTCCAGCTCTTGAAAGATATTAGCCACCGTCCCAAACGCCTGCTCCTCCGCCTCGGACATCTCTTTATGCATCATACGCCATTCTGGAGTGGTTTCATCAGAAGTGCCTCTCATCTGAGCTTTTGTGATTTCGATTCTATCAGGAATGTCCGGAATCTCATAGTACTCCGTGTCGGAAGTGACAGCTTCCGGAAGCTTTGAAGTTAATACCATGTAAATGCATATGAGCGAAAAACAGCTAGTCCCGTGAAACATAATTCTGGGAATATGCAATTTGAGAGCCAAATTAGTGGCCCATGGATAAAACGTATCTGCAATCAAGCAGCTGGGCGATGGCTGGAGCTGTTGAAGCAACTCTTGAACCTGATCTCCTATCGTGGAAATAGCGCCAAAAGTTTGGCTATATCATCTATTGAATTGAGAATATCGAAATTATCCAACTCTGGTGGAAGCCCTGCTTCGGCTAACGGAATTTTGAGGTGGAAGACACAAATAGTGAGGCCAGAGGCGATTGCACGATCGATCACTCTTTTGAATCTGTTTGCGTTTTGCGTTTTGGGGATGGTGACGACGAATCCTCGTGTGGCGAGCAATCTCGCAATGTCCACCATGGGAATCAAATGGCCTTGTGCCAAGAAAGGAAAAAGAACCAAGTGAGGTGGCTTTCCATTGATTAGCATTGTAGATATGAAGGGGTTTGTTCTTTTTTTGGTCCAAGAGGTGTTTGATTTGATTATGCAGGTTAATTTATGAATGGAGGTGATGAGTTTAAATCTTGAATGGTTGGAAGCTTCCAATTTCTGGCTCATCATGAATAATACACTCGTACATTATCATGTAGCTGAGAATTTGTGGCATGGGGAGTGAAGACGGATATTTTATGGGCATTCGTGTGTGCATACATCTTAATTAACAATGCCTAGCTACTTTCGTGGAATAGGATGGAATTTTATAAATAATAATTGAGATACGTAGAAATAGAATAATCAAAATGGACACATCGAATTAAGATGTTAATAATCTATCCATAACATATTAAAAAGTAATTTAGTGTTGAGAATTATTTTTTTATCATTTTACCTACTATCGTCTTTTACTTTGTTTAATTTCATCCCTTCTTTTATTTATTTTGTTATATAATTTTAATTAATAATTTTTTTTTATTCTTTTACAGTTTTACCCCTCTCATATACTAATTTGCTCAATTTTGTCACATCTTTTATTTTTTTTGTAACTTAATAATTATTTTTCTTATTTTTTGTTTTATTTTTTAAATTTATATATTTAATTATAACAACTGGCTTGGAGTTCAGAATTAGTTTTTGAATCCTTTTACTTCAACAATCTTTTAATGGGTTCAAATATTTTTTATTTTTGAAGATTAGACGAAATTTTTACCCAATCATTTTTCAATTATTCATTTTTGTCCTTTTTTTTTGTAACTTTTTTTTAATAATTACTTTTAATTTTCATATTTTATTTTATTTTTTAATACTATTAATTCAATTTTTTTATTCTTTTTTATACAAACTTGAAGAATAAATAAAGAACATATATAAAAAATAATAATTTATAATTAATTAGATTTTTAAATTACAATTAACCATGATATTTTCCATACTTTGAAATTTATGAATTATAGTTTTATTAGATACTTGATTACTTTAGTAGTTTATTGATTATTTTAGTAATGAAATCTCTACTCTTATATATAAAAGTTCACATTAGGGTATGATTGGTATGTTGGAATAGATTGTGAATGGAATAATCATTCCTTAATTTATTCCAAATATGATGATTGATATATTTTTTTGGAATGAATCATCATTCCATTAGGAATGGTCATTCCCAAAAATAAAGGAATTGTGATTCCTTACATATCCCATGGGTTTATGTATTCCACATCTTAAGAAATGATTTTTTTTTCATAAATAATATTATCTTTTTTTTTATAATATTATCTTCTACCCACAACAACAATAATAATACTAAGTTAATAATATTATTTTATTAAAAAAATTATACTCCAACAATAATAATAATATTAAATATAATTTTAATAATTATTAATAATAATTCAAAAGTAGATTCACCAATACTTATATTTCATTCCTAAATCATACCAATCATAAGAATGATAATTCCAATTTCATTTCATTCAGACATTCATTCAATTCATGAATTCATTCCATTCAGTTGTAATTTCATTCAGTCATACCGAATTGTGGAAAACAACTTTAATCTACGTACTAGTTGAGAATTTTCTCTAAAACATTTTACAATTTTTTACACAAATGAAATATTTAATAACCACTTTAAAAAGTTTTAAACTTTAAATGTTATAGAATATTTCATATATAAGTCTACTAAAAACTTTAATTAAGGAAATGTAAATAGTTGTATAATCCAGTGTAAATAAATTATATTTTTCAATATAACATATAATTTTAAAATATATTAGGAGTACACGGTGCACCTCGATACAGATTCACAAGTCGGGAAAATCTATTGTATTTGTACCACACTGCATCTCACTGTTTTCCGATACATTGCTATACAGACCGATTTCAAAACTTAAACAAAATTGCTATACCGCTTTAATACTAGAAGTCTTTTTTTTTTGAGCGCAAATACTAGAAGTCTATAACTGCATTATTTAAAAAAAAAAAAACTTTTTTACATTAAATGATAACATATATTTTTATTACTGGTTCCATAAAATTATTAAGATATTATAAACTACAAAACAAATTTTAACATAGGATTATGATAAACTCTTCTATAAAAATCAAAATCTAATTTTTCACGGTGAAAATCTCTAAATTCCATTCTTTCTTCTCCTCTCGAAACCTCAATTCCACCATCCTCTATCACCTAATAAGTTGGTGTTGCACCTCCTACCTCCCTCCATACGGTAGCCAAAAGTAAATTGTTACTCTATGAGTTTATGTGTGTTACTTTATTTTTACTTCATAACACCTTGCCGTTTTCTGTTGTGTAATATTGTTATATGATTAGTGTAACACTTTTATGTGATTGATGTAATATTATCATGGATTTATGTGTGTTACCCTATTTTTAACAACCCGTGCTTTATGCGGTGTAATAATGTTATGTGATTAATGTAATACTATTATGTGATTAGTGTAATACTATTATGAAAATATGTTCAGTTTTGAATGTAATATTATTACGTTTTTGCATGTAATACTTAGTGGCGGGTGTAGTTAGGTACAACTGTACCCCAAATTTAAAAACTCTACAATTATCCTATGTAAAAAAAAAAATTGTGTATCCCAAAATAAAAAAATAAGTCACTAATTAGCCCAAAATATTTTACTTACTATTTTCCATATCCCAAAATCCAAAATTCTAGATCCGTCATTGGTAATACTGTCATGGGTTTATGTGTTAGTACCTTATTTTTACTCCATAACAGTCCATATTTTCTGTGGTGTAATAATATTATGTGATTAATGTAATAATATTATATGATTAGTGTAATACTATTATGAAATTAGGTTTAATTTTAAATGGGTCAGACCCACGAAATTGAGACTTCCTTCATTTTTGCCTTGATTTTCACCGCGAAATAGGGGTTTAAAAATACATCTATACTTGGTACTGAAATAGCTAGAAACAGTAAGGGTTTACAGCTTTGCAAAAGAAAATATGCTCTAGATCTTTTGGATAGCCGTGGTTATCTTGGTAGCAGGCCTATTCAACCCCAATAGATTCAAAACAATCCTTCATAAACACAGATTCTTCATTATTACAGGATCCTTCAATGTTACAGATTTTCCAGTCCTTTCTCTTCACAGAAACCAAAACTCCAGAGTTGGTAATCCTTTCTGAAGTTTAATATGTATTTTCAAATTTCAATATTTTTTGTAATAGAGATTTCATCGTCGGAGAATGAGCATCACAATTCACAAAATGACAGAAAGAGATAATTAGTGTAAGAGAAAGAACAAATCTTTTTTTTTTTGACAGGAATAAGAGAAAGAACATATCAATCATGTATAGAGTGGTGAACTAAATCCCCAAAATCAAAATTTATTGTTGTTAACAAATAAAAGTTCATACTACAAGAAAAATAGTCATTCTTTCTACTTTTATTTTAATATTTTTTAATATGTCTATTTAAATTTCCAAATCTAAAATAATTTAAATCCTTAAATAAGTAAAAAACTTGCATATGATTTGTCTACAAAATTTTCTAATTATATAGGTTATTTTTAAACTACAAATATAATTATCTACATAAAATGTAAACTGCCTAGAAAATTATTTGTGTAGGTAAGTTTGCCTACGAAAAGTACAAATGCATAGATAGATTCCTCGTAGGTAATTTGTTTGCATATGAAATTATTTTTATAGGTATTTTTTTCAAAGATTATTCTAAAAAATTGTAGGCAATCCTCACTTTTTAAGAAAAAAATTATTTTTGAAGAAAAATTTCCTAGTCATTTTGAAAAAAATTCGTAGGCAATTTTTTATTTTCTTATAGTGACAAGCGAACACATTAATTGTTCTCAAGGCACTAAAGAAAGAGATATTTGAAGTACTGTAAATACTATGTTGAAAAACATAAAAATAATCTTATTTTGGCATAGAAAAGTGTAAAACAGAAATTAAGAGAATACTCTCAATATTCTTATTGTTTAGTTAAAATTCAAAAACCATTTACTGAACTACAATTTCAGAAGAATTTGCTTCGTCTAATTTTGTAACATTTGCAGATTGGTCTGCTTGCTTGGCCTGCTGCATGATGACATCTTGTATAAGTTGTGTCAAATTGTGGTAAGACGAGCCCCCTTGTTCAACTGCATTTTTCGTCGTTTTCCTGAGCTTCCGAGCTCTCTCTCTCTCCTCTCTTTTCCTTCTTCTCCACCTTCCATCACTTTCTCAATTGCCATCTTTATATCTTCACTCTTCACCTGCACTCCCACACTGTCTTCATATCCCATTATCACAGGTATTTCAACGCCTACTCTTACTCCTGTCCTGATTACATTCACAATCAACTTCTCGTTGCAGAATTGCTCCGCAAATACTGGCCATGTTATCATAGGCAGGCCAGCTGTTACTCCTTCAAGTGTCGAGTTCCACCCACAGTGCGTCACAAAGGCTCCCACCTATGGATGAGACAGTATTAGCACTTGAGGGGCACAACACTGAATCAAGAGCCCCCTTCCGTCGCTTCTTTCCTCGAATTTATTTTCCAAAAGCCACGCTTTCAACTCGTCTGATGCATCTCTGATCACCCAAATAAAGGGCCGATTAGATGCTTCCAAGCCTAACCCAAGCTCAATCAGCTGCGACGTGGATAGACACGATAAGCTTCCAAGGCAAACGTAGATGACAGAGCTCGTTTCGTGCAAATCCAGCCATTTCAAGCAGCGGTGGTGATCAATGAAGGCCGTGTTGCCTCTCTCAGCCTTGTCAGAATCATCTTTGTTGCATAACGAAACAGGGCCAATGCACCAGGCCTTTTTCCCCTTGGCTTTGATGTATTTTTCGACATATGCAGGTTCCAGCTCTTGAAAGGTATTAGCCACCGTCCCAAACGCTTGCTCCTCCGACGCAGCCATCTCTTGGCGTATCTTAACCCACTCTGGAGTGAGTTCATCAGTAGTGCCTCTCATCTGAGCTTTGGTGATCACAAAGTATTCCGTGTTTGAATGAATATCTTGGAGACGTTTCGAAGTTGCTAGAATGTGGAAGCATAGGAGGGAGAAACAACTAGTCCCATGAAACACGAGTCTTAGAATACGAAACTTGAGAGCCAAATTAGTGGCCCATGGATAACACATATCAGCTATCAAGCAGGTAGGCGACGGCTCGAGCGCTTGAAGCAGTTCGTCGACCTGCTCCCTTAGCATGGAAATAGCATTGAAAAGTTTGAGCCAATCGTCTACTGAAGAGAGCATATCCAAATTCTCCGACTCTTCTGGAAGCCCGGCTTCAGCAACAGAAATTTTGAGGCGGATACTGAGGCCAGAGGCGATTGCGATCGATCACTCTTCTAACTCTGTTTTCATTTTGGGGAGTGAGTAATATCGTGACGACGACTCCTCGGGTGGCGAGCAATTTGGCAATGTCCACCATGGGAATCATGTGGCCTTGGGCTAAGAAAGGAAAAAGAACGAAATGAGGCGGTTAGTTTTAAATTGATCATATTCAGCATTGTGATAGGGATTGGGAATGAGGAGTTTATTGTTTGGTGCTGGTTTATGAATGGAGGCGGTTAGTTTTAAATCACGGGTTTCGAAGCTTCCAATTTCTGGATTTTAGCTGATGATGATGTAAGAGCCTGCGTCAGTTCTCATCTTGTTGCCCAAGTTTTGTGGCAGGAAAAGTGAAGGAAGAGTTGTGGAGTATCTTTTACTGGTCAATCTCTCTCTCTCTCATACAAAACTAGATAAAATAGATGTTTCGAGGATATGACAAATTTCTAGAGGGAGAACTCATGCAAGTAACCTTGGGGTTGCTGTTGATGAATCTAGATACTGGCTGGATTTTTTATTGTTATTTTTGCAGTCTACAAATAACTATTGACTTGTTGTCTTACATTTATGTTGAAAGGAAGTTGAGACCTTACATGTTCAACTGCAATAGGATGGATTCGTGAAACTACTTGAAATATTTGAAACATTTTCTGCTAACAAAAGTTATAAGTACTATTTTTTGCCCGTACATTATAAATATTCTTTCAAACGGACTTAAAAACTCTTTTTTTTTTTGACGGAACTTAAAACTCTTTCATTCCTTCTAATTTTTTAAATATCCATGATTCAAGTGAAATAATATTAAGAATTAATTACTCGTACATCCATCTATAGGACCAAAAATACTCTTTAAGTTCATACTTTTTTTATAATTAGTAATATGTGCAAAATAGGGCTGAATTTTACCCTATCATCCTTACACGGAGAAAAAGTAAGTGTTGGGAAATTAGGGGTGTCCAGATCTATTCGGTTGAATTTAAATACACATTTAAATTATTTAATTAATTATTAACATGAATTAATCTTAAGGTAGTGTTTTCAATCTCTAATGGAACACAAGAAACACTTTTTTTTTGAAAAAGTTGGGTCTTACCAACTTTAAAAAGAAGTGCTTCTCACTATTCCAATCTAGTTTGCAAATATGTCCTAAATCAATTCAACATAATAATTAATAAGCAAATAAACAACATGCGTACACATAATCCACATAAATCCTAAGCATGCGAAATCTAGGAGTTACGAGATTACATACCTCTTGTAGAGACAACCGTTGAGACAATGAATCTACCCAAAGTGTCTTCTCAAATATGTCCCAAGTTCACGAACGTAATCCGGTGGGAGGATTCTCAACGAACGATTTTAATTTAAAGGAGAAAATATAAAATATTTTGCCACCACCTCTGTGGATTTCTAATTTTTCCAACATATGAAATTGCATTGTGGATGAAAAATTTATCCCCTATTTATAGAGCTAGGGGGGACGGTGGCTAATACCTTTCAAGAGCTAGGGGGACGGTGGCTAATAACTTTGGGCCGATTTGAAATTGGTCCTTCAATTACCACATTATGATATACTTTCCCCATGTTTTAACTTTTTTTTTGATTTTAAATTGAAAATCGGTCCAACAAACCTAAGTCGATCGGTTAAAAAGACACGTGACATTTAATTTTCTATTCTAATTTATTTTTGGTCCGCCATGCGTGTGTATTTTTTATTTTTATTATTTATTTATTTTTAATCACTAATTACAATTGGGTCGGTTCCTGAGTCGGTTCACGGGTCAGTTTCGGGTCGGTTTTACGTGACAGGTCTAGTCAAATTTTTTTAAAATTATTAATATAACTAGGTCATTTTTTTTTAATTCATTTTCAGGGTCGGATTTCGACCCGTTTGGGACATACATATGACGTTACAAAACCCCCCTCCATCTTCAAATCATTCTCTCTCCCCAATTCCTAATTCCTATACAAATCCATCACTCTTTCTACTCCCCTACTCCCATCAATGGCGAAATCCATCACTCTTTCTACCCCCCAACCAATCGACGGCAACTTGCTCGTGGCCATGTGCCTCGCACGCGCCGGCGTCGACAAGATGTTTAGAGTCGTCGGAATTCCGGTGACTTCCCTCGCCACACGCGCCGTCGCACACGGGGTCCGATTCATCGCCTTCCACAACGAGCAGTCAGCGGGATACGCCGCCTCCGCCTACGTGCTCCTAACCGTCTCCGGCCCGGCTGCGTCCACGGAAGATTTGAACTGAAAAAATCTTCGGATTCTCTCTTCAATCACGCGCCCCTGTTGAGCTAGATCTCATGCGCCGCCTCAGTGCTGTTCCCGATTCCGGTGTCACCGTCGCGGAGGTTGGGGGTTTGAATCCTATCAATGTGTACCAGTTGTTCCGCCGCCAGCCGGCTATGGCGGTGCTGCCGAACGGGCAGCCGGTAATTCTGTTCGATCCAGGTATGGCGGTGGCGTACTGGTTCAACCAGATGGGTATGGAGACCCGTTTTTTGCGGCTGCGAGAAATTTCTCCGGTTGTTTCGATAGTGTACGGCTATTAGGGTTCTTCCGTTAATTTCCTTTTCTTCAATTGAGAAAAAAATCCAGGAAAATTCATGTTATTTTTGAGTAATTTTGATGTAGATTTATATTATTCCATCAGATCTGAAATCAGAGTTGATGTTTTAATGCATTTGTGGTAAATCGAGTCTTTTGTTCTTTTACTGTGTGTTCATATGCTGCAATTTTTTGTTTAAAATTGGGGAAGATTTTCTGTAATGGAATGTCCCAGAAAAATTATAGGGAAGGAAATACACAGATTAATTGTAAGGTTTTAGCTTGAAATTGATAAGATTTTTAATTCAACAGAACAAAATGAAAATAGGGAAGGAAATACACAAATTATAACACATTTTCGGGTCGGTTCTAAACCCGATCCAGTTATATTAATAATTTTTTTAAATATTGACTAGATCCAACCCGTAAAACCGACCCAAAACTCACCCGTGACCTGACCCAGGAACCGACCTAATTGCAATTAGTGATTAAAAATAAATCAATAATAAAAATAGGAAATACACACTTGGCGACCAAAAATAAATGAGAATAGAAAATTAATTGTCACGTGTACTTTAACCGGTTGACTAACCGGTTTGACCGGTTTTAGGGCTAAAATAAAAAAAAATTGAAACATTCAGAGGGTATATCATAATGTGGTAACTGAATGACCAATTTTTAATCGGTCCAAAATTATTGGGCTACAAAAAATTTAATAAAAAAAAAAAATCTTAAATTTCTTAGAAAATAGCGTGCTGGCATTTTTGCATTTCTTCCTACTCCTGTATTCTAAACATTAGACCCTGAGCGGCTTTTAGTTGTTGGGTTCTTTACCATCTTTGATAAAGTTTTGGTGTCTAGACTTGCGGATCGAAAATTGCAGTTGTTTTGAGTTTTCTTTTCGTAGGGTTGTTCCAATTTAATGTTTGCTGTTATTGAGATAAGTCATTTTTCAATCTGTGTTTCTGTTTTTTATTATTTGTATTTTAAATATTTTTTAAAAGATGTGTAAAATCAATGGTACACAATCCACAGGAAATTTGTGGTGCTATGAATTGCAAAAATAAAAAATTAATGTCTGAAATTGCAAAAGCTAAAATGTTGTGATTAAGTGTAAATTTCACGAAAGATTGATGATTGTTTATGCAAATAACCTGTTATGAAGAAGAAAAAAAACCTGTTATGAAAAGCAAGCTTTCTGCCCAAGAACAAAGATAGATATAGTTAAGAATTCTGGAATTAACTCCATCTATTTTTGGACATACCTCCATGTTAAGGACATAAGATATACTACTCCTATGTTGTAATAGAGATTTCATCATTGGAGAATGAGCATCACAAAATAACAGGAAAGGAGAATTAGTTTAAGGGAAGAACAGAGCAACCATGTAATTTTTTTTTTTTTTTTTTTAGAGTAGTAAACACTATGTTGAAGAACACAGAGAGATTGAGAGAATATTCCCAAATTTTTTATTTGTTTAATTGTAAATCTACAAGCATCTACTGAACTACAATTTCGGAAGAATTTGGTTCATCTAACTTTGTAATGTTTGCAGATTGGTGTGCAAGCTTGGCCTGCTGCATGATGACATCTTGTATGAGCTGTGTCATACTGAGGTAAGATGAGCCCCCTTGTTCAACTGCATTTTTTGCCGTTTCCCCGAGCTTCCGAGCTCTCTCTCTCCTCTCTCTTCCCTCTTCTCCTCCATCCATCACTTTCTCAATTGCCATCTTTATATCTTCACTCTTCACCTGCACTCCCACACTTTCTTCCTGTCCTATCATCACTGGCACTTCAACGCCTACTCTTATTCCCGTCTTGATCACATTCACAATCAACTTTTCGTTGCAGAATTGCTCCGCGAAAACCGGCCATGTTGTCATAGGCACGCCAGCTGTTACTCCTTCAAGCGTCGAGTTCCACCCACAGTGCGTTACAAAGGCTCCCACCGATGGATGAGACAGTATTAGCACTTGAGGCGCCCACCCCTGAATCAAGAGCCCCCTTCCGTCGCTTCTTTCCTCAAATTTATTTTCCAAAAGCCACGCTTTCAACTCATCTGACGCATCTCTGATCACCCAAATAAAGGGCCGATTCAATGCTTCCAACCCCAACCCAAGCTCTATCAGCTGCGACGTGGAAACGCGTGATAAGCTTCCAAGGCAAACGTAGATGACAGAGCTCGGTTTGTGCGAATCGAGCCATTTCAAGCAGCGGTGTTGATCAATGGAGGCCGTGTTGCCTCTCTCAGCCTTGTCAGAATCATCTTTGTTGCATAACGAAACAGGGCCAATGCACCACGCCTTTTTCCCTTTGGCTTTGATGTATTTTTCAACATATGCAGGTTCCAGCTCTTGAAAGGTATTAGCCACCGTCCCAAACGCTTGCTCCTCCGCCTCAGCCATCTCTTTTCGTATCTTAACCCACTCTGGTGTGAGTTCATCAGTAGTGCCTATCATCTGAGTTTTGGTGATTTCGATTCGATCAGGAACGTCGGGGATCACAAAGTACTCCGTCTTCGAAGTAATATCTTGGAGGCATTTTGAAGTTGCTAGCATGTGGAAGCATAAAAGAGAGAAACAACTAGTCCCATGAAACACAAGTCTCGGAATATGAATCTTGAGAGCCAAGTTAGTGGCCCATGGAATGCACATGTCAGCTATCAAGCAGCTGGGGGATGGCTCGAGCGCTTGAAGCAGTTCGTCGACCTGCTCCCTTAGCATGGAAACAGCGTTGAAAAGTTTGAACCAATCATCTAATGAAGGGAGCATGTCCAAATTCTCCGACCCTTCGGGAAGCCCGGCTTCAGCAAGTGGAATTTTGAGGCAGAAAACACGAATAGTTAGGCCAGAGTCGATTGCACGATCGATCACTCTTCTAACTCTGTTTTCATTATGGGGAGTGAGTAGTATCGTGACGATGACTCCACGGGTGGCGAGCAATTTGGCAATGTCCACCATGGGAATCATATGGCCTTGGGCCAAGAAAGGAAAAAGGACGAAATGAGGCGGGTTTCCATTGATATTCAGCATTGTGATTGTGTGGAGAGGAGGGATAGGGATAGGGAATGAGGAGTTTATTGTTTGTGCTGGTTTATGAATGGAGGAGGTTAGTTTAGTTTAAATCTTGGGTTTGGAAGCTTCCAATTTCTGGATTTTAGCTGATGATGATGTAAGAGCTTACGTCAGTTATCATCTTGTTGCCCATGTTTTGTGGCAGGAAAAGTGAAATAGGAGTTGTGGAGTATCTTTACTGGTCAATCTCTCTCATACAAAACTAGATAAAATAGATGTTTCGAGGATATGACAAATTTCTAGCGGGAGAACTCATGCAAGTAACCTTGAGGTTGCTGTTGATGAGGAATCTAGATACTGGCAGGATTTTTTATTGTTATTTTTGCAGTCTACAAATAACTATTGACCTGTTGTCTTACATTTATGTTGAAAGGAATGGATTCGTGAAACTACTTGAAAGGGTTGAAAGATTATCTGCTAACAAATTCTGCATACAAGGAAAATGGGATCCCTTTAAAGCATAAGGTAAAACTTCCTAATATTAACGGGAACAAATTGTGGCTCTATGACTCTATCTATATTGGTGATACATAATAGGAACTCAGATAAAGGCCTTTTCTTCTAGAACTAATTGGGCAAAACCTAGAACTGACTTGGATTATCATAAAATTGGGGAGAAAAAAAAAAAAGCAGATGCATCGATTATGAATAAACATGGATAGAGAATATATGGATATGCACATTTGTGAAATTTGTGATGGTTGTGAATGTTTTAGTTAGATATATCCCCCATTCCACCCTCTCCTTTCGTGATTTGTTCGGGACCATCAACAAAAAGATTTGTGTACCATATCGACTAGTAATAATCAAGATTTTTCGACCATTGTTATTACTTACGAGTCTCATGGTAGGATAAGGACATCTTGGATAGGAACTAAGACGCCATCTAATATTAGTGAACAAGTTTTGCTTTTTATTTCAGGTCAACAAACTTCAGTCTACTATTTAGAATGCCGATCAAAGGATATGAAAATGAGTACCAGTTTTGCATACTACAAATTTCTAAAGATTGAATACCAGAATCTTTCATGCTTTACGAAATTGTTGGTATACGGAATTAATTCCATGACTCTGCGCAACAATACACTGTGTATCCAGATTAAAAATAAGGAAAGCAACTAATTAATAAAGAAAGCAGACTACTTCAACTTCAACAGATTCATTGACATTTACTGAACTACAATTTCGGAAGAATTTGCATCATCTTACTTTGTATGGTTTGCGGATTGATCGTCATTCTTGGCGTGCTGCACTATGACATCTTGTATCAGCTGTGTCATATTGAGGTACGATGAGGCCCCTTCTTTAACTGCTTTTTCCGCCATTTCCTTCAACTTCCGAGCTCTCTCTCTCCTCTCTCTTCCCTCTTCTCCTCCATCCATCACCTTCTCAATTACCCTCTTTATATCCTCACTCTTCACCTGCACTCCCACAATTTCCTCCTTCCCTAACATGACAGGCAATTCGACCCCTACTCTTACTCCTGTCTTGATTACATTCACGATGAACTTTTCGTTGCAGAATTGCTCCCCAAATACTGGCCATGTTATCAAAGGCAGGCCAGCTGTCACTCCCTCAAGTGTCGAGTTCCACCCACAGTGTGTTACAAAGACTCCCACCGATGGATGAGAGAGTATCAGCACTTGAGAAGCCCACCCCTGAATCACAAGCCCCCTTCCTTTAGTTCTTCCTTCAAATTTATTTTCCGAAAGCCATGCTTTCAGCTCATCTGACGCATTTCTGATCACCCAAATGAAGGGGCGACTCGATGCGTCCAAACCTAACCCAAGCTCAATCAGCTGCGACGTGGATAGGCGCGATAAGCTTCCAAGGCAAACGTAGATTACAGAGCTTAGTTCGTGCGAATCAAGCCATTTTAAGCAGTGGTGGTGATCAATGGAGGCCGTGTTGCCTCTCTCAGCCTTGTCCGAATCATCTTCGTTGCATAACGAAACAGGGCCAATACACCACGCCTTTTTGCCTCTAGTTTGGATGTATTTTTCAACATATGCAGGTTCCAGCTCTTCAAAGGTATTAGCCACTGTCCCTAACGCTTGCTCCTCCGCCTCAGCCATCTCTTCACGTATCTTAACCCACTCTGGAGTGAGTTCATCAGTAGTGCCCATCATCTGAGCTTTGGTGATTCCGATTCTATCAGGAATGTCAGGAATCTCAAAATACTCCGTGTTACAAGTAATATCTTGGAGAAACTTTGAAGTCGTTACCATGCGAATACATAGGAGAGAAAAACAGCTAGTCCCATGAAACACGAGTCTCGGAATATGCAACTTGAGAGCCAATTTAGTGGCCCATGGATAACACATATCAGCAACCAAGCAGGACGGCGATGGCTGGAGCTCTCGAAGCAACTCTTCGACCTGCTCGTTTAGCATGGAAATAGCGCTGAAAAGCTTCATCCAGTAATCCAATGTAGGGAGCATGTCAAAATTATCCCACTCTTTGGGAAGCCCAGCTGCAGCTAAAGGAATGTTGAGGTGGGAGACGCGTATACTGAGTCCAGAGCCTATTGCCCGATCGATCACTCTTTTAACTCTGTTTTCATTTTGGGGAGTGAGTAGTATCGTGACAACCACTCCTCGGTTTGCAAGCAATCTGGCAATGTCCACCATGGGAATCAAATGGCCTTGGGCCAAGAAAGGGAGAAGAACAAAGTGAGGTGGCTTTCCATTGATATTGGGCATTGTTACTATGTGGAGAAAAGTGAATGAATTTCTTGTGGAGAGAAAGGAATGGAGGTGGTGAGTTTAAATCTTGGATGAATGGAAGCTTCTGATTTCTGGCTGCTAGCTGATGATGCAAGAGCTTACGTATATCATCATATATAGATTCATAGTGCTGGTGGATTAGTATATTTTAGGAAAATTCATTTTTGATCCCACGGTACCTCACGACAACACCCACCACTTTGGTTTCAAAACTATTTTTTTCATGAATTTTTGGTCCCACCGTTACGTTTTTCGTTAAAGTCAATTGCAATTTTAGTTCCACATAACAAGGTTTGGGACCAAAAGTTCAGTTGAACTTAACGGATTCCGTAACGGAATGACCAAAATAGCATGAAAAAGCTATTACGGGACCAAAGTGGTGAGTATTGAGACCGAAATCGTGAGGTCTTGTGTTCTATGGACCAAAAGTGAATTTTATTCGGATTAGTCTAGTTTGAGGATGATTTTTGCTGGCCCATCTCTATCCTCCCCCACTCTCTCGGTCTTTCATGTACATGTGAAACCAACATAGATAGAATAGATGGTTCCAGGATATGACAAATTTCCAGCGGGAAAACTGATGCAAAGAACCTTGTAGTTGCTGCTGTAAACCTACATACTGACAGGATTTTTTTTTTTTCCAATTTTTATCCCTGAAACATCCAAATGGCAACGGAAGAAGATAATTGAGTCTGGAAACAGCTATTGTCTAACATGTAGATTTTAAGATAAATCAACAAGGAGACTTCAAACATGGAATTCGATATTCATTTGATGGCATGTGAACAGTATTGTTTTAGTTTTGGGTCTAGATTTTTTGTTGTGCTCAAGCCTCAAGGAAACAAGATGTGAGAGTGTTGGATATGTGTGTCCTAGCCCTTAGGTAGCAAACGTTTGACAGAATAATAGGTCGTTGAAATATCTTAATGTTATGAATCAATATTTATATGACTTTAAATTTGAGATTATTATGTTGGGTAAAGGGTTCAAAAGTTGAAAGTCGGTAGTTGATCGGATTTTGACCGTCTAGCGTCTAGGCCACCTAGGCAGTAACTAGTTGATTTTTTATTATTATTATTTTCATCTAAATGAGTTTTATTTACTACTTATCGATATTTTATAATAAAAATATACTTCAAAATTAATTAACAAATTCATTATATAATCGCATAAATCAAAATAACAATGCAAAAACTTTTTTCTATATCCATTATCCATTGTAGAGTTAAAAAAAAATTAATTTAATATAAAAAATGAATTGGTGGCCCCTCTAGCTCCCGACTTGGCGGCCTAGCCCCCGACTCAGCCATCTAAGCGACGCCTAGTCAAAATTGGGTCAATTGACGATCGCCTAGCGCTTATGCGGCCGCTTAGATCGATTTTTGCATCAATGCTCCTTAAACAGCAATGCAGTCGATAAAACTTAAGACCTTGATTTAAATGTTCGGTTGTCCATGTTAATTTGTGCTCTACATCATATAACAATATAGACGAACACAAAATTTGTCTTTATATTTTCACTTAGTAAAATATAAGAATAAACAATTCAGAGGAAAGAGTTTATTTGCTTCTACATCATGTAACAATATAGACGAACACAAAAATTGTCTTTACTTTTTGTCCTAGTAAAATATAACAATAAAACTAATCACAGGAAATAGTCTGGGTGGTGTAATCGGTTATCACGCTAATCTCACAAACTACATGTCCCGGTACGAACCGAGTGAAGTTTAAATTACGAAAACAATAAACAATCATTTTAATTTTATTTTATAAACATCAGGGATTTGCACGGTGCAGAACAGAGGATCATGATTCTAAGAATGGCTATTGCAGACTCATGGCCATCATTACAATAAAAAAGAATTTACTTCGTCTCACTCAAGCTTTGCATCTTGGTCTGCAAACGAGGCATGCTGCATAATCACATCATGTATGAGCTGTGTGATATTGCAGTAAGACGAACCTCCTTCTTCAACGGCCCTTTTCGCCGTTTCCTTGAGCTTCCGAGCTCTCTCTCTCCTCTCTCTTCCCTCTTCTCCTCCATCCATCACCTTCTCAATTACCCTCTTTATATCTTCACTCTTCACCTGCACTCCCACGCTTTCTTCCCGTCCTATCGGGACAGGCAACTCAACGCCCACTCTTACCCCCGTCTTGATCACATTCACAATCAGCTTTTCGTTGTGGAATTGGTCCCCGAATACTGGCCATGCTATCAAAGGCAGGCCAGCTGCTACTCCTTCAAGCGACGAGTTCCATCCACAATGCGTTAAAAAGGCTCCCACCGACGGATGAGATAGTATCACCATTTGAGGCGCCCAACCCCGAATCACAAGCCCCCTTCCTTTTGTTCTTTCTTCAAATTCACTTTCCGAAAGCCATCTTTTGGACTCCTCTGATTCATGTTTTATCACCCAAATGAAAGGGCGGTTCGACGCTTCCAGGCCTAATCCAAGCTCCATCAGCTGTGAAGTGGATAGGCGCGATAAGCTTCCAAGGCAAGCGTATATAACAGAGCTCGATTCGTGCGAATCAAGCCATGTCAAGCAGCGACGGTGGTCAATGGAGGCCGTGTTGCCTCTCTCCGCCTTGTCCGAATCATCTTTGTTGCATAACGAAACAGGGCCGATGCACCACACTTTTTTACCTCTGGCTTTTGTGTACTTTTCGACATATGCAGTTTCCAGCTCTTCAAAGGTATTAGCCATAGTCCCAAACGCTTGCTCCTCCGCCTCGAAAATCTCTTTTTGAAACTTATACCACTCTGGAGTGATTTCATCCGAATTGCCTATCATCTGAAATTTAGTGATTTCGATTTTATCAGGAAAGTCCGGAATCACAAAGTACTCCGTGTTAGAAGTTACAGCTTCGAAATTTTTGGAAGTTTCTAACTTGTGGATGCACAGAGAAGAGAAACAACTACTCCCATTAAACACAATTCTGGGAATATGCAGTTTGAGAGCCAAATTAGTGGTCCATGCATAACACATATCAGCTATCAAGCAGCTGGGCGATGGCTCCAGCTGTTGAATCAATTCTTCGATTTGCTGTCTTAGCATGGAAACAGCGAAGAAGAGTTTCATCCAATGGTCGAACGAAGGGAGCATATCCAAATTATCCCAGCCTTCTGGAAGCCCAGCTTCAGCAAAATTAATTTTGAGGTGGGCGACGCGGATAGTGAGTCCAGAGAAGATTGCACGGTCGATCAATCTCTTAACTCTGTTTTCATTTTGGGGAGTGAGTAGGATGGTGACGACCACGCCTCGTGTGGCAAGTAATCTAGCTATGTCCACCATGGGAATCATATGGCCTTGCGCCAATAAAGGAAGAAGAACAAAATGGGGTGTATTGCCATTAATGAGCATTGCAGCTAACAAGGCCCGGGTTTTTTTTTTTCTAGTATTCGAGGTGGTGATAATATATGGATGGAGTGGTGAGTTTAAATCTTGGATGATGGGGAGCTTCCAATTTCTGGATGTTAGCTGATGATGTAAGAGCCTACGACACACTACAATACAGTAAAATTCACTTTTTGTCGACACGTATCTTACGATTTTGTTCTCAACACTCAACACTTTGATTCTCAAAATTATTTTTTCATGCAGTTTTAGTCTCAACTTTATGTTTTCCGTTAAAGTCAGCTGTAGTTTTGGTCCCACGGGATGCGGTACCTCATAATTTTGGTCCCAAAATTACAACTGACTTTAACGAAAAACGTAACGGTGAAATCAAAATTGCATGAAAAATAGTTTTTGGACCAAAGTTTGTGAGTATTGAAACTAAAATGGTGAGGTACTGTATTCTGTGGGATCACAAATGAATTTTACTCACCTACAATCAATAGACAATTTATGAATATTGAAACATAAATATTATTTTATATAAATATAAAATATTTTATAAAGTTCAAATAAAATATCAAATGAGTCCAACCAGTCTTCATTTTTTTTAAAGACAAAAACTTGTATAGACCTGGTTCATGCTATGAACTCGGTTATATAAGTATCACAGTTACATACAAAAATTCTCACTGTTATTTATAAAAACTATCACTGTTATGATAAAAAACAATCACTGTTTAGAAAATGTTTTATATTTTTAAACAGTGAAAGTTTTTGTGCATAACAGTAATAATTTTTACACATAATAATGATAAAGTTCATGTGTGAACCCGATTCACATTAGTGTAACTCTTTTTTAAAATGTTTTACGCCATCATCATCGAGAATTTGTATAAATAAGGCTTTTTCAATGAACGCGATCAATCAATCATTTAATAATTCACACCCATGCTATGAAAATATAACAAGCCTTAATCTATTTAGCACGTCAATTTCATCAAATAATTCAATAGTTTTACTAAATGCTCTATCAATTTCATATACATGTTAGATGCAAAAAACAATATAAGCCCTAATTTATCACTAAATAATTGCGTTAAAAAGGCAAAAAAATTGGAGAAGAAATGAGATCACAAATTTTTTGCTCTGATTTATTTTGAAATCAAATTATGTTTCTAATCAAACAAGTCAATGGAAAATTTGTAATGTGGTCGAGGATAATATTAAGAAAACTGAACGTAGCTGTTAGCTATAGAAACTTGCTCACTTGGTCAACCATGGCTGCGCAAATTGGTCCTATAGCTTCATGAGCAATTATTTTGTATATTATATAGTAAAAGAAAAATTTTAATGGCTACATTAGGTCCGCCCCTTGTTTTATACATGATCATTATGTGCATTCGAATCGTATTATTTTACAGCACGAGATGAATCTGAATTACAAATGATTTTATAATTTTAGCTTCAAATATATTTAGTTTCATAAATTTTTCTATTGTTATTTGACAGTGTTCAATTTTGGTGCAAAGTCGATCGAAAAATTTAAAACGACATCATTTTGTCGTTTCAATTTGGGGCGTTTCAGTGAATGCTGTGACTGGACTGTCACGTGTATTTTTAAGTGTGTTTGACTTATTCTTGCAGTCAATTATATTTTAATTTTAAGTTTTTTTTAATTTTTTTTAATTATACATCTGAAATTACAGCTGTTAAAAAAAAATACATGTGGCAGTCCAGTCACAGCATCCACCGAAAATCCCTAAATTAAAAAGGAAAAACGACATTGTTTTGAGTTTTCCAACCGAAATTAGAACTAAAATTGAAATTAAATCAACGATAAAAAAATTTATGCTAAATATATTTGAGATCAAACTTATGAACCAATTGTAATTCAAACTTGCACCGATGGTCCGTAAAACAAAGATCTCTGATCATCATCTATGCTAGTCCACATCTATCTCGCAGCCTTGCATAATTGGTTTTGCATTCACGTGATCCTGTGGATGGAATGTATATACGACGAATTTCGGGCTGGAAAACTGATTTACGGAACCTTTACTTAATTGCTTGTAATTGGTCAATGTATATTTCATATCGTATCTATATTAATTAATATAGGGTCTGGGAGTAGGACCTCCTCTTGTAGAATAATTAGGCAAAACTTGAATTGTCATAAAAAAAAGAAACAAATACATGATGATTATGAATAAAAACAAGATTACTGGCGAAACTACTATTTTGTCCCTGAGCAGTGCACATAATTATAGAGTTATAATTAGGGGTCACTTAAGCAAAACCTTAATTACAAACTGTTTTGCAGGCCAACTCCTATCTTTAGGTCAAACATTTTTGTTGACATCGTTGGGTTCTTAAATTCCTTAAAGTAGGCCAAAAGATCGATCCAAAGTTCCAAACTTATCATAGACATAGAGTTAATTAAGATTCATATGTTCTCCTCGTACCTAAAAAATAGTGCTCCCTCCATCCGAATTCAATTGAACAATTATAAAAAAAAAGTTTGTCCCCGAATTCAATTGAACAATAAAACAACTCAATCAACTTAAATTATCACCTCAATATTACACCACATGCAGTTATTTTCTCACGCTAAAGTCAATTTTATCTCCTTTTATTTACTCCACATGATAATAATATATCATTTAACCCTCAACAAAAAATAATTTATATTAATAAATAACTCTCACATTAAACTCAGTGCAAATAGTAAATGTTCAATTAATTTTGAACGGAAAAAGTAAGTTTTTTTAATTTAATAAATGACATCACAAATAATCATCAACAACACGTGTCACATTTTAATAAGAAAAAAAACATAGGATGAAATATCAAAATTGAATAGATGATTGGTATACAAATTTAACTCAACAAGAAGAATTTGTATACCAATCATCTATTCAATTTTGATCAACATAATTTATTTCATGCACACTGACATATATTGAGAGGTTTTCTTTTTCCTCCAACTCATTCAACAAATGCTAGGTCTTGTATGCACTCAGGTCAGTGACGGACCTACCTTGGGGTCAGGGGGGTCACTGGGCCCCCCTGACCCCACTTGAATTTCTTATATATATATACACTTATAATTAAGATACATCTGTATGAGACAGTCTCATAATAAGGCGAAGCATAAATTGTGTATTAACGCTCTAATATTTTGGAAGGATGAGTATTATTTGTGTTATAGATTATACCATATATCATGTATAAAACCATCTCATACGAATGTCTGTCTCCTTTAAACAAAATATTATGTGCATCATGTTCAATGTACACCACTATTACTAATCCTTGTAAAAATCAACACTCTATAAATAAAATGTTGATTTTTAGGTGAGAAAGGGGTAACAAAATAGAGAAAGAATATGTATAATTCACATTTTCAATATACATATAAATGTATTCGACTCTGTTAATATAAAGATGTTTAGTCCAAATAATTTTCGAAAATATATAAAAATTCTAAAGTGCATTTAGCTACACTATGTTATAAATTGGGCCCCCCTCAGTAAAATTTCTGGGTCCGTCACTGACTCAGGTGCACCATGCATTCATAATGCATTTTAGAGGCATTCTTACCTGTATTATTTTTCAAATTCTTCATATATCCAAATGGAGGCTGAAAGAATTTCGTGTTGAAAGTTAAAGCTTTGATGTTTTTTGAAGTTGAAAGCAAATTGAGGCATATGAGAGAGAAACAGCTAGTGCCATGAAACACAATTTTGGAAATATTCAATTTGAGAGCCACGTTAGTGGCCCATGGATAGCACATGTCGGCTGAAGCAATTTTTCCACCTGGTGATTTATCATGGAAATCGCGTGGAAAAGTTCCATGACATGATCGAATGAAGGCAGCATATCGAAATTATAATCCCAGTCTTGTGAAAGCCCGGCTTCGGCTAATGGAAGTTTGGGGTGGATGATACGAATAGCGAGGCCAGAGTGGACTGCACGATCGATCACTCTTTTGACTCTGTTTCCGATTTGGGGAAGAGTAGGATTGTGACTACGACGCCAGGTGAGGAAGAACAACAAATTGAGGTGACTTGGCCATTGTGAGTGTGTAAAGATTGAGGAGAGAATGAAGTGGTTTATTATGGTTTTGGTGGTGAGTTCAACACTTCAATGTTAATATTTCCCTTTTATTTCAATTGTCTTAAACCATCTAATTTCGCTGCTTATTATTTTAAGAGCAAGTATTGTGAACGTTTCATGTATGGTGCAATTAAAGTGTATTCTTTAAACCATCAACATTTACAAATTATTTACACTAAAATGTGCAGTTTATATAGGTGAAAATAAATTGTATATTACAATACTAACATGTTGCATGTTTAGAAAAATAATTATGTATCTTCTCCAAAAATCAATCATCTACCGACACAAGGAGGAGATGAGAAACAAATCACCACGGATTTGAATTCACGAATGGCCCAAGTAAATGCGACTGGTCAACTTGCTTAATTATTTTATTCACTGGAATGCAATTTTTTTGAGGCAATAATTGGTGGGTCCTTCATCTTCTCAAATAAGTGATGCGGCTAGATTATTTTATCATGAATAATGTACCAGACTTCAAAATAGTATTATTTGAGCCAAATTTTGTACAAGATTCTTTATTTTTTATGTTTTTAATTACCTCGGGTTGGGGGCTAAGGACGAATTATTTTTATTAATATTATTTGATATTTTTTTAATCAAGTGGTAATAATGAAATCATCAATTTTATTATTTATAATGATTGAATTATTGGTCTTTAATGACATTTATTACCATTCTCATTCCAAACTCATATGGAGCGGAACCTAAAATTAACTTTATTAACTTAGTTAGAATAAGCTTAAACGAACTATGCAGTGCCGATCACATAAAAAATTGAATCATTCTGGTGTTTGACATGTAGGCTTAAGAGGTTCAATAATATTGGTAAAGAGAGATCATGTAGCAATCTGGTTTTCAAAATGTATATATATATATGTGTGTGTGTGTGATTCATCTTATTATTTATTACAAATACGAAGATTTAGGGACAAAAGGTAATAACATAATTGCCCCCAGTTGGGCAAGCAAAGGTACTAGTTTTATCATCGTAAGCGTAGCTATAAGCTTGAGGGCAGCGCGTCTTGAGTAGCTCGTCGGTTTGCACGTCGTCGGAGTACCAAAGGCGCCGGTGCAACAATACTGCGGTTGGTTCAAAGCAAGGCATGCACTCTTACAACCAACAACTGCACCGTTGGGCCCTTTAACGGCTAGCTCCTTCGGGTTAATATTCGCTGGGCAGCTTGTGGTGGGCAACTTCCTCCGGCGGGGCCCACGGATATCGGAAGGTTGAATCCGTCGACGAGGCTGACGTCGTAGAAATCCAGGCCGTTAGCTCCGGCGAGAGTGAATTCGATGAGGGATGGCGCCGGCTCCGTTGCATTCGATTTGACCGGAGTTGCAATCTCCAGTGAGGCAACTGAATCGGCCCGAGTTTGAGCATTGGGAACGGCCCCAGAACCGGCCCGACCATGGAGACGGAACGTTGACGGTTCGTGAAGCTTTTGGTGGTAGTTCGAAGCCTGTTAGGACTTTGGAGCCTGTTCCAGTTAGTGCTGCTGGCCACACTGTGAATCTGCTGTTGTTTTTCACTGTGAATACGGCTGAATTTGCCCCTGCAAAAGTAAATTAAAATTAAAAAGGTTATTTTCAGTGTTTTATATTTTTACTATATTAAATTTGCCTCAATTTCTGCAAAACAATAAATTAATTTTTAAAACTTTTTTTTTTTTTTTTTTGTGTGCGCGTGTTTGTATCCTAAAAACAAGATTAACATTTACCATAGACATAGAATATAGCTAGAACAAGAGAAACTGAAATTGTAGTTCTCATATCTCCAAGTTGAAGTTAAACGGGTATGGACCATGTCATATATAAGCAGAGCTATCACAGACTCATTAATAACGCAATCTTCAAAAAGAGTTCTTATGAGTAAAATTGGGCAAAAGGAGTTTGTCCCAACTAAATATGAAAAACTCTATTAAAGTCTGTATCACCTAAATAACGTAGGATAATATCCGTAATAATATTGATTAGTTTGTTATTATTAAAATGATCTGAGGGTGATATATATTTTTGGACATTTTTCTGTTCGCTTTTTTTTTTTAAAAAAAAACCTTGTAATTATATATTTTTTTATTATTCAATTGCGTTCCATGTTCTAATTTTTACTCTTTTAATTTATTGTACTTTTACTTGCTAAGTAATCACATCCCACATGTAATTGATTATTGCTCCATTAACCTAAGGATCTAAAACACAAATGATGGGTTGTTCTCTTTATAAAATTTTAATGCAATTTTATGGATTGTTCTCTTTCTATATCATTCCTAAATTCTAGAATGTACGAGTACACGGTGCACTTGAGTGTACATGAGACCAACTCAATTTTGAATGCCCAATATCTCTCATTAAATTTTACGATTGTGATCGTGCATGCTAACATGCCAAGTTGCCAACCATTTCTATGGTAAGTGATTACATTTTGCATCTTTATTTTGATAAATAAAAATTAATAATCCTTGTTTAGAGCCAAATCCATATCCACATAAAGTGGAAAAACTATTTTGATAGAAACGTTGGAAACCATATATATCCCGCGCGCTCTCACACCGTAGAATCACATTTCCCCTATAACAAACCAAACAGTAAGTATTTAAGCACCCAAACAACATACAACCACCACAAAATATTCTTCTAACGTTTCTTTTTTTTTTCTTAACCATGGCACCTACTATCTTGCAAGCCATTTTCTCATCATCATTGATCATCCTTACGTTTGTGCTAGCCGATGCAAATCCCACCCACCACACCGGAAAGCCCCTTCACCATGCTCAAAAGCACGTGACCGTGACCCAAAACAACGGGTTCCAACCCGGCCCGTGGAAGGATGCTCATGCCACCTTCTACGGCGAAGCTGATGGCTCCGGAACAGTTGGTCCGTTTTTATATAATTCTTTGAAATGAAAGCATGCATGTAATTTCAATTTTGTTTCATTCATGCAGAAGGAGCTTGTGGATATGACCAGAAGGATAAGGAGGTGTTTGGTACGGACACGACGGCGTTGAGCGGTGCGTTGTTCAAGAACGGAGAGGCGTGTGGGGCATGCTACGAGATCAAATGTGCCCAAGGGAAAGTAGGGTGCAAACCGGGGCAGCATTCCATCACTGTGACCGCGACCAACTCGTGCCCTTCGGGAGGGTTAGGGTGGTGCAACCCACCAAAGGAGCATTTTGACCTCTCTCAACCTGCATATCTTAAGATTGCTGAATACAAGGCTGGCATTGTTCCTGTTCAATATCGCAGGTACTCTTTAAGCTTCAATGTATCTTACATGAGTGATTGTGCTGGTTAAGTGGAATAAAAAATGATCAACTGATCACCTTCATCACATTTCGTACGGAGTAATGGGACTCAAAATAAGTTAACGATTATCCTATTTTGATTAATTGGTTACCTCCTCTACAATAGTCATTTCTCCTAAATCATGCCACTAATCATCAACCAACAATCATTTTTTATCCCCAAGACACTACAATTAACTATCATATTATCTTTATTTTCCTCGTCGAAGAATTTGAACCAAGCACCCCTAAATATATATTTAACCTAGGCTAGTATACTATCACCTTTCTATCTGCAATTTTAATCTCCATACACATGTAAACCTAATTTTTTTAGATTATCGACCAAATTGGGTAAAATTACACCTCGATTATTCAAACCGTGACCAAATAGACACTTTTGGCCCAGAATCGCTAAGATGCAGAACTTTTGGTTGTTATGGCTATCTAACCTTCTCCATAAGTTCATGTTGAACCCACCTTTATAGGGGAAAATGCTGGAAAAAAAATTATCATCGTTTGGTTTTCTAGGGTTCCATGCAAGAAACAAGGAGGGGTTCGTTTCAAGATAACAGGAAATCCTTTCTTCAACATGGTGGCTATCACTAATGTGGGAGGGGCAGGGGACGTGACGAAAGTGGAGGTCAAAGTCGGAGACCAACAATGGACAGCGTTGAAACGGAATTGGGGTCAGAAATGGGAGACCGATGCTTCACTCGTTGGCAAGGAACTGACCTTCCGACTCACCACAAGTGATGGAAGAACACTTATTTCAGAGAAAACATGCCCTCATACCTGGCAATTTGGTCAGATCTTTGAAGGCAAGAACTTCATATGAACTAAACTCCAATTGCCCCTAATTTCAACACATTGTCTCAATTAATTTGAGGTGAAAGATTTAGGTAAATAGATGATATAACTAGGGCGCAGCATCATCATTGATGACTGAGATGAATAAATTTCTTGATGTATTGTAATAGAGTAAGGACATCATAGTATAGATCTATATGAAAAAGCTAATTCACTGAACTTTTTCTTATTTTCCATCTAAACAAGAAAAGCGTAGACAATGGAAAACAGCCACCTAAATCGTCAACCAATAAGGTGAGCGTCACAAAAGATAATTAACATGTGCACAAATATTACAACAACAAATGATCATTCCCAGGCTACAAAATTAGCATCTCAAAATTTGGTTTCATGATCGTAATGTAAGATTGTGTGTATCAAAATATATTTACAACATCCAAGCAAACTTACCTGTTGTCATTACCGAAATTTTTAGCTCAACAAACAAAATTTGCTATATACCTGAACTTCATTGCCAGTGAAGAATATGAGGTATCTGCATATCACGACCAAACATGTCCATCGTCCAACTTCTTCTGCTTCTTTTTCTTCCTCCTTTCTCCGTTGGTTTGCTGTCCATCTGTACGTTGGGAAGAATATCGTGCACGGATCTCCAATAATTTATTTTTTGCATCACGGAAGGGTGCATCAGACTTTGCGTCCATCAGTTGCTGAACAAAATGGAAGTGGGTTTTAGCACCTAATGACAGAAATCAGATGCCATAAATTGTGGGCTCACATCTAATTTACCTTCAAATGGTCCATCGCCGCTAAATTGAAGCCTAAAGTATCTTTGCATTCCTGTCATGGGACAAAAAATTGATATTAGAAAGGTCACATTTAAGAATTAAACTTAAGAAACCATTTACTAGCATAACTAAGGATGCGTTGAAAGCACTCTTAGCATCCAATTAAAATTAGAGTAGAAATAACATACCTTGACTCTTGCATGCAAGATGCCTTTGAGAAGAGATAAGATGGGTCTGGCAGAGACAGTTGATGTCAGTTGGTTATGGTGGATTTGCAACAACACAGTGGCAACCCGACACACAAGCTCAACCTGGAAAAACAACAAAATCCTAACAAATCATGTGGTGGTCCTCATTAAAATGATTACTGTATCAGAAAAGCAGCCCCCATAAAATGGTTAACCCAATATAAAAGGTGTAGTTGTTCGAGGCATGCCTCAACAGGCAAGAGGTGGCAATGTACTGGAGGAGCCCGCCTTAGTGCACTTACTTTACAGTCGAGGTGCGCCTTTTGTACAAGCTTCTTTTCTTTTATTCAATAATAGGCTACCTATCTCATAATTCATGAATGATAATCATTCTCAAATCTGAATTATTTAGATACACTAACCTTATCAGGGTAAGCAACCCAATCTTTCAAATAAGACAAAACCCTCAAGGAATCAGAGAATAGGTAAAGCCTGCAAGATTGCAGAAGTAGAAATAAATCAGGCTTCTTTTGCCAATTGAGCAAAACGGGACATTACACTTATAAAGTGCTAGGTCTCCATACTGTATAAATTTACTACACCAGAATGAAAGATGATGTCACATTGCAATTTTCAAAGCTACATGAATCTCAAATACAGCCTCGTCATAACAGTTAGCTGAGACAATTGCTCTAACTGAAAGTTCTTTAGATTGCAAGTTGAAAAAGCAGCACACATTCCAATGAGGAAAATAAAATTTATCCTTTTATATTATTGAGCTGGGTAAATGTTTATTGCATCAATTTTGATTTTAATCCGCTAATTTTTTCCAACTTTAATATCCGTCCCTTAAGTTTACCAAATTCAACTTTTTATCCTTTAGCAGGTCAAACAGGACGAAAAAGTTGAATTTTGCTAACCTGTTTTAGCTGGTAAAAGGACGAAAAAGTTGAATTTAGTAAACTTAAGAGACTACTTTTAAAGTCGAAAAAGCTTGCAGACTAAAATAAAAATGGAAACATGTATTTACCCTTATTGAGCATACAAGAATGTAGAAGCAGAAACCATATCCACCAAACTTACTAGCAATGCCTGCTCTAGATCATTTGTGCGAACACTTGATACCGCGCGCAGAACATAATCAGATGGAGAATTACCAAGCATAAGAATGTTTGGCCTGAAATCACCAACATTCCCTTTAGATTTCGCCTTCTGAAAATCACAAAAAAAAAGGGGGTTAAATTACTATTCAGATAAGTTCCTACATCCTGCATCACCCCACGCATTGACGAAAAAAATAGAAGCCCAGATACAGACTGAATTTCAGGTTTTTTTTTTAACTTGCCTCAATCCAAAATCAAAAATAGAAAATAACAATAATAGAACCACCTCATATTCTGCAATACGTTTTAGCTCTTCCTCTGCTGTATCTAGTGCATCCATAATAGAGTCGGCTGCAGTCACAGTTTCCCCAGTTTTCTTTCCTGCTAATGCCACAGCTCCCTCCTCTGGTAGTTCCTCCTTTGAGGCAAACTTACTCTCAAATGCATTATCAATGTCTGATTCAAACATCTCCTCCAGCCTCTTTTCTTTCTCTTCCTGAAAAGTACGATAAAGTCGCCACAATTACATTTTTTTGCAAGTCATAATAACATATCTCATCACCAACCAAAAGCTATAAGAAAACATGGCAAGTTTAGGTTATGTTACTGCCCAAGAGTTTTTAGTCAAATAACATAGTTTAACCACAACTTAAGAGAACAGCCTGTTTGCAAGGCAATACCTCGATAAAAAAGGGCTCTTCAGTACGATCCCAACGGCGAATGGACCTATCATGAGACCCTGTCACAAGAAAATCTCCACGATTGCTAACTGCAAGGCACCAGATTTCAGAATGATGACCCTCGAGAGTTAAAAGCAATTCAAACTTGTCTGCATCCCAGTATTTTACTAAGCGGTCTTTTCCCACACTAAACATGTAATGTGTATTTCCGACAAACTTAACACCCATGACACTGCAATGAAAGTAACGTTTCTGATTTAGCACCAATCTTATTTTGCATGATCGGGAAAGAGAATTAAGAGGATTGAGGAATATTAATCATATTACCTATCAGAGTGGGCAAAAAGGGATTTATGGCAATCACCAAAATCCAGACCCCAAATCTTCAAATTTTTGTCCGCAGAGCCAGTGACAATCAACTCCCCATCAGAGGATACATCCATACATAACACGGGCAGCTTATGGCCATACAAGGACAGGAAGAATTTAAGGGAGTCCATGAAGAAGACCTGAATCAATTGTGTCACCGCATATAATTAGAAATATATTTAAAAAATCACATGACGTATATTTCCATTTTTAGGTCTTGACATGACAAAGTTATCAATCAATTAAACCTACTGAATTTTATTGCTTGAATTTATGTAACAAACAAATAAAGATCAATATTATCAACTCAAGAAAGAGAAAAACACTCAAGCCATTTGACCACAAAGACAAAGAAATTCATTTACTGATATATATATATAAACTAAAAACATAAATTTTAGACTAAACACTAGTAAGTGGTAAATGCAATTAAATCGTGAATACAGAGTTTAATCAACTGAATAGCAAGTTTGTGCATCTAAACATACAAGTTCTGCTCAAATAGAGCATGACAAATTATGATCACCCTCCAATTAGGGTACTAATGTAAAAGCATAAAATAAGCATACAGCAATTAAAAAATCATTCAAACCTTCACTGTGCAATCCAACAAGGCAACAGCAATATATTTACCCTCCGGGCTGACAGCAACCACCACAATGTCATCATTCATTTTCAGGTTCCTCACTGGAGATACTGTTAGATATTTATGGTCCTGTAAAACCACGGTAAACGATGCACATATTAACATTTAACTTCTATACAGAATGAAACATACAAAAAAAAACTTCGTCTTGAATTATTAACTGTTAGAATATTCAGTTGGCAGGCAGAAAATCAGGAGGAAGATACAAAAGAGGAAAGAGAGGAAGAATTTTATTGCACACACCTGATCAGGTTTTTGCACCATTTGGTACTCCCAAAACTTGACATCCTGGTCTACACTCCCAGTGACGAAACCATCTGCTGTTGCACATATAGTCTGGACAGAACAGCCATGAGCTTCAACTACTTCCAGACAAGTACCACTCCGTACATCAATTATTTCAAGTGTCCCACTCTTTGTGCCAACAATTGCATACTTATTACCAGGGACAAAGAGGCCACACAATCCATATCCTGAATCAATAGTTCGAAGGCAAGATCCGGTGCTAGGGTTCCATATTTTAATTGTGCTGTGGCTTGTTGACATCAAAAGAGTATTATCTGAGCTAAGAGTGACACTTCTCACATCAGAGCGATGTCCCTGGAGCTCAACGGCAATTGTTTTTGTTGCTGAAGTGCTTTCAATCGAATAAATTTCCAACAAATTGTTGTTTAGAGACAGTGCTAAAGTTGCAAGTGAACCTTTTGCAGTTATAGGAGAGAAAGATATAGAACATATCTTCTTCTTTGCTCGTAAAACATGAAGAGGCTTAAAGACATCTGAGACTTTGACAAGGAGCTCACTACCCTCTTCAACTTCGACATTATTATTTCCATTTTCAGTAATCTCAGATTTTCCCTTTGAAGATTTTTTCTCTTTTCTGCTGATTCTTCTTTTTGCCTTCCGTTTAGATTCTGAATCATCCAACACATTAAATATCTCGACTGTTGTCCCAGCAACCTGACAAGCAAGCAAATTACCAGACCTGCTGAATCGGACTGTGGAAACCCTGTCCTTGCTCTGACGTTGTATATCACCAAAATGCTTTAGAACTTCCCATTTGTTATGGATAGTGGCATTTCCATTCTCGCCATTAGATTCAATTTTCTCCGTTAAAGGTTTTCGATCAGCCAGGTCATTACTTATTGAGTAAAATCTGAGCTCAGGATCACCTGACCCAGAGACTAGATATCTTTCTGAGGGATCAATATCAATTGACCAAATTTCACTATGATGCCCACTAACAATCTGTACACAGTGTTGTGTTTCTAGATCCCAAACTCTCATAAACTTGTCCTTCGATGAACTAACAATTTTTTTACTGGAATCTAGGAACACAAGATCAGTTACCTACATTATAAAAGCAAAACACAGAATAATGAGAAAATGCTATAAAAACTCATGATAGAATGAAATAAACAGTCCCCATTTACTGTAGCAAACATATTGTAAAGCATAAAATCTGTCAGTAGTCTTGAAGACATTGTAAACCTGGTCACGATGTCCTTGGAGACGAAAGAGCCCAGCTTCACCAATTACATCCCATAAAATGATGTCACAGTCTTTACTTCCAGAAGCAAGTAAAGATCCTTGGTTGTTGTATCGAAGGATAGTCACAGCAGATCTATGTCCATTTAGAGTGGTTTCGCATGTTCCTTTCTCAGCATCCCATATTCTTACAGTACCATCAGCATAGCCACATGCAATCTGCAAAACCCAAGCCCCATCTGCCACTTGAATCATTTTCCAACAGAATAATTCAAAAGGATTTATACATTCACCGGATTACATGGTTGGTATAAATTTGGCCACAGCTAGAGCCATGATTAACTAAAAATTGGAAAAACCTATAGTCGACTTGCAAACTTGTTGTATATAAACAAGGATTAATGAAAAAGGCAAAACTTCTTATTCAACTCTCTAAGCTTCCCTTCATTATGATGTTCATATATATCATCAGGTCATAATTTACAAAATGTTCCCCGCATAATTCATGCTCAAAATAATTATCAACAGAAACTAAGCTCGTCTATATTCATAAAGCGTATAAATTCCAAACTCTATAGTTCCAAATAGATTTAAGCAGGCAATGAATTAAAACGACCAAATTAGAGAGCGTTACTTGAGAAGACTGAGAGGCGGCAATAGAGGTGATAGCGAGAGAGGGGCCGCGAGATGATGAAGAAGGGGAGGGAGCTAGGGCTTTGGTGCAGATTCCCTGTCGAACGTGCCACACGCTAAGCTTCTCCAACGCCGCCGCCAAAAGATGCTTGCCGGAGCTGTCATACGTAATGTTACAATCTACCGAAACTATCACGCCAAACGCCGCCGCCGCCTCGTACCGGAGATACGCCTTCACCATATTCCAAGTTACTCACTGGTCGGCGGTGGCGGAGAAGATTATTGTTCAGATTGGGGGTTTAGGGTTTAAACCTTTAAGGTTGCAATTTCTAACCCCCCTTCGGCCTTTTGTTATTTCTTTTTTTTATTTAAGTTGAAAAAAACAATTTGTAAAAACATGGTCCAAATAATGGACAACTTACTGATCCTATTTGGCCCAAGTTACTAGCACCCCCATTTTTAGTAAATACACCTCCTTGTGTTTTTTATTTTTAAAATACACATATAAAATGTCAAAACTACCCTTTTATTCTTTCTTTTCCATTTAAATTAATTAATACACCCCGCCCTCAAAAAAAAAAAGAACACATTATGAACAAAAAAATTAAAAAATGTGAAAAACTTGAAAAAGCAATAAACCAAATATTTCATTAAAAAAATGTTGAGATATTTGTTCCGTTCGAGAAAGAAAAATTAAAAAAAACTAAACATTTCGAAATTATTATTCGATAAAAACCAAAACATTTGAGTAATAAAATTGAAAATATATTCCAGATTCATTTCCAGATCAGTTCGAACAATTTTTCGAAAAAAATTAAAATTTTCGGAATTTTTTTTCGAAATAGGATTAAAATTTTGATTTTTATTTTTGAAAATTATAATAATTTTCGTAAAACCAGTTCCGAAATTTACAACAACCAAACAAAATAAAAAAGAGAAAGTAAAGAAATAAACAAACCTAAAGGTTTAGATGATTAGATCGTGATTGAAAATGGCGTCGAGGTGGGGGTTGGAAAAGAAGCAGAAAAAATGTGGGATTAGAGTTGTGTTGAAGGTGACAGAGAGTGAGAAAAAGTAAAAAAAACAAAAAAAACTAAGGTGGGGTGGGGAGATGTTGCGAGGTGAGAAATAATGTAAATAAAAAAGGGGGGGGGATTGGGGAAGAAGAAAGAAGAGGGGGGAAGGGGTGCGGTGCGTGAAGGGAGGCAGAAGAAGGGAATGAGGGATGGAAGAAGAGAATTAGGGTAGAGAAATAACAGGGTAATTTAGGAAATTTTGAAAGAGTGTATTAATCATATGAGAGGTCAATTAATCTATGTGGTGTAGTTACTAAAAATGGGGGGGCGAATAACCTAGGCCATCCTATTTTGATTTGGGATAATCAATTTGTTTTTTATAAGGTTTTAACTCGAACTCAAGATTTAATCCGGTTAAGAAAAATTCCATATTTGATGATTTCAAGGATTAAACCCCTTAAATAAATGATCAAAAATCAAACGATTCTGAGGACGGAAAGGACTTGAAATAAATGCCGGAAGTAAATTCAATTAACAAAAACTTGTTTATCCATTGATGGATGCAGTGTTGGTCATGGTATTAGGCTTGTACTGAATATAGTGGATCCAAATTAAAAAGGCCACCAATTTCTATTTCCAAAAGAAAATAGATATGCCTCCAAAAAGATTTATTTTATTTTTTTCATTTTCATTTTAGTATTTTTGTCAAAAAAAAAGACGCATCTTCATTATTGATAAAGAGGAAAAAAAAAAATATAAAATTTAACAGTGTGACTTTTGTTTAAAGGCTTTGATTTTAAGAGATTCCAATATATATTAAAAAATTCATGAGTATGATTTTGTTTAACCATGGAAACTTAATCAGGACAGTTAAATCTGATGTTCTGTTTATTTCTTTTTAAGAGATAATCAACACGAGAATTTTTTTTTTTTTTTTTTCGAAATTGAAATCAGCAAAAAGTTGGCATTTTAAGTATACACAGTTTGATCAATATCCAAACTTCAAGAGATAGTAATAGTTAGTGCTATGATGCGTCGAGACTATCTATCCAAAGAGTGGGTCTCATGTAAGAACATTTTTTATTTATAGTTAAAAAAGCGTCTTTTTTATCTATACAAAGAATGTGTGTCATTCCAAATGTAAGACGTCTTGTTATGTTCTCATATTAACTATCAGACTTTTAATTTCCAACGTCGTAAAAATAAGTGGCATTTTTCAAAGATAACAATTTGCACGAAATTTAAAAAATGCACTATGAGTCTTGATTCCGGGTTCATTTGACAAAGACATACAAAGACCTAGCCCTATCGAAATAAATTATTTTTTATTTTGTTTCAAAATTGATGTGCTAAATTAATTGGTTTATTATTTGATGTAAAGTTTTTTTTGATAACTCGGTATCAGGCTCAAGCAGAGGCAGATCCATTAACATCAAAGGGTATGCACTTTCATATCCTTTTTTTTTTAATATATATTTTATCTATAATAATCATATACTACCTCCGGTCCCCAAAAAGATATCTTTCTAGAGGGTTTAAAGTTTTATGAAAAAAGGGTAGATTAAGTTCATTTATGAATAACATAATTAAATGTGAGTAAAGTATAAATGATAATTTGAGTAATTAAGTGTTTGTTGGATTTGACTATATAAAGATTAAAAAATTGTGTCCGTAGACTTGTTTAATCTATCTTTCCGTAAAAACATGTTTTGAACTTTTCTTTACAGATATTTTTGGGGGACGGAGGGAGTATATCTTTAATAAATAATTAATATAAAAGGAAGAGCCGAAGAGGCGGCGGGCGTGCCTGGATAAATATTTTTGAATGATTATTTAGTAACTTATATAGAGAGAGATGTGTTTTTAAAAATAAGTAATGAACACATTTTGAACCACTTTCAAGGTATGAGAACTCGTCGAGAATTATTGTAATCTTTTTTTTTTTTTTAGATAAAGAATTTTTTTGTTTATATTCTTAATACTATATGCATTCAAGATCTAAATTGACAATATTTTGTTTATGTTACTTCTTTTTTGAGGACTTGTTTTACATTTTAAATAGTATGAATTCAAAATTTTTAAAGTATTTCTTAGTTGTGCATACCCTATTTGAAAATTTCGGATCTCACACTAGAATCAAGGGTCATTGGTTAGTTTTCGTTAAAGATCGTAAACCCACCGTCCCATCATTGGAAATCGAAATCCTCAAGGGTATGGAAAAATTTATCTCGTGAAATCAAAAAGGATGTTGATCGCTCCTCGAAAAAGTGTTCGAACCTGAGATTTAAAGATAAGCATACTTCTAAATCTCAAGCCTACAACCACTAGTCCAACCCTCGAGGGTTTTATTTGATGTAAAGTTGCAATCGTTATAATATTAGTACACATTCAGAAAAGATAAGCTATAAATATTTAGAACGAAGATGCTTCACAGATGTTTACCTTTCATTGATGTCGCTTTTTGCTACATTAATGATAGTACACCACTTGACCAATTTCTGCCGATATAATTGAAATGGTTATATGTCCGATTAGTATAATTTCTTTTCTCTTTACGTCCACTAATTTATATACTGCTAAGTTTGTCCGCTTTTAAATATTTAACTTTTCCATACCAATGTAAATCGGAAATGTAGTTTATTTTCGTTTTCGTATTACTTTCAAAATTTCTACAACATATATATTATATAATACTATTAATTTAAACACAGGCAGACAAATCTATTTGGGGTTATGGAGTCGGTCGATCGTTTCAACTTGAATGGGCCTTTGGGGTTTGACATAGTTTCGCCTATAAATTTATATATGGTTAATTGTATTTGTGATCATCGAAATATTAGTAAATCTCCGGATTTAGTAGTGTCCTCGGACGTAGTCATGACATACAAATTTATTTGGGGCTATGGAGCTTAATCGATTGTTTCACGTTCCAACTTGAATGAGCCTTTGGAGTTTGACCTAGTTTCGCCTATAAATATATATATGGTTCATTGTATTTGTGATCACCGAAATATTAATAAATCACCTGACTTGGTAGTGCTCCCAGACGTAATCATTCATGACGAACTGGGTAACCAAATTTGTGTTATTTAATTTCTATTTCTCTTAATTTTTTTATAATTGCAGTTTAAATCCTAAAAATTAAAATACTAAAAACATAGAATAGTAATATGTTTCTTTGTTAGACCGAGTGGTATTAATGTAAAATAGATAGCTGGCCGTTGGAACATAGCTTTATTTTCTTAATTTTATCAAAACTGTAGCAAATGATAGATGCTTAACTTTAAATAATTAAGATGAGAAACAAAAATAAAATATTATATATTAAACTTTGTCTAGCAATGGACTTGAAATAAAGTGCCGGAAGGTCAAGAAAGTTGGCGACCCAATTGAAATTTTAAGTAATACTGAGTCAAATGGGGAAATTCAAATATATGCATTTGGCATCTCTTGAAATTTTGAATCCCTCAGTTCATTTGACAGAAGTATCTTTTGTTATAAGCACTCATTTTCAGTAAGAGAGAAGTCGTTAAATTACATGATTTTTTGTTTTGGATTAATGCTTATTTGGTCAATTACACGTGCGTCAACATATATATCATCGTTTGTGATCAATTACGATTTAGTCGTACTTATAATTGGATGTTCCAAATGCCATGGAAGAGAATTAATTGTTTAACAGGGTTGCTTCTTTTTTAAAATTTTAGTCGTATTCTCTCAAGTAAATATTTTTAACAAAAATATCTAATGAAAAAAGTTGACAATTGGAAAATCAGGTAATTAATTTGAGAGCCACTAAACACACCCCATAATTCTCCATTCACACCCCATAATATTTAAAATTAAAATAGGTATACAAAAAAATGACTATAATACCCTCATATAAATAGATATAAAATTAAATTTTATTTATATAATTAATCTGTAAATCATAAACGCTAAAATATTTATTTCTTGGGATTCACGCACACAAACCCTTTATCTTTTTTATTCAATTTCAATCATCATAGTCATGGAACGTGAAAGTTCAAACGAACACATTAATGTGAGTGTTTTTAATTTTTTTTTTCTATTTTTTTTTATCAATTTTTATGCAAAAATTTTGGTATTTTTAGGATTTAATCGTGCCACTGTTCGGCCAAAATCTCGACTGAACGTAGGCAAGATTACTCAACGTAAACTGTCGTACAAAAAAAAATGGTAGTGTTCGGTCCAAGGGGCCGAACGGTAATGAATCCGTGCATGATTAGTCAGACGAACACCAGTGAGTCTGTACATAACCCTATTGCCGAACACACGTGAATTTGTATGAATTTGTTACCTTTGAATGATCGATTTTTAGTCATTGTTCATGAGTTCACCTTCGATTTTGTTTCATGAGAATCAAAGTGGAAGACCTTTTTTTTTCTTCTTCTTTTTTTTTTTTTTTTGCACGCACGCTGTTGTTGGAAAGGGGAATAAGTGATTTTATTTTTTGGGGAGAAGGGTATAATGGTATTGATTTGGGGTGTGTTTAGTAATACAAATTAATTTTAAAATTTTAATGGGGTGAGTTTAGTGGGTGGGGTGTGAATGGAGGATTATGGGGTGTGTTTAGTGGCTCCCAATTAATTTTATCTCTTTATACACATAATTTAATTTTATGCATTACATAAAGTATAAGGGGTGGTTAATATTTTCAGGTTAATTTGTTTAACACTAGTGGAGTGTGGTGAATCATGTGATAACAGGTCTCAAATCATAATTATAAATATATATATTATTGAAAATATGAATTAATCCCTCTTATTTTTTTCTCGATGCAAGTCATAAAAGCTGTAGTTTGATAGAACAAGAGAAGAAAAAGTAGGTCTTGATTAAAATTTGTTTGTGGTATGAAATTTATGAGTGGTCACTCACAAGGTCTTAGAATCAAAGGAGGGAAGACCTTATTTTTTATATTTTTTCTACAAAGACAATGTGCAAAAATATTTTTTGCACTTTAGTTCAAACTAAATACTAAAGTCAAGAACGTAATTTTTGCACATTGTTATGGTGAATCCTGTAAAAATACGTTTGATAGAACTCACTTTCACTCTTGTAGAAAGAATTTTCTCAAATTTATATTCGTACACTTATCAATTGATACTATTACATTTATAAATAGATATCACTTTTTGTATAAGTTAGTACCTATTTATAAGTTTCACACGAGAATTTGCGGAGAATAAATCATTTCTCACCTCACATATTGCCCATCCTAATACCCTGCTTTTCCTCTCTCACCTCACCAACTTTTAATAGAAATAGAAATATAACCAAATATTTTTTAAAAGTTTCGTCTATATTTATTGCGATTAATAACAATCATTCATCAGTGGAAATAAAGAAAGACATGTAACATGGATAATTTGACTGATGATTGGATTGTAGTAGTGTTTGGCACTTTCATATATTCAAGCAGATTTGATTTCTGGAAGATGTACAGTCTAATCTCTGGGAATATTAGCAAAAGGTATCATACGATGAAATGGGAAATACCATCTTTAAGAAACGGAAGTGGAACTTTTATATTTACGCAAAGGAATTTTTTTAATGGTTGTCAAAAAAAAAAAAAAAAGGAATTTTTTTAATAAATATTTATCTTTTTTGACGAACATGTATATATATATATAAAGATACAAAGAAAGGATAGTTTAGTATATATTGACTTGGTCAATATATATGGTTATTAGTAAGTTAGTTTGTTAGATAGTTAGTTAGTTCAACAAGTGATACCTTACAGTACAGCCACTAATACTGTACAGGTACTATATATAGAACTTGATAGATCAGTTTTCATTCATCGTTTTGTATTATCATTTCACTTTGTAACAGATTCCTCTTTCTTCAAAATACCGTTTCTATTCATCTTCAATGAATTCTTCCATTATTTGATTGAATATCAAGATGGTATCAGTTTATTGAATCGCGATTTCTCAATTCTTGCTACGCTTAGGTTTCTTTTCAATCGAATCGCTGCGATTTCCATTGAAATTTGGTCCGTTTCTTAGAGTTTCCGCTGTCTTCGTTCGTTCTTCGATCCTTCTTTGAGTTTTATACTCAATTTCTTCGTGTCTATCACGAATTTCTTCAATTTTCTGAAATTTCGAAGCTATGGCTCTTTTTAATGGTGCGTCTCTGAATCCTGTTGAAAACACCTTATCCCCGTTGGCGTTGCACCCCAATGACAACCCTGCGATTTCCATTGTCATAGAGCCATTGGATGGCACTAATTTCATTTCGTGGAGTCATGCCATTAAAAGGGCATTGAGCGTCAAGAATAAAGTCCCACTCATTGATGGTTCGTTGTCGGTTCCAACTGAGGAAGATGATCGTGTAGTCTTTGTTGCGTGGGTTCATGTGAACGACCAGGTGTTGATGTGGGTCCTCAATTCAATCAAACCGGAGATTAAGAAGACTCTGGATTATTTCACATGTGTCAAAGATGTTTGGGACGAGCTCCATATCAGAAGTCATTGAGTGTTATTTCTAAGGGTTCGCACTCTATGGTATCTTACTATAATATGTTTAAATCCTTGTGGGATGAGTGGTTGGGATTTAGGCCTGCATTACAGTGTTCTTGTGGTGCTATGGCTGGTTGTACCTGTGATTTGCCTAAGAAACTTGCTAGGACTTAAGAAAGAGATGCAATAGTTAAGTTCTTGGTAGGATTAGATGAGTCTTATTCTGCTATAAGGTCTCAGATTCTGCTGCAGTCTTCAACATTGACATTGTCCAAGGTGTTTTCTATGTTGCATCAAGAAGAGTCTCAAAGGGCTTTAAAATCTGATTCTGTGATTGGTCAACAGTCTGATTCCATTGCTATGTTGGCTAGAAACAGTAAATTCTATAAGGACAAGAAAAAGTTGGTTAAGTGTAGTCATTGTGATGGGCCTAGGCATACTGCAGATAGGTGCTTTCAAATCATAGGTTATCCACCTGGATGGAAAGACCCTAGAGGTCCTAGGAAGGCTGAGAGTCAAGGTACCAATATCAACAATGTCAACAGTGTGTCATCCTCTGAGGGACCAGTGGTATCCAATCCCTTATTCAATCAGGACATGTTTGAGCAATTCATGGCCTATGCTAAAATGCAAAAGAGTTCTGAGAATCCAACATTCTGCAGCTGGTGCATTTGTTGACACCAGTCACATGCCTCAAGTTCCTACTATCCCTACAGGTAACTCATGTATCCATTCTTGCTTTAATTTCATGTCCACTGATAAGTATTCTTGGACTATTGACACTGGAGCCATTGATCACATGGTGCACAACTTAGATTTATTCACTTTTGTTCCTAAACCTTCTGATGTCAAAATTAAGCTTCCTAATAATTCTTATCTTAGAAATTTTGGTTGTTTATGTTTTGCTAGCACTCTTACTGCTCACAGATCCAAGTTTGATCCTAGAGCTTTAAAATGTTGTTTTATTGGTTATCCCTTTGGAATGAAGGGCTACATGCTACTTGATCTATCCACAGGGAAAATATTTGTTTCATGAAATATTGTTTTTCATGAACATGTTTATCCTTTTACAGAAAATCTTTCAAAACCTGTTCATACTACATCTGATCTTCCACATTATGTTAATGATACAGGTGATGTTATTGTTGATGTGCATCAATTTCCATCACATGATCATTCTCACAATGACCATGACTCACATTCTGCAAATTCTTCTGACATTCCAAATGATCATTCTTCTCTTAATGACAATGCTTCTGTTGATAAGATCCTTGTCAATTTCTGATACTTCTATTAATCATGATTTGAGTATTAATCACAATGATCTTGCTGATGAAATTGCTTCTCATACATCTGATAATATGGTTCCAGTACACCCTACATCTTCATTAGATCATGAACTAAGAAGATCCACTAGAACCAAACATACACCTGCATATCTTGATGTATACAAGACATCTCTACCTGGTTCTTTGATACATTCTGATATAAGTGTTGTTAATCATGTTTTGTCTTTTAGCACTCCATATCCTATTTATGATTTCATCACTGCAAACAATTTGTCTCATTCTCATAAAGCATTTGTTGGGATCATACTGAAAAGTATGCTTTTTACTTTGTATAATCGAAACTGAATTTTCAGACTTATTTACTGAAATAAATTGTTTATCACTAATGTTTTAAATATGATTGAATGTTATATATATTTACTGCATAACTGTTCAATAATTTGTACGTGTTACACTGTAGTTAATTTAGTGATACCAGATCACAGAAGATTAAATTAACAGTCCCTTGTAACTATAAGTACGCCATTCACGACCTAGATGTAAATGAACAACCATCGCGAAAGGTTGAGGTGTAAGGCTCAGATTGGTTTGTCTTGACCAAGAGATTACACTAGTGCATGACCGATCTTGAATAGGACCTCTGAGGAGGATAAATTCTTCGTAATCGAACAAGGAAGAATTAGACCTCGGTGGTTCGTTGTTTCTTAATCTTCGCCCCTTAAATAGATCACGTGGGATTGGTAACTATTGATTTTGACTTATCATGGGTAGCGAATCGTAGAGATTCAATACTTTTTATCTTGGGCAATGTTATTGGTCACATGTGATTGCTAAGATTTAATACGAAGAATCGTGTGCAAGTACGCTTTTGCTTGATTTGCCCCCGGGAGGTTCATAAGTTTTATCATACCAAATCTTGCAAGTGGAATTAGTTTCCTAATATGGATAATAATGTTGAACCGTTCTCGACCAAGGACAAAAAGATATTAATTAACGAAAGCTATTTCAAAGGGCTTGAATTAATTAATGGGCTAGATAATCTTAAACATGGGAAATAATGACCGGGAGCCATATTGACTGTAATATGGGTTAAGATGGATAGTGAAATATTAATTATGTAGTGGGATTAATTAATATTTATGGGCTTGAATTATATTGTGGCTCAATATTAGATATTCAAGATCCATTAGAAGGTCCAATCTTAATTCTCCTAAAGGCCCCCTGAGTAGCCCAACAAATAGTCCAATAACTGAAAAATGTGAATAAAATAAAATAAATATTGTTGCTTAATTTTCCAAGTAATATTTCGAAATTTATAGATATGTTGGGAGAAAGATTTTCTTTGAATTTTGTTATGGAATGAAGATATGTATTCTTGGAATACAAGATTATCTCATTAAATTCAAGAAATCTCCCACTAGCTTATCTATATTGAAATTTTAAAAATTATAGAAAATATAAAGGGCAAGAAAGATTTTCTTGATTTTCTTGAAAGGATATTATGGAAGATATGTATTTCTTGAAATACAAGAATATCTCATAAATTCAAGAAGATCCAAATCTTGGATTCTTGCACACATAATTTTCGAAAATATCCATAATTGAGGAGGTGGGATTTTTGTGGAATATTTTAATTATGGGAAAAAGAATATAGAAGATATATTCAAGATTTCTTGGTGACCAAGAAAAGTCTTTTCCCACATTGATTTTCTACTAAAATTTTCGACCCCTCCTCTCCTATAAATAGGGGATGATTAGTTCATTCCCAAGTACAATTCCATGTGCTGGAAATATTAGCAAATCCACAAAAGTGGTGCAACAAAGTTTATTTTTGCTTTTGTTAATTGTTCGACAAGTGTCCTTCCACCGGATAGTTGAGCAAGGGCTAAGGGAATACTTGGGAAGTCCTTTTGGTTAGTCCGTCCGACCGAAGTCACTGCCATCCCGAGAGGTACGTTCACGTAAACCCGTAGATTCCGCATGCGTAGGTTTTACGTGGTTTTTTATATGCATGATATGTTGTTGCAATTATTATTTGAATTAATATAGGATTAATTCATGCTAGTAATAATTAATGAATTAAATTTGTATTTAAATATTCACCCCGAATAGATCTGTGCAAACCTATTTCCCAACAGCATTCACTACATCCATTACACAAATTGTGGAGCCTAAAACTTATAAGCAAGCGTACACTAATGAAAATTGGATTGTTGCAATGAAAAGTGAATTAGATGCATTGGAAAGAACTAATACATGGTGTGTTGTTCCATTACCTGAAAACAAACATTGCATTGGTTGTAAATGGGTTTACAAAGTGAAAGTATAAACTTGATGGAAGTATTGAAAGATATAAAGCAAGACTTGTAACCAAAGGTTATACACAGGAGGAAGGGATTGACTATTTTGATACCTTTTCCCCTGTGGCTAAGATAACCACTGTGAGAATTTTACTTGCATTAGTTGTTTCTAAAAATTGGTGCATTCATCAATGTGATGTGAACAATGCATTCTTGCATAGTGATTTACATGAAGAGGTGTACATGGCACCCCCTCCTGGTTACACTGTTGTTGATAACCATGTTTGTAAACTAACAAAAAGCCTATATGATTTGAAACAAGCCTCTAAATAGTGGTTCACAAAATTATCAAATACTTTGATCTACATTGGCTTTGTTCAATCCAAAGCAGATACATGTGGATGATATAATCCTAACAGGTAATAGCTTGGATGATATTAAGAGTGCAAAGGACTTCTTACATGAGTATATCACCATTAAAGACCTTGGTGTCTTAAAATACATACTGGGAATTGAAGTTGCTCGCAATACAATAGGTTTATAGCTTGTTAAAAGAAAGTATGCTCTAGATTTACTCACTGATAGTGGTTATTTGGGATGTAAGCCCAACTCCACACCCATGGATCCAAAACACAACCTTTTCAACTCTATTGCTCTTGTTCTTCAAGATATTTCTCTATATAGAAAGCTTGTTGATAAACTATTGCACCTTACCATCACCAGGCCTAACATATCCTATGCAGTGCAAACCATAACACAACACATGAGCAGACCAACTGAAGACCACCTGGCAGCAGTACACAGGCTTCTCAGGTATATTAAGGCCACAATTGGACACGACATATTTTATTCTAACACAACTTCTCTTCAATTGCAGGCCTTTAGTGACTCAGACTAGGCAAGATGTGAAGAAACAAGAAGAAGCATCACTGGATATGCAGTCTACTTGGGGGATTCACTAATATCATGGAAATCAAATAAACATAATACAGTAAGCAGATCATCTACAGAAGCTGAGTACAGAGCTCTTTGCACCAAAACTTGTGAAGTCCAATGGATTCTTTACATAATACAAGACTTGAATATTTCCCATCCTCAACCAGTGAACATCTTCACAGATAGCAAATCTGCATTCTGTATGGCTCACAACCCTTGTCTCCAAAGGATCATCAAACTTGTTCAAATACCTACTGACGACAACCTAGCAGATCCTCTCACAAAGCCATTATCACCTTCTCTTTACAATACATTAAAGTCCAAAATGAGATTTCTAAATATCCACTCCCATTTTGAGGGGGATATAAAGATACAAATAAATGATAGTTTAGTATATATTGACTTGGTCAATATATATGGTTATTAGTAAGTTAGTTTGTTAGATAGTTAGTTAGTTCAATAAGTGATACCTTATATTATAGCAACTAATATTGTACATGTATTATATATAGAACTTGATAGATCAGTTTTCATTCATCGTTTTGTATCATCATTTCACTTTGTAACAAATTCCTCTTTCTTCAATATACAGTTTCTATTCATCTTCAATGAATTCTTCCATTATTTGATTGAATATCAAGATATATTTATAGTTGTAATAGTATTATTAATTTGCACGTATCACTTATTTATTTGTATATTAAATAACATAAACATCTTAAATACCATTAAAATCTAACGGCCATGAGATAAATGGAATAGTATTTACTCAATTGTTTGGTATAACATATGAAATAAATTAGAAAGAAGAAAAACTACTAAGATCATGCTCGTACACAATCAATTAGAAAAAAGATTAACAATTTCAGTTCTCTTAGCCCTTTAACCGAACATGTAATTAATTTCTAAATCGGATACAACACTTAAGATGGATGAGTTATAGTTTCACACATTTTACAAAAATACTAGATGAATTTTTTTTTTTTTTTTGAAGACACTGGATGAAAAAATTAATAATAAAGTTAAGATACTGGCAAATTAAACAAAATACTAGCAATTATTAATATTGTGCAATTTTTCATTATTGTCACTTTATTGTATGTGAAAAGGTTGGTTTTATATAATAGTTTTATTGTAACTTTACAGTTTAAAAAAAATTTAATATTTTTAACAAAACAATAAATACTAGCAAATTAATATATTTAATAAAACAACTAAAATTATTTAAAAATATATACAAAATACAAATGGCAAAGTATAGGGTGAACAAGTTTCACGGTGAAATTAGTTAAGGAGTGTGACTTATATTACTAAGGAGTGAGACTTTTTACTATAAAGAGTACTACTCATAAAAATGAATTAAGGGTGTGATTTATATTATAGCAGAGAGTATCGTAGTGTTAACCGAAGAGTGTGATTTATATTACTAAAGAGTGTAATTTATATTACTAAAGAGTATGCCTGTAAAAAAAAAAATCAGTTTACGGTGAATAAATTTCACAGCATACCAACTCAATACAAATTACTTAAAGAATAAAACTTGTTTATATATGCTGCTGCCAATTGTGAGTTGAATACACAAAAAAATGAAATTAATATAAATATAACGGAATGAACATATATTCACAGTTATTGTGGTGGTTAATAAAATAAATGTTAGGAAAATTAAATAAAAAAATTAATTACACACCTCTTTAAAAGTTTGGAGATGAAACATCCACGTCCTGAGTTCAATTTCCACTGAAAGTAACTTCATTTATATTAAATTGTTCACAAGATGAGTCTCCTCCCAATGACGAGTAAGAGAATTGAGAGTGTTATGAAAATTAAATAAAATAATTAATTTCACACATCTCTATAAGTTTGGACTTTTAGATGTGATATAATCAATTCATTCTTATCATGATTCGCACGTCTTAATAAGACTAAAAAAATTATTTTTTTTCTTCACTCATGTATATCATACCAATATATTTCTCCACAATCATTTTATCTCAACCGCAAGTTTGCAAGAATAATTTTTTTATCAGATTATTTTTGTTGTAACCGATCAGCTACTAGCCAAAAATCACCTGCCAAGTGTCTACCAAATGAACAGGTGGACGAACACGGGCCACACCAGTCCGGACGAGCACAGGTGGACGAGCACGCCATACCAGTCAGGACGAGCATGACCACACTAAGGACGATCACACCGACGTCAGCAAGGGTTTGGCCGGGACAGAATTCACACTCGCCTCAATTGGGCGAGCAGAAGGACAGTACCACAACACTCGGAGCCTAACGCATGGCCACCGAGCATGGGGTGAACACGAAACTATCAGAGGTCACCACGTGCTCGCCAGCTAGGGCGACCACAACATATCAAAGGTAACCTCGCCCATTTAAACTGTATGCTCGCCCAGGGACCACGCACATGCTCGCCGTGGCAGGCGAGCACAAGTACGGGCCGAGCAGAAAAGCCGGCGAACAAGGGGTGAAAATAGTAGCAATCAGGAGTTGTCCGAACTGAACTTGCTCCAGTCATTCGAAGAGCCCCAGAAGGCCCATCGTTTATCCACCTTGTTAGATGGTTCATCCAAGCAACCATGAAGTCAACCATAACAACAGCGCGTGTTCGCCCACATGGCAAGCACGAGGAGAGAAGCCAAGATACCCAGCAAAGGAAAGGCCCGTGTTCGCCAAACCACATTGGCGAACACGGGGCAAATACCATGAAACCAATCAGAAGGTAAGGGTTCTCACCTCACTAGGACAAGACCAAGCCACCTGCTAAGCAACACCACCTGGACGACAAGTCAAAGCCTTCACAAGCAAGCAAAGGCAGATGTCAACCAGGGAAGCGTGGTAGGAAGCATGTCAACATTACGTGTACTCTTTCATGACGAGAAACCGTCAGCTCGTGCTTGCCAAGGCAGCACATGCTTATCAAACTTCTATAAATAGACCCCCAGAGATCAGAAAGAGGGTGGAGAAATTTCCCTAACATCACCCACCTAGCAGCTTACCCGAAGCTTTTGTAACAGACACATACAATCGTGCTTATCGTCACATTGTATTTGTGCTCACCATATCCCCAAATCACTAAAAATAATCCTGGCTTGGTATGCCCCCAGACGTAGTCAATCCTGACGAACCGGGTCACCAAATCTTTGTTGTCATTATATCTCATATATGTGCTCTCCATTTCAAACATATACTTGTGCTCGCCACATTGCACTTGTGCTCGCCACATTGTATTTGTGCTCATTACACGTGTATTTTATTTTGTTTAGTTGTCAATCAACACAACCACATCATAATTTCCACATAAGGCGACTATCAACAATTTTAAAATTAGAGCAATGTATCAATAAAGAGTGAGTCTCATTTGTACTCGGGTACACCCTGCACTCATAGTGTATTTTAAAAGCGTGCAACTATACAAAACAAAAAGGTGCAATTATTATAAGCAGAAGCATGCAACTATGTTCTTATATTAACAATTGCACTTTTATGTGTAAATAAGTCGAACTTTTCAACATAATAAGTTGCACACTTCTAAAATACACTATCTATACACGGTGCACCCGGGTGCATACAAGACCTAGCCAAAAAATACCATTCATATTGAGAAATATGAACAAAAAGTCCTCTTAATCTCATAATTTAAAAAGTTCATGAAATCATATCGTAAAAGTCGACGTTCTTATAATTAAAATAATTAACTCCATACTTATATTGTATCACAATATCTCCTTATGAGTTTACAGGTGTCAAGAAAGGGTCACCTCATGCAATTTAAAATAACTGGTGGCGTGAAAAAAAAATTAGGCGGCTGCCGGACTTCCAGAATAAGACGAGACGGCGGTACAAAGATGCCTTTTTTCCTATATTTTTAATTTATTCTCATGTATTATTAATTAGCTCAACGACCTTATACTTTTACCGACAATTTATCGAGTAATACTATTTTAATTCTTAACGCATCTCTATCAACCTCCAATTATCATCTTCGATTGGACTCATATTTAATTATCTTCTTTTTTTTTAAACATTTGATTTTCTTGCTTATTTATTTTATCTTTTTAATTTCAATTCATGTTTTTTATTTTGGTAAGTCCACATTTTTAATTAATTATTCTCAAACAAACACTACCATTTAATCTAAACTCAGTCATAAAATTAATTAGAGCGAATATTATTAATAGGTATAAATTTTTTAATACAAATTATTTGTTAGTAAATTACAATTCAAAAAATTACCTATATATAAGTCTCTCAAAATTAAATTGTATATTGTGTTAAAAGTTTTTTTTTTTGTTGACAAACTGATTTACTACATTAATATTACATGTGCAACATTAGAAGTTAGCAAATTTACCATGTGATATTGAAAATATAATTTGTAGTATAGTTTCTCACTAGTATTTCAAACTTTTTATTCTTATCTAATATTTCTCCTTATTAAAAATACTTTTTAAATTTTTTTTTATAAGTATAAGCTATGTGATACTTTGTTATACATTTAATTTTATTAAAAATCGCATTATCTATTCCACTCTTCACTGAATTCTGGTGGGTGTATGTGAGTTTAGCAACTGTCTCTCTCTCAATGAATACCGACCAACTTTTGAGCATCATGTCATGTGTTTCTTATGGGCTTAATTAGTTAGTGAGCCACAAACATCATTATTATAAATTTGAACAATTTCGAAGTGTACCACCCGGAGGTCATATAGATAGGAATCCGGAGCGATAAGAACGAAAGCCCTACCCACAACTACAACTAAAATAGGGGGTATCTATGTAAATGAAAGGCAGAGATGAGAGTGACAAAAGAGGAGTGGAACGAAGCCTTAACTTAGAGGCGAGGCACCCGAAGACAAAAGCCATTGGCTGAACACCAGCCAGACAAATCCTTAGGGTTTAGGGTTTAGGGATTACATAGGGTGAAATATATACACTAATCGTTTCTAGATTATAACTAGAACCTCCCCTTTTCTGGATCCACCTCACATCAATAACCCGGCCCCTACCACCTATAGGTAATTTTAAACAAGTGTATTTTGAAGTAGATACCTGAATTCTGAGTATAGCTCGTAACAATCTATCTTCGAGGGCATTGATGAAAGGGCACAACACGCCAATGAAAGGGCACAACACGAAATACAATGCATGTTGTACTAAAACTCTTTATTTGCAATTTGCATATAGTGGCAAGTTTACATATTGATTTTTCTTTTCTATTTATAATTTGATCTAAGTATTTAAATTGAGAGAGTGCATGAATATTGTATGGGGCAATCTCTCAAACTGTCAAACATGAAACAAAATTCTAATTTAGTATTAAAGTTATATTTATGTTTAATATGTACTTGTGATGAATTTTATAAACTCGCGATCATATAACATGAGTAAATAAAATTCGTCTTATATATGAGATTTTCTTTTATAAACTATATATTATCTTAAATTATACACTACATGATTGTGCTTTCACCCATCCGTCCCACACTTTCCAAAAAAAAATAAGGTTACAATTTAAGTTCTAAGTCCTAACGGCATTACACTCTCAGTTTGACAAGTTGTGTGGGTATATCCTCGTCTCGTCAATCAAACAAATATTATCCTACAAGATTATTTAAAAGTTTCAATTTCATTTAAAAGTCCAAATTTATACAAAGTTGTGTAATTAATTCATTTATTATATAGTTCCCTAATACTTATTATAATAAATATGAGTAGAATTGATATCAGCAGGATTTGAACCCAGTATAAAAATTCATTCTTTTTAGGTCATATTCTGATTGCTTTTTCCCTCCTGAAAGTAGTATATATATATACCATGAAAGAATTACACGTAATTTAAAAGTTTGAATTTGTAAAGAGATGTAATTATTTCATTTATATAGTGACAATAATTACTTAAAAGTAAAATAAGATCTTAATTAATGATGATCAACTGTATATATGATTTTCAAAAGTTAATTGTTTAGCAGGTTCCATGTCGCGTCACTTGATTAATTTAACGTGCATGTTAGTAGCTAGAGTCCTACACAAAAGATAAAATCTTACAACAATTTTATCTAGAAGACATTTAATTACTGATCATAATTAGAGATGTTCAACGGTTGGTACCGTTGGTTTCCTTTGTAAAAAAATCAGAATTGAAATTTATCCGTGTAATATGATCAGCTACTCCCTCGATCCGTCCCAATTCATTTTGCACACTTTTCATTTCGGTCCGTCCAAATTCATTTTGCACACCCTAAATATGGAAAATAATTTTTCAATCTCCACCCCACAATCTCCATTCTCACAATCTCCACCCTCCATCACTTTTGAAAAATCAACAAAACACACAAAAAATAATTTTTCTTAATATGTGTGCAAGTCAAAGGGTGCAAAATTAAATGGGACGGAGGGAGTATAATATTTATGTTAGTTATATATATACGTGCGTATGTATACATTACACGCAAGCAAAAAACACAAAGCATAAAATATATAACATGCAAGCTAGGGAAATAGTTCAGAAGTCTCTGTTTTGATGATCTCATGATTATTCACTACTACACATTTAAGCTTGCACAGCTGCACTTGGACAGCCCTTTTTTCAAACAGCTCTCCAAGCTATAGCTTGGAGAGCGGTTTTAATAAAAAAAGAAAAAAGAATAGACCGCTGTCCAAGTTTAACACTTAGACAGCGGTTGACAACCGTTGTGCAAGGGGTTAGACAGCGGTTTCGAACCGCTGTCCAAGGTAATAGTTTGGACAGCGGTTTCTGAAAATTTTAATTCAAGCCAAATCGTGAACCAGACTTCAATTTTTCCCCAAATTAAATCAAGCTAGCGTCTCCTTCCTCTACCCTAATTGAACTCCGTCGCTCGTCCTCCCATTCCGCCGCCGCCGTCGTCTTCCCATTACCTCTTATATTTCCCCAAATCGCGAACCATGCCCTAGCCTCCTCCTCCCTCTTCCCCAAATCGAACCAGAAGCCCTAGCCGTTGTCTTCCCGTCGTCGTCTTTCTCCTTCTCTAGCTGTGTCATCAGGTAAGAGCCCTAATTTATTTCAAACCAAACCACTAGCATAGTATTAACGTAGAAGACGTTGATAGCATAACTTGGTGTTTGATAGTATTAACGTAGAAGTTGAGGTTGGTGTTTGATACAAACCACTAGCATAGTATATATTAACGTAGAAGTTGATAGCATAACTTGGTGTTTGATAGCATAACTTTCCGATTCATTTGAGAATTGAGGTTGGACTAAATTGGTGATAAATTAATGTAGAAGTTTGATTAATTGGCAGTGTACTTGTAATTAATTCGAAATAATATGCTTGATAAATGAACAATTAATTGTAAATGAACAATTGATGCACTCAAGGTGTTTGATAATATGCTTGTGTGAGGATTTAAGCATAAATTAGGATTAATACATTAGGATATATTTTGGTTATATTAATTTGATGATTTGGTGAATGGATAGTAGTGTGTTGCTTTAGATGATTAATGATGGTACATTAGGTTATATACATTGTTTTGAGATGCAACAAACCCTTAGATACATATGCAATATACAAACCTTAGGTACTACCACATTCTATATGCAAGTTTTATACATTAGATTGTAATACTTTTTAGGTTTAATACTTTTTAGGTTTAATACATTAGGATACATGTGCATTATCTTGAGAAACACTTCATATTGTCTTTTCTATAGGCATCTCTAGTTCTATATGGATCGAAAGTGGGTTCGAGCAGATCGATTATCAGATGAGTATAGTAATGGGGTGAAAGAATTTTGTAATCATGCAATTAGACACTGCACCGACCCTCGGTACATTCCATGTCCGTGTTGGAAATGTATGAATGGAAAAACCGTTAGTGGTCGAGAAAGTCTGTTTGACCACTTGATGATTCACGGTATTGATAAAACATATATTGTTTGGACATATCATGGTGAGAGAGGAGATGGATGTAGCTCAAGCAACCTAGAAACCCGACTTTAGGTTTGAAGATACAATGGATGCGATATTTTTCGATGATGTACTGATTGTTGATACATCAAGTGGGGATGACGATGATCTGCGAGATCACCCTTATATGTCGAGAAGTTAAGGGATTCTGGATTACCACTTGGTGGCGGTGTAAGAAGGCAACAAAACTGGCTACCGTGTTGATATTGTTCAACCTAAAAGTTGATTTCACCGGTTGTCCGATGAGTGCTTCACAAGTATCTTTGAAGCAGATTAGTGGTCTATTGCACGATGGAAATGTACTTGCTAAGAGAGCATATGATGCTAAATAAATGCTCAAGTCCATCGGGTTAACACATCAGAAAATTCATGCTTGTCCGGGTGATTGTATCTTATTTCGAAAGGAGTATGCAGACCTCGAGGAATGTCCCAAGTGTGGACTAAAGCGATATAAGAAAAATAAATCTCCCGTGAAGGTGATGTGGTACTTTCCAATAATACCAAGATTCAGGAGAATGTATAGCAACGCTGTGGATGCTAGAAATTTAAGATGGCATCATGATGATAGGATCAAAGATGGAATGCTAAGACACCTGGGCCGATTCACCCCAATGGAAGACATTCGATATCGTGCATCCGTAATTTGGCACCGAAACCCGCGACACTTGCTTCTTGCACTCTCAACTGACGGAATGAATCCGTTCGGTATCCAAAGTACCAACCACAGTACCTAACCAGTGATTCTGTTAGTTTATAATCTTTCACACGAGTTGTGCATGAAGCGCACTTACATGATGTTGTCTATGTTGATATCAGGACCCAAACAACCTGGTAACGACATAGATGTATATCTGGCTCCTTTGATAGAGGACTTGAAGCTCATGTGGGATGAGGGTGTCGATGTGTATGATGCTTGTAGAAAGGAGAATTTCAAGTTGAAGGTCATCTTTGTTTGGAACTATCAATGACTTTCCCGCCACGGAATCTATCTGATATAGTGTGAAAAGGGGCGATGCATGTCCTTGTTGTACCAAGAAGACACATCACATTCGCTTGAGACATTGTAGGAAGACCGTTTATATGGGACATAGGAGGTGGTTGGACCCAACCCATAAGTACAGAACAATGGCCGATGCATTCGATGGCACAATTGAGACAGGTGAAGCACCACGTATATTGTCGTGTTTGGGATGTATTGAATGAGATGAAGAATATCGACACACGATGACGGAAAGATCTTCGCAAAGAGTGTCCCCCCACTAGCGGTTGGAAGAAGGAATCCATTTTCTTTCAATTGCCCTATTGGAAAAAGAGTTGTATGTTAGACACTTCATTGATCTAATGCACGTTGAGAAGAACGTTTGTGCCAAACTTGCTCAACACTCTCCTAGGCGATAAGAAGTCCAAGGATGGTTACAATGCAAGAATGGATATGATTGATATGGGAATAAGAAAGCGAAATTAAAACCTATGCCTAGAAAGGGGTCAACCGTTCTTACCTCCTCTCGCATTAACACCTTGTCCAAGAATGAGAGAAAAGAGTTACTTCACCGCTAAAGGATGTGAAAGTACCGGAGGGTTATTCCTCCAACATCGAGAGACTTGTATCGATGATGGCATGAGACCGATGAATCAAATCGCATGACTATCATGTCATCATGGAGACTTTCTTGCCCATTGCAATCGTTCTATCTTGCCCGAAAATGTCGCATAACCATAACAAAGTTATGTTGGTTCTTCAAGACAATGAGTAGCAAGGTCATAGATCCTAGAAAATTGCTTGGTTTTTCGGAGGCAGGTTGTGGGGACTCTCTCGTGAGCTTGAGATGTATTTCCTCCATCATTTTTTAATATAATGGTTCACCTAATTGAGTTCATTTGGTACACGAGACAAAGATGTGTGGTCCCTTTCAGATGCGATGGATGTATGGTGTAGAGAGATATATGAAAGTGCTCAAAGGATATGTGATGAATATGTCCAGTAGGAGGGATGCATTGCGAAACGCTATTTAGTAGAAGAAGCAAGCGATCAATCTTGGTCGAATTTATTCTCAATGTCGATGCAATTGGACTTCCGATTACCCTAAGACACCAATAGGATGGATGGTGAAGGCATTACGGTGGTCAACCCGTAAGTGTTAGCATGGAGGAACTAACATGGATGCACTTGTGCGCATTTCACAACACTGGCCGACGTGCTTCCTTTTATTGACACAGACATGCGATCACTTGGCCGAGAAAATCCCACCGAGATAGATCATGGATTGAAGTTGAGCACAATCGCACGTTTGTTGACTGGTTCAATGGTTATGTAGCAAATATGTTGTCACGGGAAGCAAAATCAGTGAATGAAAGAGTTAAGTGGTTATCCAGAATGCCTGATAGACATGTGTATTCATACAAGTGTTATCTTAGCAACGGATACACATTTTATACCGTAGATCATGATGCCACAAGTACTATGCGAGAATAGTGGAGTGTCCATTATCGCAATCGCAGTGGATCAATCAAATACTACTTACTTTGAATGATTGTCACCATTTGGAAACTCGACTATGTTGTTCACCGTCAACCAATCTTCGAGTGTAGTTGGGTGAGGATCCCTAACGGGGTCCAAGTTGAAAGTTCTGGGTTCGTACTCGTTGATTTGAAGAATGTGGGATACAAAGATGACCCTTACATAATGGCCAGTCAAGCTCAACAAGTTTTCTATGTCCCCACCCGTTAATAAGAAATGGTCCATTGTGGTTCTCACAAACAAATTTAACAATAGTTTCCGACATTAGCGACCATGTCGATGAAGATGTTGACATAATTGATGATCCTTTTCAAAACTTCACTCATTCTGTACCATCTTTCGATGATCCTGTAAATCCACGCCCATACCAGAGAATAATTAGAGATGATGATGAATATGGCAATCCGGATCTTGTTAACATTTATGGCCATGAACGAGAAAGGTCAACCAAAAAACGAAAAAGAAAAACAAGTGCTAAAAAGAAATGTAAGACTTTATTGAATGTTGTTTCTTCTGCTATATTAAATGTTGTTTATTTTGATTTATTAAATAAAGTGAATTGTTAATCAACAGGTTCCGATGTCACGAGATAATGAACATTGTGGACATTTTGTGTGTTGCTCTATTGAAGACATAATCCGCGCTTCTCTAACGAACATTCCTCTCAATGTAAGTCAATTTATCGATTTATTTAAATTATTATTAATTGAATAAAAATTCATACTATATTGATTGATTCGTTGTTTGCAGTTTGTTATGAACGTGAGCTCAATTCTTACTCTAAGAAAAGACTGGAGAAATGGAAAAACGATTGGGCCTTACGGGGTACCTTTTTACAATCAATTCTTATATTCATACGATATTAACTCTAACGTTGTTTGAAATTTTGGTAGCATGTAATTTCTTTTATATATTTGTGATGATATATATTTCATGTTTTTGGTGTATTGGACGTATATATGTTTATGATTGTATGTTTATTTATTTCATGATGTGTATGTTTATTAATTTATTTGATGTTTTGGTATGTATATGTGGTATAAGTTTTGGTTTATGATTTTATTATAGGATTTTTGGTTTATGGTATTGACGATATATAAGTTTTGGTTTATAGTTTTATTACGAAATTTTAAAATATAAATTAATAATTTTTTTTAAAAAATATTGAATGACGGTTTTAAAACCGCTGTCTATGTAAAATAATAAACTAATTAAAAAATTGATTTAGATAATGGTTGATAACCGCCGTCCAAGACAAAAAGCCGGACAATAATTTATCAACCGTTATCCAAGATTAAACTTACCAAAGCGTTAGAAACCGTTGTCCAAGTGCTTCTCTTGACAAATGGCGGTTTTTATCACCGCCCAAAGCGACGGTGATGCTTGGAGAACGGTTTTAACCGCTCTCCAAGGTCATTTTTCACAGCTGTCCAAGCTCAAATGTGTATTAGTGATTCTCATGTCCGTACAATTGCTGAAATTTTAAATTTGCATTCATAAATAAATATTTGAATAATTCAACATGACATTTTCACCGAAATTTAAAAAAAAAAAAAAAAAAACCACTGTAGTATTTTAGTATGGCCAGCCAAACTGTAGCTTCGTTGTAAGTCCGATCTCGTTAAAGCAAGACAAAGTCTGAGATTTAATTATTTTACTAATAATTGTTAATCATAATATTTGGTTACGCATGGCATGGTTAGATCAACAATACATGTTTCCAAACCTGAATGGTCAAAATATTTTTGCTACATTAATTAACTAGCTAGTAGATAAAATTGGGAGCGTTTAACCACTTGGACAAGTTGGCATGCAACATAATGAGTTCATGTTGATCATTAAATTATGTAATATAGACTTTTAATTAGACATATAATTTCAATTAGACAAGTCTGTAAATATTACTATTATTTTTATTATTTTAACTATCAACAACATCGGGATAAGGGGCATATGGGATATGACTGCATACTCATAATTTCTTTTTTATGAGATCCTCCCTCTCAAAGAGTAAAATATATAATATAGAGTTGGAAATAATCAAATTAATTAATGTATATGCAAATAAAATTGATGAAGTTTATAAATTACACCACCTCGTACGTAGACTCGTACAATATTTATTTACAGTTTGTGGATTAATCTCGATCCCCCCACACTAACATATCATATTTTTTAAGGATAAAAAATTGTATAAGACAGTCTCATTGTCAAAAATGAGATGGGGTACAACTTAGCACAAATCAAAATTCACCGCTCTTAAAGTATTAAAGCGTCAATGTTCAAATTATGTTCCATCTCACCTTGAGACCGTCTCAAGTGTGTTTTTTTTTTTAAAAGTTAGTTAAGCAATCAAAAAAGAAGGATGAAAAACATAATAGGCCACTAAAATGGGCCGGTGTCGGTGCATTGGTGTCTGGTGGAGCGCGAAACAGGAGATTTGGGGCGACGTTTTATCTTTAATCTAGTTTCTTTGAATGTTGAATACTGTATGCCAACGTTTTCATAACCGAATCGGTGATCGAACCGGACAGACCACCGGTCAGCGGTTCAACCGGTCGGACCGGTTCAATCGGCGGTTCAACCGTTTTCTATGTTTAGTTAAAAAAATAAAATAAGTATACACCTACAAAAATTTAAATATATATTTTATAACTTTTCATATCATATTTTATAAATTTTGTCTCACCTCATACATTTATCCCACATCGAAATTGTTAGAGAAAAATGTGAGAGGAATATAGATTTAAAATTTTAAATATTTAATATAAATTAATAATTTAATTTTTTAAAAAAAAGAAAAAAATTGGTTTTTTTCCGGTTGAACCGGGTTTTGACCGGTTCAACCAGGTTCAACCTGAAATCCGGTTGTATAGGTGTTTTTTAATCGGGTTACTGGCCGGTTCCCGGTTCAACCTGGTTTTAAAAACATTGCTGTAGGCTGAGCCTAGATTTGTAAATGCCATTTAGGGAAAAATATATAATGAGTTATTAGTAGAGGAAAACAAAACAGACCACTTGGACTTGGATTGGCCCCTACCTTAAAAGTATTCAAAATTTTCAACCTTGTCAAACTCATGTCATGTATCTAAAAAATTTAAAGACGTTTTTCATTATATAAATCTGGATAGGTAGTTAGTGATAGTATCATAATATATATAAAAATATATATACCACAGAAAATTACTTGTTTGAAATTTAAAGACGTTTTTCATTATATAAATCTAGATAGGTAGTTAGTGATAGTATAAAAATATATATACCACAGAAAATTACTTGTTTGACAAATCCATCCGCCCATAATTACTTGCTTCAGTTGCTTGTGATCATAATAGATAAGTTGATTTTACTGTACAACTTTTCAACTATAGGTCGGGACCATGAATAATTTATAATTACTAAAGTTATGTAGTAAAAAAATTTGAGTCAAATGAGACTCGCGATATAGAAACAATTCGTGAACTCGTGGTGGCTCATTCCGTCTCCATAAAAATATAGTCCACCTTTTTTGTCCTCAATTATACACTCTTTCGTTATTAAAAATATGTAAATTATTTTTCGAACCCAAATATGTAAATTATTTAAAAATCTTTTATTTGATGTATGAAAATAAAAGACGTTATTATTATATTTAATAAATAAAAATATATTTTATAAGTTAATTTAAAATTTCAAGCATAATAAAGTAATATTTTAATGATTTGAGTAATAAATGAAAACGACATGATCAGTGTGGGAACTGGGACGGGGTGCATTGTCTATGATCAATTCCCCATATTCAAACTAAATTATAAGGAGGATATAGTTAAAATTTAGTTACCTCAACAATTTATACATTATTTCTGTAAAAAAAAATAAAAAAATTATACATTATTCATTTATGTAATTATTTGTATGAAATATAAGATTTTAACTTTATTTTAAGGAGGTTATTATGATTTGTCACTTAGGGTCCTGACTATTCCGATTGGACTTTGAACTTTGCAATCTCAAACCTCTATTTATTTTGAGATTTAAAGTAAAGATTTTAAAATCCTATTAATCATTCTCTACTTCATCACCTACCACTACTCTACTTTTTATTCTTTCAATACACTCATATCATCTACTTTTTTATTTTCTCAATACAGTACTCAAAATAATATACTAACAAACATCATCCCATATAGAGAATATTTGAGTGATATATTATTCACATATTGAAGGAGATATTTATACAAGTACAACAAGACCACTTTGGTTATAAGTAACCGGTGTGGGATACAATGTAAGCAAATACAAGAATGTACACAATGTAAACAATACTCCTAATAGGCCCCCTCAAGATGGTGCACGTTCAGTGACACCAATCTTGTGCATAAGAAGTGACAATCGAGTTCGAGTGAGAGGCTTGGTGAGGGCATCAGCAAGTTGTTCTGCAGACGAGACATGTAAAACTCGAAGCTGTGAAGTTTTAACCAAGTCTCGAATAAAGTGGTAGTCAACGGCGATGTGTTTCATTCCAGAGTGGAAAACTGGATTTGAACAAATAGACGTAGCCCCAATATTATCACTGTAGATAACAGGTACAGAGGAAAGTGGAACGTGAAATTCCGCCAGGATAGAGCATGTCCACTGAAGTTCAGCAGCTGCAGAAGCAATGGAGCGATACTCAGCTTCCTTGGAAGAGCGAGCAACGTCACGTTGCTTGCGAGAACTCCATGATATGGGATTAGCACCAAGAAAAAAAATATATGCCCCGATTGAGGTGCGATCATCACAGTCCCCTGCCCCAATCAACATCAGTGAAGCAGTGAAGAGATAAGGGTGAGTCACGATGAAGTGTGATGCCGAGATGTCGGGTACCATTTAGATAATGAAGAAGTCTCTTAATAGCACCCAATGTATTTTTGTGGGTGCATGCATAAACTGTGAAAGCTTATTTACTGCAAAGGCAATATCGAAACGTGTGAACAAGAGATACTGAAGACTGCCAAGAACTTGATGATATGAGGCAGCATCAGTGGGTTTTGATCCGTCATGTAGTGAGGGATTGGCCCCCGAGGCTAGAGGGGTCTGAACTGGTTTGGCACTGAGCATGTTGTGTTTTTCCAATAGATTGGTGATGTATTTACGCTGCAAGAGAGTGTAAGACGTTGAAGAACGAAGGACCTCAACACCAAGAAAATATGATAAGTCATTGAGAACTGAGAGGCAAGAGAGACAACAACATGATGTAGAAATTGTGTCATTACCCATGAGAATGAGGTCATCTACATATACCATAAAATATGTCACTATACCTTCTCGTTTGAATACAAAGAGAGACTCATCAGACTTGGTATGTGAAAAACCCAAGGACGATAGAAAATAATACAAGGCATTGTACCATGTTCGTGGGGCCTGCTTCAGGCCATAGATTGATTTCTGGAGTTTGCAAACATGTGTTGGGTAGTTTTTATCAGAAAAATCGGGAGGATGCGACATGTAAAGCTCATCAGGAAGCTCACCATGAAGAAAAGTATTGTTCACATCAAACTGGCGAAGGGGCCAGTTGTTTGAAACAACAAGATTCAGAACCAAGCGAACAATGGCGGGCTTTACAACTGGATTGTAAATTTCAAATTAAATAGTCAACACTTAGTCGTTGATGAAACCCTTTAGCTACAAGACGAGCCTTAAATTTGTCTATTGATCCATCAGGTTTCCATTTTATTCGAAATACCCATTTACATCCAACAACATTTTGAGACGAATCTGGAGGAACCAAGTCCCAAGTGTTAGAGTTATACGTGAAAGTATGCTTTTACTTTGTATAACCCATGTATTAAACACTTATTACTGAAATAAATTATTTATCACTGTTACTTTAAATATGATTGAATGTTATATATATTTATTGCAAACCGTTCATAGAATAACACGTGTTACATTGTAGTTACCGTGGTGATACCAGATCACATTAACAGTCCCTTGTAAACATGTGCGTGTTTCACAACTTAGATAAATCTGAACAATCTATTGGTAGAAGTTGATGTGTAAGACTCAAATTGACTTGTTTTGAGCGAGAAATTACACTAGTGCATTTGAGTACAGAGAAGAAAGAAAGAGGAAAGAGAGAGAAAGAAGAAAGGGGAAAAAAGATGTATAGAGAAGAAAGAAAGAGAAAAGAGAGAGAAAGAAGAAAAATGAGAGAGGAAGAAGAAAGAGAAAAAAGAAAGACCAGAGGAAAAAGAAAAAATGAGAGAGAGGAGAGAAAGGGGAAAGCCCATACTGAGTTGGGAGGAAAAAAAAGGAAGTCAACAAATAAATTAAGGCAAATACGGGTCAACAAAAATGGGGAACATCTAGTGGGTCTGGGAGGCGGGGCGCGGGTCAGAACTGGGGCAAAATCAAGTTAAGTTAATTGAAATTGGATTTCAATTGATTTTTTTTATGTATGTAAATTTTCATATAAGACTTTGTCTACTACAGTCGTACAAAGTTCCTTTTTTTTTTGACAAGATCTACTGATGTAGATCCTATTGACAATCCTAGATAACAATAACACGACAACATAGGCTTCTGGAGAGATGGACACGATTTATCATTAACCGTATACCTAATTTTTATTATAATAATACCTCTATCCCTCTTAGCAATTTTAATACAAATTTTGAAGTCAAACATGGATAGCTTAAATAGTTAGAGCTCCACCGAGATCTCAGGTTCGAGACACAGAGAGAGAAAATTTATTCCTTTTTGTGGTGGTTTCCCTTGAGTGGGGTGGTGTTCCCCCTCTTGTGGTGGTTGCGGTGCGGTTGCGATTTCAGGTGGTCCCCCTCTTGTGGTGATTACGGTTCGGTTCTGGTCTACAGCGAGACGACAGCGAGACGATTATCCACAAATTCAGAAATGTTGAAAGTTAAAAAAAAAAAGCAGAAAATCAAGAAGAGCCTAGTTTGTTTTATAATTAATTTGTCAAAATTATAAATCATGTTTAAATTGAAGGTCTAAAACTTACAATTTTATTTACACATAGGCCCTAAATTGAAAGAAGTATTTAGTATTCTCCTTAGTCCTAAGTATAATATTTATTAATAGACATTATTATAATTATAAATTAATTTTATAATATTTATATATATGCAAGTATTTTGGTATTAAGTTAATAGAAAAAATATAAGTGTTGTTTGTGTGTATCAATTCAATTTGATTCAATTTTAATTTGAATGAACTATGAACCCTAAACTCTATACTCTAAATATAAACTTAAACCCTAAATCATGAACCATAAACCCTAAACTATGAACCATTCGGGTCTAGTGAACCATGAACCACTCGGGTCGGGTTCGAACTGGATTAAAAAAATTTAAACCTAAATTCTAAATCATGAACCATTTGGGCCGAGTAAACCATGAATCACTAGGGTCGGATGGGGTCCGGGTAGATAAAAAAAATGGAAAAAAAATTGAAATAAAAAATTTAAAAAATATTTCAATTACACATATTCTAAATTGGTGCTATTTGCCAAAAAAATATTATATGGTGAAGAAGTTTCCAGTGGAATTTATCTTTCGACTAGTCACAGTGAAAATATCTATTTCAAAGTCATAAAAAGGTGAAAAAGGTGAAAAGGTTAAAACAACTCTGTTAGAAAACCAAAATGGGACAAAATCAAAATTGACAAAGACTCCATTAGAGTATTAGACCATGTAATGTCCATTCATCAAATATATAATATTAAACCGAATATATATTATACATAAATAATTAGCACTTGTGATAAGATATTTACGTTATTTTAGTGCCCACAGCGCGACTTTGCAGTTTTAAGTTACCTCCGGTCCTCCAGTTTATTATTGAGTTTCTTGATATTCGATCCGTTATTTTATTTCTTTTTTCTCCTTCTAGCAGAATCGAATCAATCAAACCGAAGTTAGCAAAACAAGAAAAGGAAAAAACTACCATCTCTTCTTTTGATTCCTCTGAAGGCATGTTTTCTCTTTTCTATTTCTTGTGCATTGTTCTTTTCTTTTTTTCTTTTATTCGCTATTTTACTAGATTCTTTTTTTTTCTGACTAAATTTTTTTGTTTTTAAAATCAAGATTTAGGGGTTTGTGAATTTTTTAATCTTTTATTTAATCTAATCTTTTGTTGTTGGGTTATAAGGGGGTCAACGTATATGGGGTTGCAAAATAGTTAATCTGACATTGTTCTATCCGCTGAAATATTTGCAGGAAGGAGGAGAGAGAAGTTTGAGTGAAGACTAACACAGTGAGAGTGGTATGAATTCTGTTTTCTTGTTTTTGCTTTCATGTGGGGTTCTTTCTTATTTTTGCTATTTGAAAAAATTGGAGATGTTGTTTCTTGGCTTTGATATTGTAGATGTGCAATTTATATCAGTTGATGGTTTGAGTTGAATTCTTTGACACATCTAATAGTTCTTGCAAGATCAACATGAAAAACATGTCCTTTTCTGTTCCTTATCATTGTGATAGGAATTGATAAAGTAGATGGCTTTTCTCACATTTTGAAGATAGTGGGATCTGTTTATTGTTTTCTGTTTAAACTATCTTGATCAAATTTTAGAGAATTTGTGTTATAATTTCATTTACGCATATATACAAACACTTAACAATTATGTAGGCTATGAAAGTTGTTGATATTAGGTGAGAAATTTAAGTAGTGGTTCTGCCTTTTTCAGGAGCTCATGAGAAATTTTCATATGCTTTCCATCATTCTAGTTCCCAACTGATAACTCTTTAGCACTATGCATGTCTGTCTCTGTGGCCACCGTGAGTAATGTTGAAAGAACACTCTCGTTATCCAATAGGACAAAATCTCTTGATTCTGTTGCATCTAATGACAAAAGCCGCCCAAGTGAAGTAAATGGCGAGGTTTCTTCCCGTGCTTCTTCCTTTACCAATGTCTTTAGAGCTGAAGAGATCTTGTTACCGAGCGGAGAATCTTATTCGGGATATCTGCTCGGAAATGCGCCTGAGGGTTCCGGCGATTATGTCTGGTCAGACAGTTGCAAATACGAGGGTGAGTGGAGAAGTGGGATGAGGCATGGATATGGAAAACTCCGATGGCCATCTGGTGCATTTTATGAAGGTGAGTTTTCAGGGGGGTATATTCATGGAAACGGAACATATATCAGAACCGATAATTTGATATATAAGGGACGGTGGAGGTTGAATCTAAAGCATGGTTTGGGGTATCAGAATTTCCCTAATGGAGATGTGTTTGAAGGATCATGGATTCAGGGGTCTCCGGAAGGACCCGGAAAGTACATGTGGGATAATGGGAATGTGTATTTGGGAAATATGAAAGGGGGCAAAATGTCGGGTAAAGGAACTCTTACATGGATAAATGGGGATTCTTTTGAAGGAAATTGGTTAAACGGTATGATGCATGGGTTTGGAGTGTACACGTGGAATGATGGTGGGCGCTATGTGGGAACTTGGACACGTGGGTTGAAGGATGGAAAAGGCACGTTCTATCCAAAAGGGACCAGGATTAGTGCTGGTCAGGAGTTGTACCTTAATGCTTTGAGAAAACAAGGGCTGTTGCCCGATTTTAGGAGACAGAGTCAGGTTTCCCATATTCAACATGCGAGCTCTGTGGATCTTGGACATGTTAAGGCTGTTGGGAACCGAGTTAATGTGGAACAATCTCGTAACTCAAATGTGTCTCTTGAAAGACGGTGGAGCCTTGAGGTTTCCATTGAGAAAGTGATGGGGCATGTTAGATCGTCGAGTGTTTCCGACACCGTTTTAGATGATGGGGAGAATGAGGAAAATGTGAATTGTCCAATCTTGGAAAGAGAGTACATGCAAGGGGTATTGATAAGTGAACTTGTGTTGAACAATCGGTTTTCACCATCGTCTAGAAGATCAAAAAGGCGGCAAAAGAAACTTGCGAGAGAGATAAAGAGGCCAGGTGAACAGATTATTAAAGGCCACAGGAGTTATGATTTGATGATAAGTTTGCAGCTTGGAATCAGGTATTATTTAGTGCAATTATTTTCATGTTTCTGTCGTATTGTGTGCCTAGTTCATCGAATTTGATATACTTTCTCATTCAAAACAAATTCTCAATATTATTACAGATCAATTTTGTTACCAGTAATCAGGAAGTTGTTTCACTTTTCTTGGAATATTTTTCCTTGCATAGGATCCCAGTTTTCTGTAGTGAATATAATGGTAAAAAGGATATAGCTATCTGCTATTCAGAAGTGAAAGTAGATAATTAGTTTACGATAATAATGGTCCCCACTGCTAACACTGAACTTGAAACCTATTTTGCATTTCAAACATTAAGGATTACTTATAAGTTATAAGTATTCTCTTATGAAAGATTTATTAAATATTAGACTCAGTCAAAACACAAGATACTAGGTGAATATGCTATGTTGGCTTCAATTTTGATTATTGCTAACACTCATGAACTGATTGCTATTCATGTATAATTTTTTAAAAGAACTGATTTGTGATGGCATATATTGGTTACGAATAACATATATATCAAAATTTCTCATTCTCTTCTGTTCTCTCATAATTTATACTAAAGAGCTGTTAGATTATGACCAGATATACTGTGGGGAAAATTACTCCGATACATAGGCGAGAAGTCAGAGCTTCTGATTTTGGTCCTGGTGCGAGCTTTTGGATGTCCTTCCCTAAGGAAGGCTCACGATTGACTCCTTCTCATCAGTCTGAGGATTTCAAGTGGAAAGATTATTGCCCAATGGTTTTCAGGTTCGTTGAGAGCAAAAGTCCTTTCAATATTTTACTACTTCTTCTTGTGTGTGTGTGTGTGTGGGGGGGGGGGGATACTATTTTCGCGGATGCTCTTTGACTATCACATGAGCTTTTTTATTTATTTATTTATTTTTTAAAAATCCTTGTGACTCCATTCCAAAACTATATATCTGGTACTTACCGTTGACTTCTGCTTATACCTTGATTAAGTTTCTATCCATACTAACCGAGTTTTGTTTTGCTATATAGGAATCTGAGAGAAATGTTTAAGATTGATGCTGCTGACTATATGATGTCAATATGCGGAAATGATACCCTAAGAGAACTTTCTTCTCCAGGAAAGAGTGGCAGCGTCTTTTTCCTGTCTCAAGATGATCGTTTCATGATCAAAACATTGCGAAAATCCGAAGTCAAGGTTCTATATCCAATTTGTAACTCATTATCTTGCATTAAATTCCTCCATACCAAGTAATCAGTAAATAATTAAAGTATAAATTATAAACAATCATATACATAGTTAATCAGTTAAAATACCAAATTTAAACGTCCTAAATAATAAAGCATAGCGAGGAGCAGAAGAATTAGTCCAAAGAAATATGCACCAGTATTATATGCATGCTGCTAGTTTTACAATGTCAAGTGATCTTATTTGTAGGTTCTTCTGCGGATGCTCCCAAACTACCATCAACATGTGCGCAGATACGATAATACCCTTATAACTAAATTTTTCGGTCTTCACAGGATTAAACCCTCCAGTGGTCAAAAGGTAATAGCCATGGAAACTTACAAGGTTTTAACAGATTTTCCATCATGTTTAACTCTTTAAATACCAACTATTATCAGAGTTACTGAGAAATTATAACAGCTCCTAGATTATTAGATGTCCGAATGACACTTGAATTGGAGTCAAATATAATGTTCAGTGACCCCATGTAATTTACATGAACATCCAAATGTTTGTCTAGGTCACGAAGAAATTGATGTCTCGTTTATTAACCCTAGGTGAGGGACACCGTATATATGAAATCAGTGAACTCCAGTTACTATAGCAAAGGTGAGGCGTAGTGTGGAATCAATAGCAGGAAATTCAGAGTCTTGCTTCTGCTGATATCTCCTAATGGCCTATCCGAATTCAACTTGACAATATCTCCAACTTATTTGCCAAGTAAACAGAGGGCTACCTATAAATATTTGTATCTCACTCTGCAGGATTTATAGAATTTTTCTTCTGAAACGTTTCTCTCAGGCTATTCTTTCTGTTTTTGTTTGCTTGTTAAAGTTAATTTTGCTGCCTAACCTTAAGGCATTATTACTGCTTTGCAGTTCCGGTTTGTTGTAATGGGAAATATGTTCTGCACGGAGTTGAGAATCCATCGAAGATTTGATCTGAAAGGTTCTTCATTGGGACGTTCTGCTGACAAGGTTAAAATTGATGAGAATACTATACTTAAAGATCTGGATTTGGACTATGGCTTCTATTTGGAACCAACTTGGCGAGCTGCACTCCTAAAGTAAGTTCGAGTTAATTATAATATTTGCTTTTTATGTGGCCTAAATGTCTCTTTTTTCTCAGTTAAATTGGTCTATACTTGTTTGTCTTGTTTCTTTGTTCTCAAGGAGGTCCATTTTTTTTTCTCTCTTTGTAAGAGTCGGTCTTAGTAATAATCTGATCTCATTTCTTTTTATTTTGCTGTTTTTTTTCCTTCTTTGTTAAAGAAATTTTATTCAAGTAAACATAGTGTATGTGATAACACAGCAATTCTGTGGATCTATATGCAGGCAGATCGAAATAGATAGCAAATTCTTGGTTTCGGAGAACATAATGGATTACAGCCTCTTGCTCGGCGTTCACTACCGAGCACCACAGCACCTACGCACTTTAATGTCTTACAGTCAACGCATGTCGGTTGATGGATTGGGGATTGTTGCAGAAGATGGTAAGTTTGGCATAGATACTCTTTTCAACACTACAAAACTTCTTTCGTAGAGCTTGTTCATAGTTTGATGGGTTGATATCGTAGCCCTAAAGTTTATTATTTTCCAGTTTGATCCCCTCTTTCACTTACTATCAAATTTGGTCATGATAGATTGATAGTACACTTTCTCCCACATTTGGTCTTAACAGTTAGTTGACTGACAATCAACTATCTGAGCGTGCTAAATGTAATTTTTTTTAAATTTTATTACATTTAAGCAGTGTTTTCATAACTGAACCGGTGATCGAACCGGACAAACCACCGATCAGTGGTTCAACCGGTCGGGCCGTTCAACCGGCGGTTCAACCGCTGAAATGATTTATGCCTAATTTTTTTCAATATTTCTTATAATTAGTTAAAAAATAAAATAAATATACACCTATAAAAATTTAAACATATATCTTATAAACTTTCATATTTAAGAAAATACAATAGAGTCATGGTCATAATAAAAAACAACACAATAATATGAGAGAGTAACTTAAAAGGGAAAGGTAAACCTTATATTTTTATCTCACATCGAGTAAATATTAAAGGAAAATGTACGAGAAAGTAAAATCTCATAATTTTGTCCCACATCGAAAATGTTAGAAAAAAATGTGAGAGAAAACAATATAAAAGGGGAAAAAGTGTATCTCATCTCATATATTTGTCCCATATCAAAAGTGTTGGAGGAAAATGTGAGAGAAAGTATTATAAAAGGGGTGAAGGTGGACCTTGATTCATATATTTATTCCACCTCATACATATATCCCACATCGAAAGTGTTCTTAAGTGTGTTTTCAACCGGTTTGCCGGCCGGTTCCCGGTTGAACCGGCCGGTTCGAACCGGTTACGAAAACACTGCATTTAAGTAAAAGACATTTAAAGTAATTACATTTAGCACCCGAAATAGTTGATTTTGTCGGTCAACCGATAATAAAATTGTACTTCCAGGTTTAAATTTGATAGCTAGTGAAAGAGGGAGACCAAAACTGAAAAAAGATAAACTTTACGGACCAAATAATATCCGATTAAAAATAATTTTCTGGTTGTTGATAATTGGTTCTCACCTTGGATGTTGATTCGAAAACTCAGATCCTTTGGAGAATGAAATAACTCCACAAGGCCTTGTTTTGGTCCCCCGTGGGTCGGACGACAATAGCGTAATCGTTGGACCACATATTAGAGGTAACCGGTTGCGCGCATCGTCTTCAACCGGGGACGAGGAAGTGGATCTTCTCCTTCCTGGTACAGCAAGGTATTATTAAAGGCAAAGTCTCATGTAAACCATTTTTACCGTGCAATTGATTTGCATTTTGTATATATTTTCAAACAGTATTAGTTGTTTCATTAAAAAGGTATTAGTTGTTTTACTTTAAAGTGATACATGTTATAACTTGGTTCAACTTAACAGGTTTCAGATCCAGCTGGGAGTGAACATGCCGGCAAGAGCAGAGAAACTACCCGTAGACGACTCCACAGAGATGTTTCACGAGGTGTACGACGTCGTCTTATATCTGGGCATTATCGACATCCTGCAAGAGTACAATATGACTAAAAAGATAGAACATGCATACAAGTCTATGCATTTCGATTCAGTAAAAATCTCTGCTGTCGATCCCACATTCTACTCCGAACGATTTCTTGAATTCATTCAAAAGGTCTTTCCACCCAATGCGGTCTTGGATTAGAACGCCCGCCCACCCGAACGACGCACCTTTTCTTCTCTCCATCGGAATCCTTTTTGATTTATTCAAAAGTTTGCATGGAAGAGCTGTTATACTGCCTGTTCTAACTTCAATTTCTAAATTATGTCATTTTTGTTGTTGTGTCCTGCGACTAACTTTAGTAAATAAAGCTTGCATACGTTACAGAGAATCACCCCTCTCCTGAAAGTCTGAAGCTGGAGGAATTTTGGTTCTTTTTTATTTGTTTTGTTTTTATCCCATCCACTATTCTTTGTCTGTTTTGGTCATTTTGTTAAAGTTATTATAGTCTGTGACAATCACAACTTATTTTTAAAGAATAAATAAAATATGACATCATTTACTTTTGGAAAAATATATATTTTCCCTTGTATTCTTTTTAGTTTTGCTACTGTGGATTTTTTTTTTTTTTACTATGATGTCCCACGTACTTTGAATAAATACATTTTTAGTTCCATGTACTTTTACATCACTATACTACATTCTTATACTTTTGAAAAACTCCGTTTCAGTTTCCTATACTTTAACATTATAACCAAAACATTAAAAAAAAAAATGAAAGAGCAAATGATTTAAAAAGAAAAGGAAAGTGCAAGGAGCAAAAGATTAGAAAATAAAAAGTAGGGGGGTGATGAATGCTCAAATAAAGCAGGAGTAAGGGGCAAAAAAAAAATTAAAATAAAAAGTACAAGGAGCAAAAAAGGAGTAAAAGTAGCAAATAGGATAAATACATGCAACCCCACCTCATGCATAAGTTATCTTTTCTGACATTTATGCATCAATTATCGTTGGCCAGTTGCCAAATGCCTTGGTACAACATGGGCTTGGTCACACTTATATACGAAATCAGTAATCTTGTACATTATTGGGATAAATACCCCCAGAAAATCAATATTAAGATGGTAAAGTAGAGATTATAGATTCCTTGATCAGGAAAAAAAAAATTAACAAAGATGTACGAGAAAAGTCTCCGGTGAAATTTATACAATATAAAATGTATATCATAATACTTATAAATTAATACAATAACACTTATTAATTAATATCATTACACTTATAAATTAATATCATATTATTAATGTTATGAGTATTAGTTTATGAAGATCTATTGATATTGATAGAGAGACACAGCGAAGATTATAATTCTTGCATGCAACCCAATATAATTATATTATTGGTTCATGTAACCCAGCTCAATTATTTGGGATTAAAAATGGTTTGTTTGTTTCTTAATCAACCAAAGAGAACTTATCTGGGATACAATGGTGGCATAGCATGCTTATCGCATATTTCCTCAACGAACAAAAGCTTGGCATAGATTACACAAACAAAATTCATTCATAATCATAATACACCAGTACCATGGTTCAACAAAACCTGTATCACCCCTCTACTAAATCACACATTTCATGACAGAGTCTGTATGTAATTGTAGATTTCTGTCGTTTAAACAGAAAACATGTCAGAACAAAATCCATCACTGGTCAACCCATGTTAGGTGGTGGGGGTGGGGGTGGGTACATCCCATGCCCACCCTGCATTTGCTGCCCTTGGAAGCCTTGAGGAGGAGGCATCATAGGCGGCCTTCCCATTTGTCCACCAGGGGTAAAATTGGCCATGGGACCACTGCCAACTAATGGAGGAGGTGGGGCTGGCATATTTCCACCGGGTGGCATAGGTCTTGGTCCGTTGGCCATCGGAGGAGGTGGTGGGGGCAAGGAAGATGGAGGCCTAGGTGGGTTAACCCCTGGCGGGGGACCTTGTGGCGGGGGTGGTGGTGGACCTTGGGGTGGTGGAGGCATAGGCCTACCTTGGGGGGCACCAGGGGCTGTTGTCCCATTAGCTGCTGCAGGTGGTGGTTGAGGTTTATTTGTCTCCGGTGGCTTCGTCTTGAAGTACAATTGCAACTGCATATCAAAATAACATAATCAAACAAAGAAGTTGACATACAATTCAAAAAAAAGAAGCAATACCGTGAACATTTTTGAGTCCGGATCCCAGTGGGAGAAGAATTTGGGAGTTGATTTATCGATCTCTGTACTCGGGACCTAAAAGATAAAAAATAGAGATAAGAGTGGAAATCAACCAAGAATAGTGCATTTAGACTTCCATATATATATATAGTGGGAATATGTTGCTACCTTAAACGCTACAATTTCATATGGTTCAGCAGCGAACAACAGGTACTGATATCTTTTATCGAATGGTTGAATTTTCTGCAAATTTGCATTAAAAGAAGCACAAGTAAAATGAAAGCGTAATGTTAAAAAATGAGGAATATTCATAAACCATTAGACCTCAAAATTTGATGTATAAAGCTGGCTGCAATGACAAAAAGAACCTGCTCAAAGGATGACATAAAGCGATGCCTCGGCTTTGTGTTATCTTCGATCTCAGGATATTCTATCTGCAAAATTACCAAGTCATAAAAATTATTAACGACATCACATCTATCAATATGAAGTACATGAGCAAGTAGTGTTGAGATAAATTCTGGACGTACGATGAATTAATTTCCCTCGTTGATACAACATATGAGAAAGGCAGAATGCATACCTGGAAAAGCAAAGACCTCTGTTTGGTCTCCCCGTCGAATTGCTTAGTCACTCGATATCCAGGTCTACCAATTTTAACTGCAAAAAGAACATAGGAAGATTTAAAATTCACTATAAAAGGTAGAACAAAATGTTACGAATTCGTGTTTTCCCAAATAAAATCAAACAATAAGAAACGGTTTTGAATCAATCTTAGTATCGTACATGCAGAGAGACATGGTAGCAGTACCAAATTTGTTTTTCTTATGCAACTAAGGTTCTACAGAATACCTTATTCTGCTAACTTGTCCTTTTTTTCATTTTCTTTTTTCAACACTAATTATTCGATTGCATGTTACTTTAAATAATAAAACAAGTTTTATTAACAATCTTCCCATATGAATATATTTTAGATGAGTGTTTTCTATATTCTTGAATTTATCATGAATGTAAAGTTGAATAAGACATTTAACCAAAATCATTCCCAATTTTGTTACTAATACTATGTTATACATGGAAAATTGAGTATGCATGAAACCACGGCTTAACAAGCCCACAAAGATATAGATTGTCCATGCACATAAGTTCAGAACCTAAGGAACATAAGCATACCAGTGAGTCTTGTACACTTATGTTTTATACATACCACGTGTTTTAAGAGTTATCGTACGAGTATATGGTATCAGATCTTATTGTGATGTTATGGTAGTAATGGACACGGGCAGGAGCTAAAATGAAGTTTTAGCAAAATAAGGAACGCTTTTCAACTAATCAATGAGATTGATACTGTAAGATGCAATTCATGAAGTTAAACAAGGATATGATGTTCGGTGGCTATCTTGTAGAAATTTCAAATTCTATGAAATTATGTGGTTATAGATCTAAAGCTACTATCCAATATAATGAGAACCATTTTAACCATACCATTAGGGGAAACTGATAACATTAGTCGTACATATCTTATTTAACATCCAAAGGATCCTATTAATATCTCAATTCAAATCCTAAGGGAAATATTGTGACATCTTGATAGAAAAGATAAATAATTATTACCAACTCTCTTAAGGTTAACTTTGCGCTTATGGGGCTGTGGTTGAGCTGGAGCTTCTTTGGCCTCACGAGCCGCTCGCTTAGCCAAGTTAGTCTGGTGCCGCTTCCCCTGTGTGTGCGCCAAGTAATTCCCCTCATTGTTGTGCAACGTCAAACAGAGCTTGCACTCATAACTGCAACCAATAAATTTTCACAAAACAAAGATACGGTCGAATCAATTAAGCAGCCACAATGCTCATCATCGCATCTTAAAATCGAAGCGAAGAACAAATAATAATAGCAACTGACCTCCCGAGATGGTTGCGCATAAAATATGGATCTTTAGCCAAATCGATTGTTTCCAGTGCAAGCCTGCGGAGACGCTCGCGGCGGTCGATGGCCTCATTCTGGGCGGTGGCGGCGCCTCCGCTTCCAGGCTTGGATCCCCACTCTCTGTCCATCTGATGCTTATCCCTGCTCAGTTAATTCTGCGCGGAAAGATGCTCGACTTTGAGAAAGGAAGAAAGCTGAAATTTGGGGGTAAATACATTACGAGTTCGTTTAGTGGGCCGTGCAACAGATGGGCCTAAAACTTGTTTACTATTTGGGCCTTTCGAATAAAACGAGGGGTCCGGTTATTAGCACCCACTACATTAGGAAATTCACCCACATAATTATTAGATTACCAATTATACCTTTAATTAGTCATTTTCACAGATTCTCACAGGCAGAGTCAAACCCACCGCCTCCACCATTGCCATTATCATCATCTCTTCTCCGGCCATATTAATCTCAAATTTTCACGCACCACTTTTATATTTTAATTTTTTTTCATGATCCACCAAACAAATCAAATACCATAATAATTTTAGGCCACATCGAACGAACAACAAACAACAACGAAAGAAATTAAATATAAAAGCAAAAAAAAAAAAAAAAAAGAACATTTACGGAACTGCACGGGGCGGTGCTGCGCGTGGCGGCGCGGCGACGTGTGATGGGGCACGCGGCGGACGGTGAATTTTCTAATATGGTGGGTGCTAATAAACGGACCCTAAAATGAGCGTCTGACATTTATTGATTTATTTTTATTTTATTTAGGAATGTGGATGTAGATAAGTAGATTACATTTTTATTTGTTCTTGGGTTTAGTGTTTAATGGTATGAATTAATACTTAATAGTCTGAATAACCTCATAAAATTATTTTGTGAGGTCAAATTTTAATTTAGTGTATCAATATCGATTTAAAGAAGATTAAGGGGTGCTTGGTATGAACACATACTAATCCCACGAAAAATTGGATTGTAGGAGGGGATTTCAATGAAATTATGTTAGATAAAGAAAAACTAGGAGGCAATATTCGATCTTTTAATCATATGAATGCCTTTCAAATGGGTCTTCTACAAGTCGACCTGCACGACGTAAAAGCAAAGGGCCCAAAGTTCACATGGAATAATATGAGATCGGGTGTTAATAACATTTTGGCCCGGCTGGACCGTTTTGCGGCAAACAACTAGTGGTTTTCCACTTTTCCGGACGCTTTGTCCGTGAATCTTGACTTCTATGGTTCGGACCACCGACCTATACTTCTTAAATTACGATGCAATCAGCAAACAACACCTTCTCATGCCCATTCCTCTTTTAAATTCGAACACAAATGGCTCTATGAAGAGGAATATAAGGGCATTGTGTCTACAAGTTGAAAGAAATCGGCAAATAAGACTGTTCTGGGAAAAAGACAACAAGAAGTGGCCGAGTACCTTAAAATGTGGTCGAAAAGTTCCCTGGGAAATCTGGGAAGACAAATTAAGGAAACTCGTGCCTTCTTAATAAACGCCAATTCTATAATCGCAATTTTGATCGAAAAAATATTCATTCCATCGAGTGTAAATCGGAGGCTCGCTTTCCCAAGAGAAAATCCATTGGAAACAACGATCCGAGTTAATCGCTCAATTCGGAGATGTAAATACATCTTTCTTCCATAAGACGGTCTCGGAAAGGAAAAAAAAAAAAAGCGGATTTCGTCGATTCTCAACGATGAGGTATACCTCAAACCGATCGTAAAGAATATTGAGAAAACCATTGAAGGCTATTATAACAATTTATTCAACTCTCAGAATCCTTCTGACGAGGCTATCTTTGTAATCACCAACTGTATCAATCCTGCTGTTATGGAAGATATGAACAGATTCCTGACAAAACCCTTCTCTGGAGAGGAAGTTAGGAAAGTTCTTTTTGATCTGAACCCCTCGAAAGCCCCTGGTCCGGACGACTTTACAGCCCTCTTTTTCCAAAATTCCTGGGCAGAAATCGGGGATGATATCACGATGGAATGTCTCCGGATTCTAAACGGAGCACAGGGGCTGAAAAACCAAAATCCTACCAATATTACTCTTATCCCTAAAATCAAAAATCCAAAAACATTGAAAGACTATCGCCCTATTAGTCTTTGCAATGTCTCCTATAAGATTGTGGCCAGAACTATCACTAATCGATTCCGAATTGTCCTGGGATCACTTATCGACCCCAATCAAAGTGCCTTCATTTCGGGTCGGCTGATCTCGAATAACATTGTTCTTGGCTACGTATGCATTGGCTTAGAAACAACAAGAGTAAACAGGGTTTTGCTTCTCTTAAATTGGATATGAGTAAGGCTTATGTTGGGATATTTTAGTTTTGATAAATTATGCCAAAACATTATCAACTTGTATTTTTGAAGTTAATCTACAGATAACAAGTTGAGGGGGAACGAGAGAACAAGTTAAGGGGGAACTCATAAAATCAGACGAAGATGATCGAGATCAGATGAGTAGGATGAGTTCCGAGTTAACTGATGAAATTTGAACAAGAAGAAACATCTTGATTTTGAAGAAGAAATATTGATCAAAGATCTTTGAAATGCGATCTGATCAGAAATTTGAATCTGGTGACCGATCTTTCTGACGACCTGGTGACCGATGTTCTTGACCGATCTCTCAGACGATGACCCGATCTTTATTGACCGACTAATCTGGTGACGAATCTGGTGACCTAATATTCTTGACAGTCTGGTGACTGATCTTCTTGACCCGGAATCTGGTGACGATATTCTTGACGGAATCTGGTGACCCGATCTGGTGACGATATTCTTGACCCAGTCTGGTGACGTATTCTTGACGGATCTGGTGACGTCTTCTTGACGAATCTGGTGACGGATCTGGTGACTGATGTTCTTGACGGAGTCACGGTGACGATCTTCTGACCCGGTCTGGTGACGATCTTTATTGACTGATGTTTATTGACCCGGATGTTCAGCGACTGATGTTGTCTTGTCGATCTGCTTTGTCTTGACCAGTTTCGAGGAGACCCGAATCTGCGGACGGTTTCTCTGGACGATTCTGCGGACGATCGCATGCGAATCAAGCGACCCGAATCGGAAGAAGTGAGCGATAATAAGGCAATTTGAAATCGGATCCAGATTAGACACCTGTAACGGTGGCGATAAGAAGACAACACACATATTGATGTGACATAAAGCTGCAAGGAAAAGTGCAAAAGGACAAAGAAAAACTGGAAGTTATTAGTATGGATTTGAATATTACTTTCCAACGGTAATATTTAAATCCACACTATAAATACATTGCACTATCTTCAAAAGAAGATAATGGAGGATCTGCAAAGTGAAATTAAAGCCAAATATTCAAGCAACTCCATTCATAGAACACAGAGCAAAAAATACACACATATATTCAAAAGTGTTCTACCCTAGATCTAAGCACAAATGCTATATCCTAAGCTTAGAGAGATTTTCCCATCCTTAGCATTGAGGCTAAACAAATGTAAGGGAAAATCTCAACCTAGTTGGAAACCAAACAAACCTTACCCAAATCAGTCGGTTAAGTTTGTAGGTGAGTGTGAACTCGGTAAACATCTAGCAATCCCGAAAGGGAGGGTAGGCGATCCCGTGAGGGTGATAAGTCCCGTTTGAGTGAGAACTCGGTAAACATCTAAGCAATCCCGAAAGGGAGGGTAGGCGATCCCTTAGAGGGTGATAGGTCCCGTTTGAGTGAGAACTCGATAAACATCTGTTGGTTAAGTTGGTGCCCCATGAAGGGAAGAGTGGATGTAGGACGAGTTGTCCAAACCACTATAAAAATACGTGTGTTCTTATTTGCTTTCATATTAACTGTCATACATACTTTAGCAAATCTGCATAACACATTAAAAAAAAATAAAGTCACCTCCCATTGAGATTTTACGAGTTTTAAATCAGGTTTTTCGGGACCAACAATTGGTATCAAAGCAGGGGTTCAAAAGTTCACTAGATTTTAATGTGAACACCTGAACTGGTCTTTTTTTGTTAAAACCCATTTAGTTTAAAATGCATATTATTTATAAAATTCATGGAGGTTGACAATCATCTTCTTCATCATTTCTCTTGTTTAACTAACACTGTTTTTCTCGTATATTTTTATTGTTAGTTAGTTTTGGCATCATTATCAAAATGGGGGAAATTGTTGGGATATTTTAGTTTTGATAAATTATGTTAAAACATTATCAACTTGTATTTTTGAAGTTAATCTACAGATAACAAGTTGAGGGGGAACGAGAGAACAAGTTAAGGAGGAACTCATAAAATCAGACGAAGATGATCGAGATCAGATGAGTAGGATGAGTTCCGAGTTAATTGATGAGCTGAACAAGAAGAAACATGCTGATTTTTGAAGAAAAAATGTTGATCTTGATCTTGATCACGGTTGATCGATCTTGATCTGATTTTTGATCTGATGACGATCTTCTTGACGAATCTGGTGACGATATTCTTGACTAAGTCTGGTGACACGATCTTCTTGACGATCTGGTGACCAGATCTTGACGAGATCTGGTGACTGATCTTGACCGATCTGGTGGTCTTCGACTGACGGATCTGGTGACGAATATTCTTGACCGATATCGGTGACGATCTTCCGATGACGCCGATCTGGTGACGATCTTCTTGACCGGATCTGGTGACGGATCTGGTGACCATGTTCTTCGACAGTCTGGGTGACTGACCTTCTTGTCACGACTAGGTATTACGATCGACCGAATGACGGATCTGATTGACCAGATCTTCTTGACTGATGTTGTCTTGATCGATCTATATCTTGATCGATCTGGAGACCAAAATCAGACCAGATTCTCTGAGACCGACTGCACTGACCCGATTTCTCTGAGACCAGATTCTGCGGACGAAATCTGCGTACCGTAAATCTCAAACGATCAAACGAATCGGAATCAAGAAGATTATAAAGAATAAGACGAAATGAAATCGATCCGTTAGACACACAAAAACAAATTGGCCAATAAGAAGACAACACACATATTGATGTGACATAAAGTTCGCAAGGAAAAGTGCAAAAAAAGGACAAAGAAAAATTTGGAAGTTATTAGTATGGATTTGAATATTACTTTCCAAATCGGTAATATTTAAATCCACACTATAAATACATTGCACTATCTTCAAAAGAAGATAATGGAGGATCCGCAAAGTGAAATTAAAGCCAAATATTCAAGCAACTCCATTCATAGAACCAGCAAGCAAGAAATACACACATATATTCAAAAGTGTTCTACCCTAGATCTAAGCACAAATGCTATATCCTAAGCTTAGAGAGATTTTCCCATCCTTAGCATTGAGGCTAAACAAATGTAAGGGAAAATCTCAACCTAGTTGGAAACCAAACAAACCTTACCCAAATCAGTCGGTTAAGTTTGTAGGTGAGTGTGAACTCGGTAAACATCTAGCAATTCCGAAAGAGAGGGTAGGCGATCCCGTGAGGGTGATAAGTCCCGTTTGAGTGAGAACTCGGTAAACATCTAAGCAATCCCGAAAGGGAGGGTAGGCGATCCCTTAGAGGGTGATAAGTCCCGTTTGAGTGAGAACTTCGTAAACATCTCTGTTGGTTAAGTTGGTTCCCCATGAAGGGAAAGAGTGGATGTAGGACGAGTTGTCCCAACCACTATAAAAATATGTGTGTTCTTATTTGCTTTCATATTAACTGTCATACATACTTTAGCAAATCTGCATAACACATTAAAAAAAAATTAAGTCACCTCCCATTGAGATTTTACGAGTTTTAAATCGGGTTTTTCGGGACCAACAACTTACGATAGAGTCGAATGGACCTATTTAGAAAAAGTTATGCTTCGAATGGGCTTTGAATCCAAATGGGTTAAATTAATTATGGAATGTGTTACAACCCCCTCTTATTCTTTCCGAGTCAACAACAACATATCCGGAAGAGTCATCCCGGCCCGGGGACTTCGTCGAGGGGACCCCTATCTCATTTCCTTTTGTTGTTGTTGCTCAAGGACTTTCTCGACCATCAATGCCAAGGTCAGCAGATGGAAATATCACGGGTATCCGGATCGCCAGAGAAAGCCCGATTATCACTCATATCTTCTTCGCCGATGATAGCCTGATTTTCTTCAAAGCTAGCAAAGAGAATGTTCAGACGATCAAGAAATGTCCGAAGGATTACGAAAAGAGCCTCCGCCGATTGATCAACTTCAAAGTCGGCCATTACTTTTAGCAAGAATAACCCTCAGGACAATATCGATCTTGTAAAAGCTAGCCTCCATATTCAGATTTGTCAGGGTCATGAACTGTATCTAGGGCTTCCTACTTTTTCAACACATAGCAAAAGATTGCAGTTCGGTTACTTAAGAGATAAAGTCTCAAATAAGTTGGGCTGTTGGAGAAATAAGTTTTTCTCGGAAGGAGGGCGCGAGATTCTCATTAAATCTGTTATCCAAGCTATTCCTACCTATGCTATGTCGTGCTTCAGGATTCCTACTTCACTTTGTGGGGAAATCGAGTCGATGTGTGCTAGGTTTTGGTGGGGGGGTAACCCGGAGGACAAGAGAATTCATTGGAAGGATTGGAAATCACTTACCAAACCAAAGAAGGAGGGAGGGATGGGCTTTAGAGACCTGGTCACCTTCAACAAGGCACTCCTAGCAAAATAAATCTGGAGAATCATTCTTTACCCGGACTCCCTAGTTGCCAAAGTCTTAAAAGCTAGATATTTCAAACACACTGACATTATGGAGGCCACCTTAGGATCTAACCCCTCCTATATTTGGTGCTCGATAATGTGGAGCAAACCTATTATTTTTAGGGCCTCTTTTGGAAAATTCATGACGGAAATAAGGTACAATTGAGAAAAGATCGTTGGATACCAAATCTCTATTCTGGAAAGATCACCTCCTGCACCACCTACGACAACAACATCAGAGTTCATGAACTCATTTCGACTTCTCATGAGTGGGACCAGTCTAAACTCAACAAACTTTTTCTCAATTACGAGGCAGAAGCTATTAAAAAAATCCCTATCGATCACCAGTGCCTCTCCGATTCCCTCTTCTGGCGCTACTCCAAAAAGGGTCTTTATCTTTATTAAATCAACTTCTTTGAACGCCACCCAACTTTCTCCATTACCGAACCAACAGAGACACCGCTCAAAGTATGTCTCCTACCTTTTGGTCCAGGATCCGAATCTCAATATCCCCCAAAAGTCGAAATCTTCCTTTGGAAAATGTTTCAAAATGCAATTGCAAATGGTTAACCTCGCAAATGCATCACGCCCCCGTGTCACCCCAGTCGTCATTTGTGGACACCCTAATGCCAATACTAATCATATCCTTTTTTTTTTGTCGGGAGTAAAAGGAGCTTGGAACAAAACAAAATGGTGGCCTTTTAAAAAAAAAAGCAAGGAGTCTCGGATGATAGTATGGTCATTCACCTAATTCTTACCATGGAGAATTCGAATCGAGCAAGTTGTTACTAAAATTTGGGGAGTCTGGAAAGAGAGATGCGACACCCTACACTCTAAAGACGGAACCCACCTAGGACGAAAAATTCAAGCCAACTGGACCGAGGCCTTCCTGGAGCAATTCCACTACGAAAAGACCAAACTCACTGTGGGAAACACTACTCTTCCCAACTCCGCTTCGTCTTACCGCACCAAGCTTTTTCAAGATAACTTTATTATGAAGGTAGATGCGGCCTACAAAGAGTCATCCAAGGTCTTTGCAGTTGGCTTCTTCATTTATGACAAAGATAGAAAACCCTTTGCAGCTGGATGTCATAACATTAATCCCCCGGGATCTGTGCTTGCTGCTGAAATCATAGCCATCATGGACGAAAAATCTTATTGGAACACTATCTCTCGGGAGACTATCACGATCCTTTCTGACTCAAAAGAAGCTACAAGTGCCATCTCCACTGACGAGCCCTTTAAAGGATATGAAGAAAGTCTAATCCTCGCGACACGAAATTAACTTGAACTCCTCGATTAATCGGAGTTCGATATTGCCCACGCAAACACAACACCGAAGCTCATAACCTGGCTAAGATCGCTATTAAATCTCTCCTCCCTCAAGCTTGGGTTGGAGATGATATTCCTCGACATATTATGTCTTTCGCTCAGGAGCATCAATCTGTTTAGTGTTTATGCTTTGAGCCCTCAAAAAAAAAAAGATGCTTGGTATGATATGAGAAATGATATGGAAAAGGGATTAGGAATGAAAGTTGTGAGGAATCAAAGTCATTCCTCACAAAAACTTGATGTATGGGGATTTTTTAATAATTAAGGAATCAAATTACTATTCATTTATGGAATTAAAATTGTGTACCAAATACTTACTCAACTTTCATTTTCAATCTTTCATCTTCATTCCCGCCAACCAAAATAAATTTAACTACACTAAAGCTCCCATGAAATTTATTCACCATAAAACTTGTTTCATATTTATAGATTCGATCATTCAGTTATTAGGATTAACTAATATATCACTCGTGCGTTGCACGGTCTGTCTGTGAGTATAAAATGAATATGATATGAAATATATTTAATTTTCAAGTTAAATTAATTAAAAATAATTATTTTACCTATAGTTATAATTTTTTCCTTATATTCTTTATTTTTATTTTATATATTTCACGATTATATTTTTTTTAATTCGATGTAATGTTGATCTGTGAAAATTTTATTACTTTTGCAATGAGACGTGGGAAATGGGTGACGTTTTAACTGTTGAAAAAGTTTACATTATTAAATAATGCAAGTTTAAAAGGTATTTGTTTCTTTTGAAAATTTTGAATTATTTTCTTATAAACCTCGTTGATCGTCACATATTGTCGTCATCCCATATCAAAAATTTTAAAATATCCCGCCTAGTTACTCTGGATATGACAACACGTACTACCCAAAGTTAATCTCCTTAAGAAAGTTTAAGGTTCTGTAATTGTCTCTAACTCTTAACAATGGTCATACCATAAAATATTATTAGTCAAAATTATCTTCTCTAAAACTTTAAAGAGAATCTACTATCTGATAAGGTCGGTGTCATTCCCAAAATCAGCTATTTGTCCTGTATTGGTCTCAATTAATATTTTCTCTTATGTGGGTACCGAGTTTTATAACAACCAATTTAATGTTATTTTACAATTTTTATTCAACTAATAATTTAAGTCTAGTGTTAATAGTACTTGCAATTAATTTATAATAATTGGACTAATCAATTAAATCTCAGGTAATATACTAATCGTACAAATAAGTATATAAATCGAGCTTTATTACAGTTACCTTTTCATGTCGTTTTACAATTCAACTAATAATTTAATTTTAAATTGTTTATTTAATAATTTAAGTATAATGTAAATAGTATCCAATTAATTTATGGTAAATGGACTAATCATGATCTCATATCATACAAACAAGTATATAAATTATACATTTTCATATATATAATACTCCCTCCGCCTTTTTTTTATTGCTCAAATTTCAAAGACAAAAACTTGTGCGACCTCGAGTTCACTGTGAACTCTATTTTTTAATTATCATTGTTATGCATAAAAACTATCATTGTTATACACAAAAATTATCATTATTTGAAAAATAAAGCACATCTTGAACAACAATAATTTTTGTACACAACAATGATAGTTACTGTGCATAATAATGATGGAGTTCATGTATAGGCCTGATTTACAGAAGTGTTACTCAAATTAAAAAAGGTCTGTCTTTTATCATATACACAACATATCTATAAAGTAACTGTAGAGTTTCAATCTATCACCCTACAAATATCACTAAATTACATCTCATATCTTTATAATTACATACAAAATTCCTACAAATATCACTAAATTGCATCTCATATCCTAATAATTACATACAAAATTAACTTTTTTTTTGTCACATTATCTAAAAGTGACTAAAATACCCTTATAAAAAGTTTATTTTATTCCCTTCAAATGTTAATAAATAACTTCCCCATTAAAACCCGTGTTAAAGTCAATCTAAAAAAGATGGAGGGAGTAAGTGATTTTTTTAAAATATATATCCATATTATATAAAAAAAATTATTATTTATATTTTTAATTATTTATAAAAAAATAATTTTCATGATAAATTTGTAATAATATTTTATTGTATAATATTTTATTATTAGATAACTATACATAGATCTAGTTTTCGGTCAGTCCATACAGTGTTTTGTTCTGCTTGAAGTGGACCCCCTTCTAGTCAACGGTGGGTTCTGGTTCCTCGTATTATATGGTTCTTGGGTCGGTTACCAAGGTATCAGAAAAAATAAATAGATCTAGTTCAAAAATAATATTAATAATTTAGAAATGATTCAAAATATAATTATTTTAATCATCAATGCACAACTTTTAAAATTTCATGACAAATTTGTAATAATTTTTTTTGTTGCAAATTTTTATTCCTATTTTTTTATACTATTTTGTTATTAGTTAGGTATAAATTGACCTAATTTAAAAACTAATAAAAAATACTAAAAAATATATGTGTTGTTGATATAAAGAATTGAACCTGGAACCTCTCACATGCAAAGAAGACAAAACTAATTTAGCTATACCATTTGAGCTACATCCTATTAAATAATGTTTTTAAAATTTCATGAGAAAATTTGTAACAATTTTTTTAACCCAATTTTGGCCCAATATTTTGTTATTAGATATGTATAAATACTATTTTATAATGTAAATCACACCCTTCATTTATCACTATTAATACTCCTACTATAATATAATACATACCCTTCAATATCATGAATAATACTTTTTTTATGTAATAAGTTATATCCTTGAATTTTTATGAGTAATATTTTTTTTAATAATATATATCACTGATATTTTGTGTGAGATACTTGTTCATCCTATATTTTTTATGTTATGGTGAATAAATATGACTGCTTAATTCAATTATCTCTCTCCAAGAACAGTCTCAAAAAAAAACAAAAGATACTAGGCGACGAAATAACACAGAATCCAGAATGGTCCTCTGAATTGAGAAAGGAGAGTGTATGGTCGGGTCAATGAGAAAATGGAGTTGTTGTGCTGACTATGAGCGAAACAGCCGACACTCTTACGAGTCACTCTCTCAGGGGCCATCAGGTTCCTTATTGCACTCCCAACACACACATCAATGCATGCATCTTAATTAATTAATTAATTCCATTTTTCTTATATTCTTCATCTTAACAAATTTTGTCACCTCTTTTTCCTTTTAACTCGAAATTACTCTTGTTTTGTTTTGTGACTTTTGTTCAACATATGTAACTTTAGGGTGAAACTTATTTTTAAATTCACGAGCATGTGAATCTATTCAAAATATAGGTATAATACAGATCAAATTTAATAAGTTAGAAAAATGTGTTGAAATTGGTAAATTGAATTAAATAACTCAAGTTCATAGTATAAAACTTATTCATGAGAAACTAACTCGTAATTTAAACTTGTGCTCTCATCCCTATCATACAATCATTTACTGGCCAACTACTTTGTAATAACAAGGGAATAATTATGATTAGTGTCCCTGAAAATTATGTTTAGAGAGGTTTAATGTTAACTGCCCTTTATCTCTTTCCTTTTTGTTTTAATAGTTATCAGGGAATAAGCCTTTCCTCAAAAATAAAATAAAAAGGTAATGGGAATAAAGACAATATAATGTTGTTGTGCCTTCACTTTGGACAGCATCTTGATGAGTTTTGGAGTTAACATAACCTAAACTATACACCATATAAAAGAGAATAAATTGCACAAGAAAAGTTTTAAGATTGAGGACCTCTTAGATCATCTACAACTCTCACACTAGCTGAATGTTATCAATATGTTATCAATTTGTTTCTTCTTTTCCAACCATGTACTACCTCCGTCCCAAAAAAACGTGCACACCACCTTTATTATCGAGTTTTCGTGAGCGAGTTGTTTATTAATATTTCAAATGATAAAATGATTTTTAAGGAGGGGTATTATAGATTTACCTCTTATCTTTTATATGCATCTTTAAAAATTACTTTTATCATTTCAAATACTAATAAAAAACTCACTCGCAAAAAATACGTGAAAACAGTAAACGTGCACGTTTTTATGGGACAGATGGAGTATATATTAACCAATTTTAATAAACCGAGGATTCGAATAATTTTTTAAAAGCACAAAATTCGCCAAAAAGGGGACTACAAATAGCGTAAATGCACCAAAGAAAAATGAAAGAAAGACTGGGCATATGTATTTAGGATTACTCGAAAAAGGTGCGATCTCTAGATTATTAGAAAATAACAAGAGTAACACTTCTGCGAATCAAATTTATACATAAATTATATTATTGTTATGCATAAAAATTATCACTATTTAAAAAATAATTTATTTTATTCATAAAAATTGTTACTCCCTCTATCCCAAGAGGATTGCAACACTGAAAAAGACACGCAAACCAAGTATAGTGAGTTTTAGTGAATTTGAGTGGAATAAAATAAGAGTGTTGTGAGTGTATTAATATTATGTTTATTTTCATTTTGGGAGTGTTGCAGTAATATTGGGATGTCCTCCCTCCGTCCCAATTTTAATTACATTCTTTCCATTTTAGGCGTCCCAATCTTAACTACACATTTTCTTAAATGAAAATACTCACTTTAACTCACACCCTTTAAACACTCACTTATTACCATATGACACTCTCTCACACCCTCAACACTTTATTACCTTTAATAAATATTATTCAACTCTTCAATAAAGTTGAATCCCCTTTTTTACTCCCAACATTTTATCACTTTTGTTGAGGGTAAATTAAATAAATGAATTGATTCCCACCCTCTCTTCAAGTTCCGACTTTTAGATGAGACGAAATTCTTTCATGGTATCAGAGCTTAGACTCGCCCATATTCTGGGTTCGATTCCCGTGGAAAACACTCCACTCATTTAAATTGTCAACTCGCTGGACCTCTGCCCTCTGAGACGAAATTCTTTCAACTTTATCACCTAAAATATTAATAAACTCTTCTTTCTAAAATATTAATAAACTCTTCTTTCTTAAACTCCGAACCCATAGTAAACCACCGGTTAAGATTGAAATTGAGGGAGTATATTTTTGAAAACGTAATCATGGCTGGCCCAGTAAGGCGATCTGGTTCTTCGGAACCCAACTCAACAATCGCGGAAGAGGCCCACCAAAGGCTTCACATGGAGCCCAGTCCATTATATCTCTGTACACTCAACATATTATCACCCCCATCTTCCCGCTTTTATTACGAGCATGCCACCTGACTAGAGTCACGACGACAGACGGTCATCGTTGATGGAACAAAGCCCACGTTGCGTTGCTTTCGCGCAAAAACGGGAATCGCATCTGAGTCGGGCGACTCGCACAAGAAAAAAAAAAGGAATAAAAACCTTGTCCACTTTCTCTTTCTATACATACATGATACAACCACACTGTATCTCTCAATATCAAATATCCGAAAGCTAAGTTAGTGATGGCATAAAAAGCTTCTCCTACCAGCTTTCCATTTGAGCTCTCTTATCACTTTTACACATTGTCACTGTTGGAGTTGTTGAGCGGTTACAAATTTTAGATACAGTGAGAAGGAATTTCTGTTTAATTTGTTCAATTTTGAGTGTATGAACATTTAGAGAGAGAGAGAGAGAGAGAGAGATTGGTTGAAGGAAAGCATACTGTTAGAAAGAGAAATTGAGGTGATTGGATGGGGAGTTCATGGCAGGGGCAGAGCAACTACGATCTATCGTTTAAGATCTTGCTCATCGGTGATTCCGCCGTCGGAAAGAGCAGCCTACTTGTTAGTTTCATTACTCACCTAGTAGACGATCTTTCCCCTACCGTAGGTATTTCTCTGCTCCGTCTCTTTGTGCTGTGATTTTTTTTTTTTTTTTTTAATTTTGTTGATTATTATGATTTGAGTCAAGTGTGTGATCTCCAGCTTCAAGTTATTAATTGAGAGATTTAGATAATTTATCGGTGGAAATTATTTGAATCCTGTGAGAAACCGTATTGAATTTGATCCTGATTTGATTATTATTTATTACTATTTTTTTTTTAACTATTATGTAGTGTTTGGAGCTGATCTCCTACTAACTTAGAGTACAAACAGGGATTCTGGTTGTTGTTCCTTTACTTATTATTGTTGTAGATTATTAGGTGTTGTGGGTTTGATAGGGAACAATCGTTGTTCCTTTACTTATTGTAGAGAGAGAGGTTTTATGGATTCAAATAGGCGAATATGACGACTTGTGGGCCGTGTATAACAATTTGTGAAACTTTTGCAGGAGTGCTGAACAATTTAGCTTATCATATGTCTTTGTATCTTGTTTAAGATGTTGAGTGAGTGTGGCATATGAGTAACCCAAACTTCTGATTTGATCAAGTTATGTGACCTTTACTCCATTTGTCATTGTCATTCTTGGACACATTTTGACTGAGTTACATCTCAACTTTAGGCAATTACATCTCATCTTTGTCATTCTCAAACGACCTCAGCATTATCTAAGTTAGGTGTTTAGGATTATAAGGTAGTTATATAATTGGAGTAGAAGCCACATCACCCTTTATCACCTAGTTATGTTTTCCCTTGATGGGTGTATTAACTAACAAATGTTTCTTATGTTTCTTATTGTTAGACTTGTAGTATACAGCTTTTTGAACCAAGAATTTCTAAATTAGTCTTATGCAAATCTATCTCCTTTTATCTGATTTCTAGGTGTGGATTTTAAGATCAAGTTACTCACAGTTGGTGGAAAAAAACTGAAGCTTACAATATGGGACACGGGTAAGAACATTAAATTCTTTTGGCTTTGATTTATCCTTTTGAAGAGAAGTCTAAGTGATTATTGAATTTAACTTTTACTCCTTCTCGGATAAGATTTATGATAACGATGCTTGCGTCATTTTTTTTCTTCTCAACGGTGGAATTCCAATGTCTTTTGCAGCTGGACAAGAGAGGTTCAGGACATTAACAAGCTCATATTATAGAGGTGCTCATGGAATCATTCTTGGTGAGCCATGAATAAAACAAAATTACTATCCTGCAAGAATGGTCCAGAGAGTTCTCTTTTATGCATTTTACCTGGTAGAAATTTCTTGTTATAAACCGTTACATATGATATTTTATTGTTATTAAATGAAGTTGCCAAAATCTCATTTCTACTAAATATAACTTAGGATACACATTTTTCTCTAATTAATGGTTTCTTGTATTTTCTTCCTTTTGGGTATAAGATCTAATTTCATTTGTTATAGAGCAAACAAAAATGAACAAGTATACGAGATAAATAGGTGAATTTATTTGCTATCCTTTGCACCTACTATAGTTTTCTGTATGGATGTAGCTTCGTAGTCTTATGGACCCTTCATGTCAAAATTGATATTTAATTACGTTATATTTAAGAGGTTTAATCTTTTGACATACTATGTGTTCTGTTACATAATGGTTTTAATCTTTTGACTGTAGTTTATGACGTAACAAGGAGAGATACATTTACAAACTTATCTGATGTATGGGCAAAAGAACTAGAATTGTACTCCACAAATGACAATTGCATCAAGATGCTAGTTGGAAATAAAGTTGATAGAGTTAGTCCCTTTCTCTCTCTTGCTTTCTTATCATTTCTTGTTCACTTTTCGGTTTTTTCTGTTGCTTGCCAAAATGAATTCAAGGAATCGCGCACTTTCCATTACAAGTCACTGTTTTTCCAATGATATTACTTCAGTTGGACTGTTTTTGTTTTAATGCTCCTCTGTCATGTTCGGTCTTCATGATGTCATCTTTATTTTCACTTTGGCATATTTTTGTGTTTCAGGAAGTTGAACGAGCTGTAACTAGGGAAGAGGGGATGGCCTTAGCGAAAGAGCTTGGATGTCTATTTTTGGAATGCAGTGCTAAAACTCGAGAAAACGTGGAGCAATGTTTTGAAGAACTTGCGCTCAAGGTAGACAAAATGCATTACTAATTGGTGTTAATTTATACAAAATGTAGCTCCAAGGTCGAGGTTTTGTGTTCTGTAGTAAAAAGAGACAAAGGTTTATTTTAACATAATGATGTTGCTGTATGATTTTTACTCAGATAATGGAGGTGCCAAGATTACTTGAAGAAGGATCAAATGTGATCAAGAGAAATATATTAAAACAGAAACAAGAAAATCAAACCCCTTCTAGCAGTGGTTGTTGCTCATAGGAACTGCGAATGAAGTTCGATGCAAACGAAACATCACTCGCTATCCTACTGGCGAATTTCTTCGCAACATTTCATGTTCAAATTTGTGTAAATGATACTGCTTTTGTGCTTCGAGTGGCAATAGGTATATGTGCTGCTCTTGTTGTAGAATATATGTAGCTTGTGTAAAGTTGTTTGACCGGTTTGGTGTTCTGATATCTTTTTCAGTCGGGAATACACCTATATTCAATGGAAATAATGTACTAATGTTTGGCTTTTATGTATGCGTGTTTTCTGCTTATTGCTCTTGGACTCAATGTTGAGGGAACTGTTTTAAAGATATTTTTGGTAATAGCAAGTGTTTCTGTTTGTTATGTATATAAAGAGGATTGAAATTTAGAATTAGAACGAAAAATGAGTAAAGTGTATTATAAAATAGTAAAGGGTCCATAGACTGTATGGTGGTGTAATGGTGTAATTGTAGAATTGTATTAAAGAGTAAGCATATTCGTAATGTTATTATTAGACTAAATAATGTGTATATGTGCCGGAGAAAAATTGAAAGACAAATCTATTTGCATTAAAAAAAAAAAGAAGATTTTTTTATAAATTGAACCACTAGTTCATCTGACTTATTAAATCACCAACTAATATAACAAACGTTACTAAAGCACACACTTCCAGTCTGAATACTAACATTACACTCGATGCTTTTACCCATTGATGAGAGGCTATTTATAACCCTTTGTGGTGGCAAGAATATCCTTAAAATTTCCAATCTGATTATGTGAATAGTGATTTTTTGTTTATTTTTTATTTTATGAGTTACAAATGGAGGTGGGGTAAAAATTCGAGACCTTGCTCAATTTGAGGATAGACCTACTGTGAGTGCAAAACAAATTTAACAAAACATGTTCAACCATTTAGACACTATTTAGTATAAGACTTAATGTCTGCCAAATACAAATGTAGTACGACAACTCCACAAACATGGCTTGAACAATCTTAGAGTAGCCTGACCAAAAAATTCGAGTTGCGTTGCAGAGAAAGCCCAGTATTGGGACAATTAAATGGTCCAGTTTGATCCAAAATCAATATTACACCTCTATGAAATTTACTTGGTTTAACTAGAAATCTTTTACCTGCCTATAGATGAATAGTGAACAGAAATCGGTATCCAAATCTTCTAGGCCTAACGGCTAAGTACAGCACCTGCACCTGCGCCTATAGCCTCATCCAATATGCTACGAGCTTCGGTTCCAGGATCAGCAAGTTCAGTTGGAGTCTGCCAAAATAACACATTAACTAACATTTCACTAGGAATTATTAAATTAAAGAATTAACACTGGATACTTACCTTCCCATAAAGATTAGTCATAGTCGGAGAAGCCCCGTGTGCAAGCAACAATCTTACAACATTACCGTATTCGCCTCTAGCAGCATGATGAAGAGGCTACAGAGCAAAAACAGAAAAAGAATTTCAAATCATGTGAATAAATCAGGTCTAATGAACCTATTGTTGACAAGCTAAAGCAAGGCTGGAGGATTGAATAATTATGATAAGCATATAACTCGATAGACTGACCGTGTCACCTTCCATGTCAATGGTTTCTAACATTCTCTTCACACAATCGGTATCACTTGCAGAGTTAATAAGAAATCGGGCAATTTCTTCATAACCTAAAAAGAAGTAAAGAATGCTTCTAAGGAACAAACAACATGGAGATTAGGAACCGGAAAGTTGATTAAAACTTACCTCCAGCACAGGCATCGTGCAAGGCAATCCCCCCATCCTCATCCTTTGCTTCCAAATTCGCTCCTCGTTCCAACAAAAACTGCATAGTATCATGTTTTCTCAAGTTACAACCTTACAGAAACATCTATGTCAACATCAGCAAATGAAATGTACCAAAGAAAAAGTAAACACTGACCTGGACACAATTCAGATGGCCATATAGACATGTGAGATGAAGAACAGTATCACCATCTTCCACTGGTTCATCAATGCTACCCTCAAAATTATCTGCAAATGTCCATAAGGTTTGAAAAGTGCAGCACACAGAACAACATCAACCTTTAGCAGTTAGCATATATCACAGATATAAAATGATTTCTCATAAAAGAATACTCAAAATTCAGAAACTCTGACAGCCAACAATTTTCGTTAACTGGTGAGTACTCCCGTGATTTCGTGACCTTCCAATTCATATTAACACACAACTAGGAAAGAGTTTGTTCCAGTGATGAAAATTCATATTGCAAGAACCAAAACTAAAATTAAGAAATCAAATATAATTATGCCATCAGAAGAAAACCATAGACCACATTTCAGAAAGTGAACGTGGACTCACATTATCAGAAGTTGAATATAATCAAAGTAGGGTCCAGTTAGAACAAATTGACATCAAAGTTTTACAGGAAGACCTAATCAGAGTTCAGGAACAAATTAATATGTAGAACAGCAAGCTTCAGGCAAAAATAATTCTATTTAACACGCAGAAAACGTCCATTCTACTTTAGTTTTCTTATTCAAAATATCAATAATACACACAATTTTAGCCCTTCACACAACGAAAAATTGAATAACAGAATAGTAGTAAATAAAACAATAACGTTGCGCAGAAAAAGTAGTAGTTACCTAGGGCTTGACGTAGGGCGTTGAGGTCGCCGGACTCAGCGGCGGAGACGAGTGGGCGGAGATGGAGAGGGATATCGGAGTGATCGATGTCATCTTCATCAACGAAGTCCATGCCTTCTTCCTCGAACAGAGCGGCGCCGTCTTCTTCCTCGCCTCGTCGACCATCAGGCACCGCCATCTCTCTCTGCAACTTTTAACAAAAGTTAAACCCCAAAACCTTCTGCTCCGTGGCTGCCTCACTATTTTTGTGGAATGTGGGGTAATACTAACCAGTCCACGATTTTAAACCCCAAACGAAAATTTCGGCCCACAATAATCATCTGAAAATACGCCCCATCTTAGTTATGGACCATTAGGCCCAAAAACAAATATCTTTGGTCACACAATTTTGACATGTTAGCTAAAGTTATTTCATGGTGAATTTGGCTTTTTAATACTCAGCTTTGTTATAAACTTATAACTATTATGAAATAATGTTTATGAATGTCCTTGGAGGTTACAAGAGTATTGCATGGGAGAGTTACAAATAATGATGGAGGAATCTTCATTGCCTCTTCATTGTCCTAGTAATTGTCATTTATTTGTATTCATACATGAGTCCCCTATAAATAGGGGTCATGACACCTTCATTGTATAAGACCAACAAGTTGATTAATAAAATAATTCTCCCTATATTGTCTTCTCTATTGTTTTCTCTCTTATATTTCTATTTGTTTTATAACACGTTATCAGCACGAGTCTTTACCTTGAGCTTTATCGATATTGGGGCAAGTTCAAGTATCATACACAATTCTTGAGGTAATACTTTTCCTTTGTCAATTTGTTATTTCATTATGGCTAATCTCACAAAGTTGGAATTTGCAACTCTTGACATCTCCGGAAAGAATTATTTATCATGGATTCTAGATGTTGAAATTCATCTTGAAGCAAGAGGTCTTGGAGAAACTATTGTTGATGATAATAATGCATCAAACCAAGACCGTGCAAAAGCAATGATTTTCCTTCGTCACCATTTGGATGAAGGATTGAAAAATGAGTATTTAACTGTGAAAGATCCACTTGTCTTGTGGAAAGATTTAAAAGAAAGATACGACCACCTGAAGATGGTCGTCCTTCCAAAAGCCCGGTATAATTGGCTTCACATAAGTCTGCAAGATTTTAAAACTGTTAATGAATATAATTCGGCTATGTTCAGAATTACTTCTCAATTGAAATTATGTGGTGAAACCATAAATGAGAATGATATGCTTGAGAAGACATTCTCTACTTTTCATGTCTCGAATTTGCTCCTGCAGCAGCAATATCGAGAAAAGGGATTTAAGAAATATTATGAACTGATTGCTTGCCTTCTCTTAGCCGAGCAAAATAATGAATTGTTATTGAAAAATCACGAGTCCCACAGGTTCTAGTCCATTCCCTGAATCAAATGCGACTCAATCTCAATATCATGGTCGTGGTCGTGGACGTGACGTGGTGGTAGCCGAGGACGTGGTCATTTTCGTGATCGCGATCGTGGTAGATTTACTCCATATAATAACAAAAAAACATGATCGTGACAAGAAGCAAACTGTCTCCCAGAAGAGAGACAATGGAGAAAAGAAGAAGTATGAGGAATACTGTCACCGGTGCGGAATGGAAGGTCATTGGTCCCGCATATGTCGAACATCGGATCATCTTGTGGAGCTTTATCAAGCCTCTTTGAAAAATAAGGGAAAGAACGTTGAAACAAATTTCGTTGATGATAATGTTGCTTTTGATGGTGATGATGTTGCTATGACTCACCTTGATGTATCCGATTTCTTCAATGATGTTAACTAATCATATGAATACCCTAATTATGTTGCACCACCTTTGTGGATTTACTAATTTTTCCAGCACATGGAATTGTACATGGGAATGAAAGAATCATCCCCTATTTATAGAGTGGAGGTGGTCGAATTTTTAGGGCAAAAACAATGTGGGAAAATCTTTTCTTGATCTCCAAGAAATCTTGAATATATCTCCTATATTCTTTTTCCCATAATTATAATATTCCACAAAATCCCACCTACTCTTTGTTATGGATTAATTTCGAAAATTATAGGGCAAAAATCCAAGATTTGGATCTTCTTGAATTTATGAGATATTCTTGTATTTCAAGAAATACATATCTTCCATAATATCTTTTCAAGAAAATCAAGAAAATCTTTCTTTCCCTTAATTATCAACATTTTCGAAAATTTCCCTATGGATAACCAAGTGCGAGATTTCTTGAATTTAATGAGATAATCTTGTATTCCAAGAATACATATCTTCATTCCATAACAAAATTCAAAGAAAATCTTTCTCCCCTTTTTATCCATAAATTTCGAATTTCATGGAAAAATAAGGCAACAATATTTATTTTATTTTAAACACCTTTTTCAGTTATTGGACTATATGTTGGGCTACTTAGGGGGCCTTTAGGAGAATTAAGATTGGACCTTCCAATGGATCTTGAATTATCAATATTGAGCCACAATATTATTCAAGCCCATAAATATTAATTAATCCCACTACATAATTAATATTGCACTATCCATCTTAACCCATATTACAGTCAATATGGCTCCCGATTATTATTTCCCGTGTTTAAGATTATCTAGCCCATTAATTAATTCAAGCCATTGAAATAGTTTTCCGTTAATTAATATATTTTGTCATAGGTCAAGGAACGGTTCAACATTATTATCCATACCGGAAACTAGTTCTACTTGCAAGATTTGGTATGATAAAGCTTATGAACCTCCCAAGGGGGCAAATCGAACAAGCGTACTTGCACACGATTCTCCGTATTAAATCTTAGCAATCACATGTGACCAATAATATTGCCCAAGATAAAAAGTATTGAATCTCGTTGATTCTCTACCCATGATAAGTCAAAGCAATAGTTACCAATCACACGTGATCCTATTTAAGGAACGAAGATTAAGAAATAACGAACCACTGAGGTCTAATTCTTCCTTGTTAAGTTCTAAAGAATTTGTCCTCCTGTAGGTCCTATTCAGTGCATCAGTCATGCACTAGTGTAATCTCTTGGTCAAGACAAGCCAATCCGAGCCTTACACTTCAACCTTTCACGATGGATTGTTCATTTCCATCTAGATCGTGAATGGTGTACTTTTAGTTACAAGGGACTGTTAATTTAATCTTCTGTGATCTGGTATCACTAAATTAACTACAATGTAACATGTACGATTTATTGAACAGTTATGCATTAAATATATGTAACATTCGATGATATTTAAAGTATCAGTGACAAACAATTTATTTCAGTAAATAAGTCCAAAATTCAGTTTTGATTATACAAAGTAAAAGCATACTTTCCAGTATAATCCCAACACTGACGCGATCTTTGCCACCTCTATATCTCCCCTCTTAAATTTTTCTCGTATAAGATGGTATTTCCTTTCAATGTGTTTGATGGCCTTGTGGGCTCTTGGTTCCCTTGAATTTGCAACTGCTCCAACATTATCACAGTAAACAGTGATTGTGCTGGGCAAATCAGAACTACATCCAAGTCCACTAGGAAGTTCTTGAGCCAAACCGTTTCTTTCGCTGCCTCGCAAGCAGCTACGTATTCGACTTCCATGGTAGAATCGGCGATGCATTTCTGCTTAACGCTTCTCCATGTCATGGCTCCTCCCCCATGCAAAACACACTACCGGAGGTAGATTTTCTGGAATCTAAGTCTGATTGGAAATCCGAGTCCGTATAACCGATGGGGATTAGACTGTTTGACTGATAAACTAACATTCTATACCGAGTTCTTTTCAGATACTTCAGAATGTTCTTAACTGCCGTCCAATGCTCCTTTCCCGGATTACTTTGATATCTTGCCACCATGCCAACGACAAAGCAGATCTCCGGTCTCGTGCACAACATTGCATACATAAGGCTTCCGACAGCCGAAGCATAAGGAATGCCTTTCATGTCATCTATCTCTTTTTGTGTCTTAGGACACATTTCCTTGGATAGATGGATTCCATGTCTGAAAGGTACGAAGCCTTTCTTGGAATCCTGCATGCTGAATCACTTCAAGATAGTGTCTATATATGAAGCTTGCGATAAGCCTATCATCATTTTCTTGCGATCTCGAGTGATCTTGATCCCAAGGATGTGCCCGGCTTCCCCTAAGTCCTTCATATCAAACTGTTTTGAGAGCCATGCCCATACGTCTGACAACACCTTTACATCGTCACCGATGAGCAGAATGTCATCTACGTATAGTACTAAGAATACCAATGCAGTTTCGACACGCTTCTTGTACACACAACTTTCGTATTCATTTTGATCAAACCCATAAGACTTTATTACTATATCAAAACATTGGTTCCAAGCTCTGGATGCTTGTTTGAGTCCATAAATGGACTTCTTGAGCTTGCAAACTAGGTGTTCTTGGCCTTTTTCAACGAAACCTTGGGGTTGTTGCATATAGATTTCCTCTTCAAGACTCCCGTTAAGGAAAGCCGTCTTGACATCCATTTGCCAGATTTCAAAGTCGAGATGCGCAACAATCGACAAGAGAATTCAGATGGACTTGAGCATTGCTACAGATGAGAAGGTTTCCTCATAGTTGATCCCCTCTTTCTGAGTATAACCTTTCGCCACAAGCCTTGCCTTGAAGGTTTCCACCTTCCCGTCCGGTCCTCTTTTTATCTTGTATACCCACTTGCAGCCAATGAGTTTGACCCCATTAAGTGGTTCGACTAGCTCCCACACTCCGTTATGATCCATAGAAACCATTTCGGCTTCCATTGCTGTTTGCCAAGAAACCGCATCCTTGTCTTGGATTGCCTCGTCGTAAGTCCATGGGTCTGATTCATCTTGACCGGGGACTAAATCCGAGGACTCTCCCACCCCCATGAATCTCTCGGGCTGTCTCACAACCCTCCCACTACGACGAGGTTCCGGTTGTGTAAGTGTGTCATTTGGTATGTCATCTTGTACAGTTGGCACTGAGGTTAGCCCCCTTAGCTCATTTAAGGTAATCTCACTTCTGGGCTTTCTTTCGTTCATATAGTCTTCTTTCAAAAATCTAAAGTGGGTGCTTATTACCACCTTTTGATCTTCGGGACCATAGAATATATACCCTTTTGTTCCCTCGGGGTATCCTATAAACAACCTTAATTCTGATCGAGGATCCAATTTTCCGGCTTCCTTGTCCAATACGTAGGCCGGACACCCCCAAATTCTCATGTGTCTCAAACTGGGCTTGCACCCGGTCCACAATTTTTTGGGAGTTTTGGAAACCGATTTGGATGGCACCAAGTTCAGAAAATAAGCCGCTGTTTCCAAGGCATGACCCCAGAACGACTTGGGTAGATCCGCATAACTCATCATTGATCTAACCATTTCTAAAAGAGTTATGTTTCTTCGCTCTGCAACCCCGTTTTGTTGAGGGGTTCCGGGTGCAGTTAGCTGGGATACAATCCCTTCATCTAACAAGTAGTTCAAAAACTCATAACTGAGGTTCTCGCCTCCACGATTAGATCGTAGAGACTTGATACATTTTTCCCTATGATTCTCTGCTTGAGCCTTAAATTCTTTGAATTTGTCAAAGGTCTCAGATTTATGCTTCATAGGGAAAATGTAGCCGTATCTTGAGTAATCATCAATGAAGGTGACGAAATACTCATAACCTCCTCTTGCTTTGATTGACATTGGACCACATACGTCTATGTGAACGATTTCTAACACTTCTTTGGCTCTATTCCCCTTGGCTCCGAATGCCCTCTTGGTCATTTTACCCTCCAAACATGATTCGCAAGTTGGGATTGATTCAACCCGGAGAGACTCCAATGAACCATCTTCTACCAACCTTTGAATCCTTTTTGAATTAATATGTCCCAATCCAAGATGCCATAGAAGTGTCTCGTTCACGTCTGATGAACGTTTTCTTTTATCGGAAACAGTTGATGTGTTATATGATGCATTTCGTGAGCCGTGTGCACAGTTAATTGTATAGAGATTGTTCAACAACGTTCCCTTACATATAAATTTATTGTGAAAAGAAATGGTAACAACTTTATCAAAAGTAACCGAATATCCATCAAGGTAGAGTTTAGAAACCGAAATTAAATTCTTTCTAAAACTAGGAACGTAAAGAACATCTCTTAAAATTAAAACTTTATCTTCAAAAGACAGGTGCACTTCTCCCACTGCTTCAGCTGCCACTCTCGTAGCATCGCCCAGTGTGATGAGGATCTCACTCCCACTAAGTTGTCGGGTCTGCTTGAATCCCTGTAAAGTGAAACAAACATGATCAGTGGATCCCGTATCCACCACCCAGAAATGGGAGGCATACACACCTAAACAAGTTTCAACAACTAGTGCGTGAGAATTACCTTTCTTTCCATTCCATTTGGGTTTGGAACAGGTTGACCTCCAATGTCCTTTCTCACCGCAGTTGAAGCACTTCCCCTTAGCTGGCTTACTCACTCCTAGACCTCCCTTCACCTTTTCTTTGCCCTTGGCAACACTTGAGTTCACTTGCATGTTGTTGGGAGATGAATTTAATAAAGATATATGATTTTGATTAGATCCCAAAACCCCTGAGTATGACATGTTCAGGATAATCTTGATAGTTGAGTCAGGATTCAGTTTTAGAGTATTCCGGGATGATATCTGCAAAATGTATAGTCAGCAGATATAGATCAGGTTATGATCTGAAGATTCTGAAGAACTCAAGATATGTTTTACAAGAAACTGAAGTTTCAGTATAAAACTAAGTTTCTGAAGACTCAGTAAGAAACTGAGAATCAAGACTCGATTAGAAACCGAGATATCAAGACTCGGTGTGAAAATGAGATCTCAAGACTCGATATGAAACCGAGGAATCAAGACTCAAAGATGAAGACTCAAGATATCGGTCAAGATATCTCTAAGACTCGTAAGACCCTCAAGACTCGTAAGACGCAAAGACTCGAAGACCAAGACTCGTAAGACCAAGAAGACATAAGACGTAAGAAGAAGATCAAGAATCAAGATCAAGAATACTGAAGGCATAATAATTAGTGAAGACTCAAAGAATGTATCAATGCTCAAGATAAACCCTCAATGTTCCGAGGCACCAACATATCTATCCGGGCGGATGCAATATCGGTAAGATTAAGATTCCTTAGAAAGTTAGATATTGCCAAGACATTCAAATGCAGACAAAAGGAACTAAGTCAGAGTGTTGTTAAGAGTATATCAACTCAGAGTTTGCAACCAAAAGAGCCGTTGAAGGTGTCTACCTTTAACTGGAGACAAAAGTCAAAAAGAGAAAGACAACACTGTACCATATCGACAATCGACAAAGGATGTGTCAATTAAAAAAAAAGATGTCAGATGTACAAAAGTTCCAGACTGCAAAAAGTGAAGACCGGCTACATGAAAGGCTATTGCCTAAAACGTGTTAGGGAGTTTCAAGCCCTAAATATAGTCGTTCCTCACACACCATAAGAGGAAACTCACGAAGCTATCTCCTCCAACGGATAGTTTTTCAAGAGTGACCTTGGTGTATGCCTATAAATACTTGTGACCCTCTACATTGTAAGGTTACGGGAAATTTGTAAGCAACTCAAGAGCTCAAACTTATTATCGCAAAGTTAAAGCACTCGAAAAACTTAGAATTTCCCAAGTGCTTTTATATTGAAGAGAGCTCACTAAACTAAGCCTAGCTTGATAAGATATATCCGAAGCTTAGTCGAGATATCCTAGCCTTTGCATTGTACTTCATTGTAAAGGATATCTCATCCTAGTTGGAAACCAACCGAGAAACCTCAAACCCTTGAGAAGGCAGTTGGAGTGTGTTTGTTGGTGAGAAGAGTTGTAAAAAGTTAGTAAACTACGCGGAGTAGTCAGAAAGCTCTAGAGGTGAAGTTAGTAAGCTACATAGGTAGTCTGAAAGCTTGTTTGTGTTTGAGTAAGTAAACTACGGAGGTAGTCAGAAAGCTCAAGGTCGGGTTGAGTAAGTAAACTACGTGGAGTAGTCAGAAAGCTCAGGGCCGAGTTGAGTAAGTAAACTACGCGAGGTAGTCAGAAAGCTCAGGAAGTGATTAGTGAATTTCTCTGAGGATCAGAGAGAGTGGACGTAGGAGCTTGAGTCTCTGAACCACTATAAATTGCTGTGTTGTTTATTGCTTTCCTTATCTGTGCTTAACTGTTGCATTGATTTAAATCAGAAAGCATATTTTCACTGAGATTTCAGTTGGAATCAATCCACTGGAAGTTGCATATAATTGAATCACAGCCTAATCACTATTCCATTCAAAGGAAGGTTTTCAGCAAAGCTTAAAACGAGTATAAACTAAAGGGCCAACCATTCCGCACATCTGAGTAGCTAGGACAGATAGTTACCAAATTGAACTTACTCTTCTGAGGGTTCAGTAAGTTAGTTATCTGATCGAAGCAACTCAGGATCTCTGAAACTCAGGACTCAGTTGAGATTATTTGAGGTTTCTGAAAGCAGCTCAGGATCACTGTCTCAGTAGACTTTGACTCAGAGTGATTTGTGCTTCTCAGGACCAAATCTTCAGGACAGCCTGACCCAAGCTGACCTCAGTAAAAGAAAAGTTTTAAAACTACTGAACTCGTGTATTCCCCCCCATACACGTGTAAGACTCGTTTGCACCGGGACCAACAAGTGGTATCAGAACAGTGGTTCAACTTGACCATCTGCTTTGTTGACCAAAGTTTTATTTGCTAAAAATACTTGTGGTCTATCTGAACTGATCTTATTTGCTGAATTCTTAAAAGACTCAGATAAAAATGTCTTCTAAGAAACTTCCCATGTTCTCAGTGGAGAACTATGATTTGTGGAGACTGAGAATGCAGGCTCACCTGTATTCTAAACATGAACGAATGTGGAGAGTGGTCTCTGAAAGGCCATTCCAATTTACTGTGGTGAATCCCAGAGGAACAGATGATGAGAGAATTGATCCTAGAGCAGAATTTCCTAAGTCTGATGACCAACTGACTCCTGAGGAGAGAAAGTTAGTCAATCTAGACTATATTGCTAAAGACACACTATACAGTACAATTGATGATGGTGTGATGGGAATGATCTCTCACTGCAATACTGCCAAAGAAATTTGGGATACACTAGCTGTAATGTGCCAAGGCATAGATCATATCAAGGAAAACAAACTTTCAGTTGCAATAGGAAAGTTTGATAGTTTTGAAATGGAAGAAGGTGAATCAATTGACAAATTGGAAGTCAGATTCACTAGTATTATGAATGATCTAAATGCACTTGGAAAGAAATATCCACAAAGAGAAATTGCATTGAAAATTCTTAGAGGTCTTTCTAAGAAATGGGATATACATGCAGTGGTGATTGAAAACACCAAGAACATTAATTCAATGCCCTATCAACAAGTCTTCTCTGAGCTAAAGGCCTATGAGTTTGTAATTGATAAGAAATCCAAAAAGGCTGACAGCAAAGATGATTCATCATCTAGTAAAAATGTGGCTTTTATGGCCAAAGATAAAACCTGTAAAACTAAAGAGTCTGAGAACTCCCTTGCTAAGAATCAGGATGAACTTGAGGATAAGCTAGCACTGATGGCAAGGAGGTTTGAAAGACTTAATAGTCGATATGGAAAATACAAAAGCTATTACAGGAATCACAGGTACCAGAAGAAACCTGAGGACAAACCAACTGAGAAGAGAAAGGACCTGAAAACTGAAGGATCTTCATCCAGAAAGAAGGACTCCAAGTCCAAGGAAGAAAGTGATCAGGATGATGATGCCAACAGATGCTACAATTGCCAAAAGAAAGGTCACTTCCAGTATGATTGTCCAGATCTAAGTGCTAAGGAGAGAAGAGAAAGGCAAGCTAAAAGAGACAAGAAGTTCTCAAGCAAAAAGGCCATGGTTGCAGAAGAAGAACATTCTGAGGAGGGATCTAGCTCTTCAGATGAAATATTCTCAGACAGTGAAAGTGATGACATTTGTCTGATGGCCATTGAGGAGGTAAACTCTTCTTTCTCTGTTGTTGCTCCTACACTAGCACAAGAGTTGTCAAGTTCAACTGTAAACAGTCAATTTGACCTGATGGATTCTTTTGAGAATCTGATGAAGGACTATGCTATTTTACAAGAACTGCTAAATGAAACTCAAGAGCAGAATAAGGAACTGAAGGCTGAAAATCTAAAATGGAAAGACTCTAGCAAAACTGAGATCACTTCTCAATTAATGGGAGCTACTGATGAACTGGATGTTCTGAAAGTACAACTCTCAGAGAAAGAGAAGTTGATAGTGACCCTAACTGAAAAGCTAGAGAAATCCACTAAAGAAATTCAGCTGATCAGAACTAAGTTCAATGACCTCTCTGAGAAGCATGAAACTCTACAGAATTGCGAGGATAGTGCACATAAGAAGTTAACTCTATTGAATACTGCATCTAAAGTAATAGATGAAATTCAGAGTTACCAGAGATCTGCCACTATAAAATCTGGATTGGGATACATTCCAGGGGGAACCTCACAAGGACATCTGAATGTTGCATCAAGTAGCAAGAAGACAATCTTTGTAAAACCAGTGGCACCCACACTTCAAACTGAAGAAATGCCCAAGGTTGTAGACAAGGGAAAAGAACATATGGTTTCAGTAAAAATGGATGATCAGGTAGGAAAGCCCAAACCTCAGGTGAAGGCTAGAAAACCTGAGCACTCAGTTGGAAAATTTCAGGCAGGTACTTCAAAGCCTCAGGCTAAGATTGCAAACCTGAAAGGATCCACACTAAACCATCAGAGGAATCTTCAGAAGAGAAACACTCAGCAGAGACATTCTCAACTGAAGAGACCAAGTCCTCAGTATACTGAAAGACCCAAATTTCAGTACAGACAACCTGAACCCCACTTGCCTAAGGGTAAAGGTTATCTGAACCCGAGTCAACAAAGATTTAGACCGGCTGCACAAAAGCCTAAGCATCTGAACAAAAGGCCTGAACAAAATAAGAATTCAAAAGCCCATGTTCATGCTAAGGCTAGCACTCATACACAGGAAACTGCTAAGGCACCCAGAGTAGTGAATGTGTATGTTGATGTTTATGGAAGACAAATTAGCCACTCTAAAGTGATTAGAGTTGTTAGGCATATTTGGACTCCAAAAGGTACAGCTAACCAGATAGGACCCTATACCAATTGGGTACCACAGATCTAATCTGTTTTTCAGGAAAACAGAAAAGGGCACTGAACTGAATGAAGATATCATTAGACCTGTTGAAAGAAGATCTGAGATGTCATTGTTGGAAGATGAATTTCCTCATGGACTTCAAGAGATGAAAACAACAACATTGTAAGAAACAAGGCAAGGCTAGTTGCACAAGGTTATTCCCAAGAAGAAGGCTTGGATTATGATGAAACCTTTGCACCTGTTGCAAGACTAGAAGCCATCAGATTGTTTCTTGCATATGCTGCCCACATGAAGTTCACAGTCTATCAAATGGATGTGAAAAGTGCATTTCTGAACGGTGTGCTTAAAGAAGAGGTTTATGTGGAACAACCTCCTGGTTTCAAACAGAATGACCAAGTTTATAGGCTCAGAAAAGCTTTGTATGGTCTTAAGCAAGCACCCAGAGCATGGTATGATACTCTTTCTCAGTTTCTTACTGACCATGGTTTTGTCAAAGGGACTGTTGATAGAACTATGTTCAGGATAGAAGATGGGGAAGATATCTTACTGGTTCAGATATATGTTGATGACATCATTTTTGGATCTCCAAACCATCAGCTGTGTGAAAAGTTTTCAACACTGATGAAAGGCAAGTTTGAGATGTCAATGATGGGGAGATGAATTTCTTTCTAGGTCTTCAAGTGAAACAATCAAAGGAAGGAATATTCATCAACCGTGCAAAGTACACCGTAGATCCGATTGCCAAATATGGTGTACAGAGATTGCAATGCGCTTAGAATTCCTATGAATACTAACTACAAGATGGATCCTCGATTACAAGGCAAATCGGTGAGTCATCTTTTGATTATAGAGGAATCATTGGATCATTGCTCTATCTCACAAAAGAAGGCCGGATATAACATTTCTTTGTTGGGATATGTGCAAGATACCAAAAGCTAATCCTAAGGCTAGTCACATGGAGGTCGCCAAAAAGATATCTTGAAGTATCTTAAGGGCACGATGAATAGAGGATTATGGTATCCAAATGATGATAACCTTGAATTAACCGTTACTCGATCTCTTTGATTATGGAGGTTGCAGATTGACGGAAGTCCACTACGAGAACTTGTCAATTTCTAGAAAGTAAGTGATATCTTGGTTTTGAAGAAAGCACCCTCGATGTAACCAAGATTACCGTTTGAATACATGGTCTGCGGGAAGTTGTTGTGCTCGATTCTTTGCTCGCACAACAATTAAGGGATTATAAAGTTGTAGCCAATGAACTACCAATATTTTGTGACAATAATAGTGCCATTGCTATTTCACAAAAATCCGTTATTGCACACCGATGCAAGCATGTAGATATCGGACATCACTTCATCGAGAGATCATCTTTGAGAAAAAGGACATAAGGATGGAGAAAATTCATCTTGATAAGCGAGAGTCGATATCTTGACTAAACCTTTGGTCAATCAAGATTTCGTGAACTTTCGATTGAATTAGGGATGTTAGATCCAGTGTATAGAGTAAAATCAAAAAATTGAAGGTTTTCGGATGCATGAAGTTTTCTCGAATTCTCTTGAGAAACTCGGGATAAAATGGAAATCTTGGGCGAGTCTCGTGAAACTCAGATTTCTTCAAGGTCGAGACTTTCGATTGTTATACTAAAACCCTTTCAAGATTTCGAAGATTATCTTGACATTTTATCAAGGTCAGTACTCAGTAAGACTGATAGAGAGAAATTAGTCTGAAGAAGTAATGACTCATGCGACTCATTTATTGCTTAAGTGAAGCTCAGTAATCATTTGCAATAAATAGAAAACACCTAAGGAATATTTTTTGGCGGGGTCGTTTGAAATTCCGAAGAAGGTCAACAGTCATTTAATGCTCTGTTACATTAATGACCAATGAGGATATTTTGGCGGCTTATTTTTCGGAGATCGACTGTTCGTATACCCGATTAATCTCAACCGTTGCTTTTCACCTAACCAACGTGAATTCCCATGATCTCGAAACTATTTATACCCCAAGAAGCCATTCAAGCCAAAATTTATCAAATCCTTCGTTCCCAAAATCCTCTGCAAAATTAATCCCTTTTGCCCAGAAAACCTAAACCCTAAATCTTCAATCTCTCAAATGGCTCCTACCATTTTTGATAAATTAGCCGAAACCAATAAACCTTGGTACGAGTTCATTGTCTCGCTCAATAGCACAACCAACTCTAAACCAGAAGAGGAGGCTCTCCATATGATCCGTTTGGCCAAGCTCACTCATCTCGTCGCAAGCCGACCGGACCAAGAATACGCGAAAGAGGTAATCGAGTTCATCTATAATATGAAGATAGATGAAGAGGATGGTATGCATTCCGAGATTACTTTATCTCATTTAGAGCATTCATCTAAATACATCGATTTTGAAAGGGAATTGTATATTATTCCGAAAAATTTAAACGATGTTTTTGAGCTTTGTGATAGAGGAGAGGATCCTGCTGTGTATATGTTGGGTAGAGAGCAGGAGTATTTAGATAGAATTGCTGAGAATCCTGTAAAATTTGAGGCTACACTGCATAAGAGGCATTTGAAGCCACAATATAGAGTTTTGTTAGATATTGTGAGCAAATGCATCATGAGTCATTCGAGGAGTTTTGAGCAGATTAGTACCCCGAAGCTCTGATTAATGGCGGCGATCAAGGCTTCACACACCACCGACTTCAACTGGCTCATATTCTTGATTCAGATGGTGAGTGAACAAGCCAAAGTCATAAGAAAGGTTGACGGGGCGATCTCGATCAAAGGCAAGATCCACCATGCCACCAAAATAGCATTTATTTTGGAGATGTGTAGAGAGGAGGAGGACATCTTCGCCAATTCGACCCCATTCCCTAAGTCCAAGGTGCTCTTCAAGCCCATTGCTGTGAAGAAGCAGGCAATCAGAGGGAAGAAAGAAAAGAAAGCAGAATCACCAAGCGCTGCTACTGAAAAAGAAACCCAACAAACCAGGGGGAAGGTTTTGTTGGAGGCCAAGATGGAGCAGGGTGAGAAGTTAAAGAAGCAGAAAACCCTTGGCCCCAAGCACAGAAGAATGGTGGTTCTCACCGATGAAGATGGCAGTGATTCTGAAGAGATTCAACCTGAGAGCCAAATCGCTCAGAATTCACCATTATAAGTCTTGGCTCAGGTTATCTCTAAGGCACATGAACAGACTGAGGAGCATGTATACTCTGAGGTGCTTGAGACATCGCTTCGCCTCGCATAAAAAATTTCTCAGAAATTTTAAAGGAACTCGGCCTCGAGATTCCTACCAAAGATGTGCCACCAGACAGGAAGAGCCAACTCGAGTCAATCGAGGATCGTGCAGCACCAGGCCCCAGAACCCACTCAAATGCAAACTGAGGACCTGACTGCACAACATTCTGATGCTGCTGAGACTCAGGAGCAGCTTATTCTTGATGAGCTCCTGAGTGATCTACTTCTTGATCCTTCAGCTGATGCTTCGACTGAACCAGATAGCCCGAGATGGAAGAAGGGTGAAGCTGAAGAAACCGAGTGGAGGAGCAAGGGAACGGTTCATCCTTGATCAAGTACTCCGAGCTCAAATTTCATACCCCGATCCGCAAGATATCTTCTTCAGATTAAGGACGACGGTTTTCATCCTCAATCAGACCCTTCCGGAGATGCTTAACATTGATGCATTCAGAGGGGAAGACTGGTGGAATGAGGAGACAACATTCCTGACTGAGTTCTCAGGATTCAAGAAGACAAAGCTCAGGATGAAAAATTCCGATTTTGATGAGCTGGTTCAGAAGAAGATAGCTGAGAGGAGAGCTACTGGAGTTGGAGCCCCTAGCAACAGAGACAAATTTCAAGATGGGGACCAACAGGAGATCTTGAGGATCGGTCTCGGATGGAGAAGGAAACTTCTTGTCCGATCAACTCGAATCATTCAACCTCAGACTGAAGCTAGCACTCTTCAGGTACCTTTTGGCACTATTAACAATTATGCCAAAGTTACTGAAGTTTCTATCTTTAACTCAATTGTCGATGAATGATCGAGGCTCGATTGAGACTGGAGCTCGGGATGAAGTCGATGCTTTCAAAAAGCGAGACCGACCCTCGGGTTGTGTCTCAACCTCGGATGATCAATCGGCCTGAAAGGTGCGAGAATGTTCTGAGATCAACCTCACTCCCATCCTGGAGAATCTTGAGAAGGTTGAGCCAATGATGAACAAGATCGATCAGATGGAAGAGACATTGGCCAGCCAAACTCAGAAGATGGAGAATCTGAGTTCATCTTCAGACTGTGCAACTCCAAGACACTCGACCTCAAAGATGACCTCCATGGAAGACAAAAGTGAATGAGAAACCGGAGGAGTCAAGGTCGAAATGAAATCTTTGAACTTAAATGTAAAGCACCGGGAGAATACCGAAGTTTCTAGAGGTGAAATTGGCGCAGAAGAATGAAGTCTTGATCAAGTCCGATGTTGAGGAAATGAGCTCAATGCTCATGACCAAGATGACAGAGATGTTTAAAGATGCTCTCTCCGCCGGTTTGCCCATCTTTCAAGAATTTTCTCGTGGCTAAAAAACCACCTCGGGAGAGGCCGGAAGATGAACATGATCGCTAGCGGAGAGGTGCTTGTTGTGTAAGCAAAGAGCAATATCACATGGACACAAAGACTCTCCAAACTTCTTCCAAATTACGGTGCCAAGAAGGGAAAAGACCGAAAGAAGACTTCAAGAAGTTATTAGCACGTACTTTGAGAAAAAAGGCACAAAAAGAAGTGAAATGAATAGCCTATCCAAAGCCTTGAAGGAAGTCGGTTATCAAAAACCGGGTTCAAGAAGGTGGAGAAGCCGATCTACACTCGTGTTTCGAGGAAACCATGCTTGAAGTAGCAAGAGAGAAACCGAAAAGCTAGAGCTAAGGTTGGAACAAGCCGATCTATTTGTTGAATTGCCTATGAAGAGGAAAGCCTTGGGCATTGTTGAACCCGAGAGCAAAAGCGAAGCTAAGGCTTCTAAGCCATCCAAAGAAAGTTGATGGTTGAATTAGAAGAGTCTCAGCAGTCAACCTCGGAAAAAAGTCTTCAACACCGAATGCTCAAGACACTCCAGATAGAACAAGCTAAGAAAGCCGATGCTTGATCTCAAAGCGTACCGGATCGGAAAAAAGGTCAAGAAGAAGCGTAAACGAAGGAGTGGATATAAAAAGTTTATAGCAAACGGAGAGGGACCTCAAAAAGCATCAAATGGCCACACAATCGACAAGTGGATGCCCATCCAATTCAACGACAGGTTGGGAAGAGGTCAAGAGAACCTTCTGGTTCTATTATGAAGTGCTCAGGGAATGGAAAGGGGAAAGCTCAGATCCAAATGAAGCATTTATTGAATATCTCCTAACCTTCTATCCTAAATATCTCCAAAGCTGGATAAACCTTGCGGATGAAGGAAAGGTGCGAGATAGTAGTCCCCCATATACCTACCTACCCTCCTCCAAGACTTGATAATGGTCCGTGAATGAAAAAGCCATTACTCAAGAAATTGCTCAATATCTTTGGACGATTTAGGTCCGACGAGGAACAATCCGGATATCATCAAGGAAAGAAATGCAATTTGAAGAAGAGGTATTTCGAATGTTCAACCCGGAGGTGCCCACCGATGAAATTGAAGAAGATCTGTTCAAGAGCGTAAGAAGACAAGAGCCAAATCAAGATCAAGACTTACACCAAGACACTTTGTAATTTTTCTATCTTTTTGTCTTTTATTTTTGTTCTGATAAGTTTCATTGTAACATGTAACAGTCTACTCATCATCAATGAAAATTTATCATTTATGCTCAAAGATAATATCTCATTATCTTATTTACATGTCTTTTACTTTTGATATGCTGAATGAATGTCTCTGAATTAATTGTTTATGGGAAACTGTTTATAAGTATTTGGTGATGAATCCTTTGAGAGATTCATTACTGAAGAAATTGTTGAATGATTAATTATTGGGAGATTCTCATAAATTGTTGAGAGATTCTCTGTTCAGGAAATTATTGGAGACATAACCAATCTTGTAATAGGATAAACTGAAACCTGATTTTAGGTTGTATGATTGTAACAAGATAGGTTTTGGCATCATCAAAAAGGGGGAAATTGTTGGGAGATGAATTTAATAAAGATATATGATTTTGATTAGATCCCAAAACCCCTGAGTATGACATGTTCAGGATAATCTTGATAGTTGAGTCGATTCGTTTTTTAGAGTATTCGTGATGATATCTCGCAAAATGTATAGTCGCCAGACATAGATCGTTAGATCTCAAGATTCTCAAGAACTCAAGATATGTTTCAAGAAATCGGGTTTCAAAGATAAAACTAAGTTTCAAGACTCAAGAAGAAATCGAGAATCAAGACTCAAAGGTGAAACCGAGATATCAAGACTTCGATTGTGAAAAATGAGATATCAAGACTCAAGATGAAATCGAGGAACCAAGACTCAAAGATAAAGACTCGAAGATATCGGTCCAAGATATCTCTCAAGACTCGTAAGACTCGTAAGACGCCAAGACTCGAAGACCCTCAAGACTCAAGACTCAAGATGTAAGATCAAGAATCGAGATCAAGAATATCAAGGCACGTAATTATCAAAGACTCAAGAATGTATCAATGTTCAAGATAAACTCAATGTTCCGAGGCATCAACATATCTATCCGGCGGATGCAATATCGGAAGATCGCGATTCCTTAGAAAGTTAGATATTAAGAAGACATTCAAATGCGCATAAAAGGAACTAAGTCGAGTGTTGTTAAGGTTATATCAACTCGAGTTTGTAACCAAAAAGAGCCGTTGAAGGTGTCTACCTTTAATCGAGACAAAAGTCAAAAAGAGGAAGACAACATCGCACCATATCGACAATGATAAAGGATGTGTCATTGAAAAAGATGTCAGATGTACAAAAGGTCCAGACTGCAAAAAGTGAAGACCGGCTACATGAAAGGCTATTGCCTAAAACGTGTTAGGGAGTTTCAAACCCTAAATATAGTCGTTCCTCACACACCATAAGAGGAAACTCACGGGTATCTCCTCCAACGGATAGTTTTTCAAGAGTGACCTTGGTGTATGCCTATAAATACTTGTGACCCTCTACATTGTAAGGTTACGGAAATTTGTAAGCAACTCAAGAGCTCAAACTTATTATCAAGAAAGTTAAAGCACTTCGAAAAACTTAGAATTTCCCAAGTGCTTTTATATTGAAGAGAGGTCACTAAACTAAGCTTTAGCTTGATAAGATATATCCGAAGCTTAGTCGAGATATCCTAGCCTTTGCATTGTACTTCATTGTAAAGGATATCTCATCTTAGTTGAAACCAACCGAGAAAACCCCAAACCCTTGAGAAGGCGGTTGGAGTGTGTTTGTTGGTGAGAAGAGTTGTAAAAAGTTAGTAAACTACGCGAGTAGTCGAAAAGCTCTAGAGGTGAAGTTAGTAAGCTACATAGGTAGTCCGAAAAGCTTGTTTGTGTTTGAGTAAGTAAACTACGGAGGTAGTCGAAAGCTCAAGGTCGGGTTGAGTAAGTAAACTACGTGGAGTAGTCGTAAAGCTCAGTACGAAGTTGAGTAAGTAAACTACGCGAGGTAGTCGAAAGCTCGTGAAGTGATTAGTGAATTTCTCTCGAGGATCGAGAGAGAGTGGACGTAGGAGCTTGAGTCTCTCAACCACTATAAATTGGTTTGTTGTTTATTGCTTTCCTTATCTCGTGGCTTAACTGTTGCATTGATTTAAATCGAAAAGCATATTTTCACCGAGATTTCGGTTGGAATCAATCCAATTGGAAGTTGCATATAATTGAATCACACCTAATCACTATTCCATTCAAATGAAGGTTTTCAAAGAAAGCTTAAAACGAGTATAAACTAAAGGGTCAACCATTCCGCATGTCTGAGTAGCTAGGACAGATAGTTACCAAATTGAACTTACTCTTCTGAGGGTTCAGTAAGTTAGTTATCGATAGAAGAACTCAGGATCTCTGAAACTTCGGGACTCGGTTGGGATTATTTGAGGTTTTACGAAAGCATTTCGGGATCACTGTCTCGATGAGACTTTGACTCGAGTGATTTGTGCTTCTCGGGACCAAATCTTCGGAGACGGACGACCCAAGTCGACCTCGATAAAAAGAAAAGTTTTAAAAACACTGAACACGTGTATTCCCCCCCATACACGTGTAAGACTCGTTTGCACCGGGACCAACACTTGTGGTCTTTGTCCTTTTTCTTTTTCTTACCACCCTTTGGCCTAGAAGAAGAAGAGGGTCCGTTTGCCACCAAGGCTTGGCTCTTTTGCCCCAATATTGCCTCTACCGAGACCAAAGCTTGCAACAGGTCAGACATCGAGAACTTCTGATTGTGCATTTGGTAGTTCAGCCTGAACTGTTTAAAAAATTTCGACAGAGAGTGGAGCACGAAATCGATTTGGGTCTCGATGTTGTTGGGGAATAAGTTGCACAGATCTATTCGGGGTGAATATTTAAATACAAATTTAATTCTTATAATTATTACTAGCATGAATTAATCCTATATTAATTCAAATAATAATCCAACAACAAATCATGCATATAAATAATTCACGTAAATCCTACGCATGCGGAATTCTACGAGTTTATGTGAACATACCTCTTGGGACGGCAATGGCTTGGTTGATTAGACTCACCAAAAGAACTTCCCAAGTATTCCCTTCATCCTTGCTCGACTATCCGGTGGTAGGACGCTTGCGAACAATTAACAAAAAGGAAAATAAATTATGTTGCACCACCTTTGTGGATTTACTAATTTTTCCAGCACATGGAATTGTACTTGGGAATGAAAGAGTCATCCCCTATTTATAGAGCATAGGTGGTCGAAAATTTTGGGCAAAAAATAATGTGGGAAAATCTTTTCTTGATCTTCCAGAAATCTTGAATATATCTCTTATATTCTTTTCCCATAATTATAATATTCCACAACATCCCGCCTACTCTTTGTTATGGGATATTTTCGATATTATAGGCAAGAATCCAAGATTTGGATCTTCTTGAATTTATGAGATATTCTTGTATTTCAAGAAATAAATATCTTCCATAATATCTTTTCAAGAAAATCAAGAAAATCTTTCTTGCCCTTTATATTTCAAAATTTTCGAATTTTTCTTCATGAATAACCAAGTGGAAGATTTCTTGAATTTAATGAGATAATCTTGTATTCCAAGAATACATATCTTCATTCCATAACAAAATTCAAAGAAAATATTTCTCCCATTTTTATCCATAAATTTCGAAAATAATGTAAAAAATAAGCAACAATAATTATTTTATTTTAAACACCTTTTTCAGTTATTGGACTATATGTTGGGTTACTTAGGGGGCCTTTAGGAGAATTAAGATTGGACATTCCAATGGATCTTGAATTATTAATATTGAGCCACAATATTATTCAAGCCCATAAATATTAATTAATCCCACTACATAATTAATATTGCACTATCCATCTTAACCCATATTACAGTCAATATGGCTCCCGGTTATTATTTCCCGTGTTTAAGATTATCTAACCCATTAATTAATTCAAGCCACTGAAATAGCTTTCCATTAATTAATATCTTTTGTCATTGGTCAAGGAACGGTTCAACATTATTATCCATACAGGAAACTAATTCCACTTGCAAGATTTGGTATGATAAAGCTTATGAACCTCCCAAGGGGGCAAATCGAACAAGCGTACTTGAACACGATTGTCCGTATTAAATCTTAGCAATCACATGTGACCAATAATATTGCCCAAGATAAAAATTATTGAATCTCGTTGATTCTCTACCCATGATAAGTCAAAGCAATAGTTACCAACCACACGTGATCCTATTTAAGGAACGAAGATTAAGTAATAACGAACCACTGAGGTCTAATTCTTCCTTGTTCAATTCTGAAGAATTTGTCCTCCTGTAGTTCCTATTCAGTGCATCAGTCATGCACTAGTGTAATCTCTTGGTCAAGACAAGCCAATCCGAGTCTTACACTTCAACCTTTCACGATGGATTGTTCATTTCCATCTAGGTCGTGAATGGCGTACTTTTAGTTACAAAGAGACTGTTAATTTAATCTTATGTGATATGGTATCACTAAATTAACTACAATGTAACACATACTATTTATTGAACAATTATGCAGTAAATATATGTAAGATTCGATGATATTTAAAGCATCAGTGATAAACAATTTATTTCAGTAAATAAGTTCGAAATTCAGTTTTGATTATACAAAGTAAAAACATACTTTCTAGTATAATCCCAACAATCTCCCACTTATACTCAAAATCTGCTTTTAAGTATACTACAACATATCTCTTGTAGTTCCTAATTCGTGACATCTAATGTCACCTACACGAACCTAATAATTTCTCCCACTTATACTCAAAGCAGATTGGCAACGGTCTTGACACCCATTCCTTCCACATGTCTCTCGAATGTATTCAGAGGCAGACCCTTTGTGAATGGATCTGCTAGGTTGTCTTCAGACACTATCTTTGCCACATCTATATACCCTTTTTAACGATATCTCGTATATGATGGTATTTCCTTTCAATGTGTTTGCTGGCCTTGTGTGCTCTTGGTTCCCTTGAATTTGCAACTGCTCCGGCATTGTCACAATAAATGCGATTCTTTGGGCAAATTCGAACTACATTCAAGTCCACTAAGAAGTTCTTGAGCCAAACCGCTTTTTTCACGCCTCATGTTAGCCTACATATTAGGCTTCCATGGTAGAATCATGTGGACGATTTCGCTGACGCTTCTCCATGTCACGGCTCCTCCCCATGCAAAACACACTACCGGAGGTAGATTTTTCTGAGTCTATGTCCGATTGGAAATCCGAGTCCGGTGTGGCCGATGGGATTGACTATCTCGATCGATAAATTAACATTCTATCCCGAGTTCTTTTCGGATACTTCGTAATGTTTTTAATCGCCTTCCAATGTTCTTTTTTTTTTTCCTCGTTACTTTGATATCTTGCCACCATGCCAACGGCAAGCAGCGGATATCCGGTCTCGCATACAAACATTGCATACATAAGGCTTCCGACAAATAGAAGAATAAGGAATGCCTCTCATGTCATCTATCTCATTTTGCATCTTAGGGCACATTTTCTTAGATAGATGGATTCCATGTCTGAAAGGTACGAAGCCTTTCTTGGAATCCTACATGTTTGAATCGTTTCAAGACGAAGTCTATATATGAAGCTTGAGATAAGCTATCATCATTTTCTTGCGATCTCGAAAGGATCTTGATCCCAAGGATGTGTGCGGCTTCCCCTAAGTCCTTCATATCAAACCGCTTTTTTGAAGCCATGCCCTTACGTCTGATAACACCTTTACATCGTTCCCGATGATCAGAATATCGTCTACGTATAGTACTAAGAATACCAATGCAGTTCCGACACGCTTTTTGTACACAAAACTTTCGAACTCATTTTGATCGAACCCATAAGACTTTATAACATGATCAAAACATTGGTTCCAAGCTCTGGATGCCTGTTTGAGTCCGTAAATGGACTTCATGAGCTTACAAACTAGGTGTTCTTGGCCTTTTTCAATGAAGCCTTGGGGTTGTTGCATATAGATCTCTTCATCAAGACTTCCGTTAAGGAAAGCTGTCTTGACATCCATTTGCCAGATTTCAAAGTCGAGATGCGCAGCAATCGATAAGAGAATTCGGATGGACTTAAGCATGGCTATGGGCGAAAAAATTTCCTCATAATCGATCCCTTCTTTCTGAGTATAACCTTTCGCCATGAGTCTTGCCTTGAATGTTTCCACCTTCCCGTCCGGTCCTCTTTTTCTCTTATACACCCACTTGCAACCAATGGGTTTGACCCCATTAAGTGGTTCGACTAGCTCTCACACTCTGTTATGATACATAGAACCCATTTTGGCTTTCATTGCTATTTGCTAAGAATCTGCATCCTTGTCTTGGATTGCCTCGTCATATGTCCATGGGTCTGATTTGTCTTGTCCGAGAATCAAGTCCGAGGACTCTCCTATTCCCATGAATCTCTCGGGCTGTTTCACAACCCTTCCACTACGACGAGGCTCCGATTGTGTAAGTGTGTCGTTTGGTATGTCATCTTGTACAGTTAGCATTGAGGTTAGCCCCCTTAGCTCATTTAAGGTAATCTCACTTCTGGGTCTTCTTTCGTTCATATAGTCTTCTTCCAAAAATCTAAAGTGGGTGCTTATTACCACCTTTTGATCTTCGGGACCATAGAACATACACCCTTTTGTTCCCTCGGGGTATCCCACAAACAACCTTAATTCTGATCGAGGATCCAATTTTCCGGCTTCCTTGTCCAACACGTAGGCCGGACATCCCCAAATCCTCATGTGTCTCATACTAGGCTTGCGCCCGGTCCACAATTCTTTGGGAGTTTTGGGAACCGATTTGGATGGCACCAAGTTCAGAATGTAGGCTGCTGCCCCAGAACGACTTGGGAAGATCCGCATAACTCATCATAGATCTAACCATTTCCAAAAGAGTTTTGTTTCTTCGCTCCGCAACCCCGTTTTGTTGAGGGGTTCCGGGTGCAGTAAGCTGGGATGCAATAAGCTGGAATTGTACTTGGGAATGAAAGAGTCATCCCCTATTTATAGAGCATAGGTGGTCGAAAATTTTGGGCAAAAAATAATGTGGGAAAATCTTTTCTTGATCTCCAATAAATCTTGAATATATCTCCTATATTCTTTTCCCATAATTATAATATTCCACAAAATCCCACCTACTCTTTGTTATGGGATATTTTTGAAATTATAGGCAAGAATCCAAGATTTGGATCTTCTTGAATTTATGAGATATTCTTGTATTTCAAGAAATACATATCTTCCATAATGAAATACATATCTTCCATAATATCTTTTCAAGAAAATCAAGAAAATCTTTCTTGCCCTTTATATTTCAAAAATTTCGAAATTTTCTTCATGAATAACCAAGTGGGAGATTTCTTGAATTTAATGAGATAATCTTGTATTCCAAGAATACATATCTTCATTCCATAACAAAATTCAAAGAAATTCTTTCTCCCCTTTTTATCCATAAATTTAGAAAATAATGGAAAAAATAAGCAACAATATTTATTTTATTTTAAACATCTTTTTCAGTTATTGGACTATATGTTGGACTACTTAGGGGGCCTTTAGGAGAATTAAGATTGGACTTTCCAATGGATCTTGAATTATCAATATTGAGCCACAATATTATTCAAGCCCATAAATATTAATTAATCCCACTACATAATTAATATTGCACTATCCATCTTAACCCATATTACAGTCAATATGACTCCCGGTTATTATTTCCCGTGTTTAAGATTATCTAGCCCATTAATTAATTCAGGCCACTGAAATAGCTTTCCATTAATTAATATCTTTTGTCCTTGGTCAAGGAACGGTTCAACATTATTATCTATACCGGAAACTAGTTCCACTTTCAAGATTTGGTATGATAAAGCTTATGAACCTCCCAAGGGGGCAAATCGAACAGGCGTACTTGCACACGATTCTCCGTATTAAATCTTAGCAATCACATGTGACCAATAATATTGTCCAAGATAAAAAGTATTGAATCTCGTTGATTCTCTACCCATGATAAGTCAAAGCAATAGTTACCAACCACACGTGATCCTATTTAAGGAACGAAGATTAAGAAATAACGAACCACTGAGGTCTAATTCTTCCTTGTTCAGTTCTGAAGAATTTGTCCTCCTGTAGGTCCTATTCAGTGCATCAGTCATGCACTAGTGTAATCTCTTGGTCAAGACAAGCCAATCCGAGCCTTACACTTCAACCTTTCATGATGAATTGTTCATTTCCATCTAGGTCGTGAATGGCGTACTTTTAGTTACAAGGGACTGTTAATTTAACCTTCTGTGATCTGGTATCACTAAATTAACTACAATGTAACACGTACTATTTATTGAACAGTTATGCAGTAAATATATGTAACATTCGATGATATTTAAAGTATCACTGATAAATAATTTATTTCAGTAAATAAGTTCGAAATTCAGTTTTGATTATACAAAGTAAAAACATACTTTCTAGTATAATCCCAACAGTATTCAGCGCCAAGAACCTCAAGTTTGTTAAGGTGAGCCATCATCTAGAGAACGTGCTCCCTTACGGGTGTTCCCTCCACCATTTTCATAGAGAGCAAGTCTCTCATGGTGATCTGACGAGCCACACGGTTATGATGTTGAAACATCACTTTAAGACTAGTCATGATGTCTGCAGTGGTCTCAACGTTTTGGTGTTGGTATTGCAACACATCTGACATTGAAGCCAAGATGGTACACTTTGCCATTTCGTTGGAACGCTCTCAGTCAGCATACTCTTTCTTAACCGCTTTAGTTGACTCATCATTTCGCTTTTCTGGTTTAGGTGTAGTGAGAACCCAGTTATGGCTTTGTGCAGTGAGGACAATAGTAAGTTTACGATTCCAATCAACGAAGTTTTCACCAGTAAGCAAATTGTCTTTAAGTATATTGAACAGTGGATTAAAAGGTTGCGACATGATGAACTGAAATAAATAACAATTTGTATAAGCACAAACGTATCACAAGGTTCGATCACATGTATCATATTAAAATCTAAAAAAAAATATGAACATGCATCAGCCAACATCTCAAAACAGTTTAAATAAGCCACATGGGGTGGGTCATTACTTAAACACATTCAAGCAGGTTACAAACAAGAAACAATTACAAACCTTTAATATCCAGATTAATAGTTGGCTCTCACTTGACCAATATAAAATTGACAGGGACTTCGGGGAAGTATATGCATATCAATTTTATACCAAAGTAATAACCATGATTAAATACAGAATTATTACTTTGCTTTGAATGAGTCTCGTGGGGACGGTTATCGTCGCCACTAATAATAACCCACAATCATCCTTTCGTAATTTATTTATGTGAAATCCATCTTTTGGCCGTCCCGTGGGGGAAATTTCTCCAAAAGAATCCACAAATAAATAAATCATGGAGGTCAAAATTAATTCAATTTTATTATCCGGAATAAAATTGTCAATAAATTATTTAAACATACTTAGTAATTTTCGAAGGTGAGATTTTTCAAAAATATTTTCTCATGCATTGCATATTTAAACACAATTTAAATAAGCATAAAATAATGAAAAAATAAAAACAAAAATTAAACACATTGGGCACATATATCCAATTGTTACGGTTAATTTTTGTCATGTCTTGATCTTGAGAAATTATCTTTATGGCCTTCATCGTTCGTCTCAAAAAGCTCCCACTTGACCGTCTCGAATCGTCAAGCCACGTCATCGACCAACTCGCGGGTCGGAGTGCACACCTTGCACTCCCCCGGTCATGTCGACCGGCGCCCGTGCGAGCGTGCATAAGCGCGCCATTTACGCCGCCAGCAAAGCTCAACACTTCTCGGCGAGCCTCTCGGCGGTGCGCCAGATCCCAACGCGCGCGCCCAGAAGCTCTTCTGACGCTTCACCCATGTCAAATCCCGCCTTGTGCCGCATCGCCCCGCTTTCAACTTCAAGGCGTCCACGCCACAAGATCACAGGCTCGCTCATCATCCGTCCGCCCGAGCACGGTTCGCCGCTCCCGTGAGCCCTTGCGCCCCGACACGATCCCTCGCTCGCTCGGCCCATTGGCCTCGCCCCACACCCGTGTGCGCCTGCGCGCATCCGCATCGCGCGCGTGCCTCCTTTGGCACATTTCGCGCGACGCACGCCGCCAACACCCAATTCCGGATCTCATCTTTTAATTCTTCGTCTCCGCTCCGTTTCCGATCCGGTTACAATTTATTTACAAAAAATAAATAAACCTAGATCTAGACTAGTCTATTACATTGAACGAATCAAACAAATCCTAATCTACTCGTGGATTTTCTCAAGTGGCAATTCGAACGAATCGAATTAAAAACCACAATTTATATGTATGCATAAATATAAACATTCATCAAATACCATGACAATTGGATACCTGCAAAAAAGATCTAGCAATTATAATATCCAATTTCAAATTTAATGAAAACGAATTAAATTACAATTTAAAATTCAGAGCCCGAAACCGAGGCTCTGATACCAGTTGTTGGGGAATTAATTGCCCGGATCTATTCGGGATGAATATTTAAATACAAATTTAATTATAACAATTATTACTAGCATGAATTAATCCTATATTAATTCAAATAATAATTCAACAATAAATCATGCATATAAACAGTTCACATAAATCCTAAGCATGCGGAATTACAACGGGTTTACGTGAACTAACCTCTTGGAGTGACAACCGTTGAGAAGATGGATCCTGTTCACACGAACACACCAAAAGACCTTCTCAAGTATTCCCTTATCCTTGTTCAACAATCCGGTGGTAGGAACTCGCGAACAATTTAACAAAAGGGAAAAATAAAATTATGTTGCACCACCTTTGTGGATTTCTAATTTTTCCAACACATGTAATTGCACTGGGGATGAAACATTCATCCCCTATTTATAGATATAGGGGTGGTCGAAATTTTAGGGTTAAAGTAAGATGGGAAAATCTTTTTCTTGATCTCCAAGAAATCTTGAATATATCTCATATATTCTTTTCTCCATAATTAAATATTCCACAAAAATCCCACCTACTAATATTATGGTATATTTCGAAAATAATAAGGAATAGGAATCCAAGATTTGGATCTTCTTGAATTTATGAGATATACTTGTATTTCAAGAATACATATCTTCCATAATATATTTTCAAGAAAATCTTTCCTTCCCTTATTTAATCAAAAATTTCGAACTTCCTTAACAAATAACCAAGTGGGAGATTTCTTGAATTTAATGAGATCAACTTGTATTCCAAGAATACTTATCCTCATTCCATAACAAAATTCAAAGAAAATCTTTCTCTCTCTTTTATTTATTAATTTCGAAAATTAGGAAAAGATTAGGCAACAATAATTTATTTTATTTTAAACACATTTTTCAGTTATTGGACTTTATCTTTGGGCTACTTGAGGGGCCTTTAGGAGAATTAAGATTGGACCTTCTAATGGACTTTGAATATCTAATATTGAGCCACAATATTATTCAAGCCCATAAATATTAATTAATCCCACTACATAATTAATATTGCACTATCCATCTTAACCCATATTACTGTTAATATGGCTCCCGATTATTATTTCCCGTGTTTAAGATTATACAGTCCATTAATTAATTCAAGCCACTGAAACAACTTTCCTTTAATTAATATCTTTTGTCCTTGGTCAAGGAACGGTTCAACATTATTATCCATACCGGAAACTAATTCCACTTGTAAGATTTGGTATGATAAATCTTATGAACCTCCCAAGGGGGCAAATCGAACAAGCGTACTTGCACACGATTCTTCGTATTAAATCTTAGCAATCGCATGTGATCAATAATATTGCCCAAGATATAAAGTATTGAATCTCATTGATTCTCTACCCGTCATAAGTCAAAGCAATAATTACTAACCACACACGATCCTATTTAAGGGACGAAGATTAAAAAATAACGAACCACTGAGGTCTAATTCTTCCTTGTTCAGTGCTGAAGAATTTATCCTCCTGTAGGTCCTATTCAGTGCATCAGTCATGCACTAGTGTAATCTCTTGGTCAAGACAAGCCAATCTGAGTCTTACACTTCAACCTTTCACGATGGATTGTTCATTTCCATCTAGGTCGTGAACAGCGTACTTTTAGTTACAAGGGACTGTTAATTTAATCTTCTGTGATCTGGTATCACTAAATTAACTACAATATAACACGTACTGTTTATTGAACAATTATGCAGTAAATATATGTAACATTCAATGATATTTAAAGCATCAGTGATAAATAATTTATTTCAGTAAATAAGATAGAAATTCAGTTTGGTTATACAAAGTAAAAGCACAATTTCCAGTATAACCCCAACACTAAACTCATTATAAATGATGCACTACTGTCTCCAAAGTCTCGAAGAAATTTATTAAGTTTTAAAGATATCCGCAGAAATGGATATCATGTCGAGACTTTAAATGAGAAAAACAATGAATGTCTATTGGTCATACAAGTTGTTTCTGGAAAGAAACGTGTGTTAGAAAAGTTGTATTCACTTTTTTCTGGCCTATATTATACGAAAATAAATACAGTTGAAACATATCACCTAATAGACCAGAAGTCTATTACCCCCAAAGATTTTAGGATTTGGCATGATCGTCTTGGACATCCTGGTTCCATCATGATGAGACGAATAATTGAAAATTCACATGGTCATTCATTAGAAAATAAAAAGGTGTTAAATTCAAATGAATTCTCATGTGTTGCTTGCTCACAAGGAAAGTTAATTGTGAGACCTTCACCAACTAAAGTGGGGATTGAATCCCATGCACTTCTAGAACGAATTCATGGTGATATTTGTGGGCCTGTAGATCCACCATGTGGACCATTTCGATATTTTATGGTGCTAGTTGATGCATCAACAAGATGGTCACATGTATGTCTATTATCCTCTCGCAACCTAGCATTTGCAAGATTACTTGCCCAAATAATAAAGTTGCGAGCACAATTTCCAGATCACCCAATAAAAAATTTTCGTCTAGACAATGCTGATGAATATTCATCATATGCTTTTTATGATTATTGCATGTCAATTGGAATAAGTGTTGAACATCTTGTAGCTCATGTTCACACACAAAATGGTCTAGTCGAATCATTTATTAAACGATTGCAACTAATTGCTAGACCATTGCTAATGAAATCAAAACTCCCTTTATCTGCTTGGGGACATGCTATACTTCATGCAACAACACTTGTGAGAATTCGACAGACAAGTAATAATATCATTTCTCCCCTACAGTTGATATTTGGTTATGAGCCCAATATCTCCTATTTAAGAATTTTCGGGTGTGCGGTTTATGTTCCAATTGCACCATCTCACCGTACTAAATTGGGCCCCCAACGAAGATTGGGAATATATGTCAGGTATGAATCACCTTCGATACTTAAATATATTGAACCATTAACAGATGATTTATTTACTGAAATTGTCATTTTGATGAATCTCATTTCCCGACATTAGGGCGAGGCAAGGATCAATCGAAAAAGGAAATCAATTGGAAAATTGCATTAGATTTCCTTGATCCTCATACAAAAGAATGTGAACTTGAAGTTCAAAGGATCATACATTTGCAACAAATTACAAATCAATTGCCGGATGCATTTAGTGACTCCAGAAGAGTTACTAAATCACATATTCCTGCAAAAAATGCTCCGGTTAAGATTGATGTCCCTGAAGGACAAATAACAAGTGCTAATGAATCTAAAGCACGCCTGAAGCGTGGTAGACCTCTTGGTTCCAAAGATAAAAATTCTCGAAAGAAAAGAGGATTAATTAAACTCGACGAGTCAAATGAGAATGAACGACTCGCGCGTAGTGTGAAAATTCAACTTCCTGAAGAAGTTGTCTCAGAAGATGTTGTTCCTGAAGAGCCAGTTTCTGAAGATAATGAGGTTGTAGATACTTCAATAAATTATGTCACTACGGGAAAAAGTTGGAATCGAAGAGAAACAATTATTAACAATGTTTTTGCATGTAATGTAGCACTTGATATTATGGAAGAAATTGAGGATCATGAACCCATATTGGTTGATGAATGTCGGCGTAGAAATGATTGGCCAAAATGGAAAGATGCAATCCAATCCGAGTTGGATTCACTGGCAAAATGAAAAGTATTTGGACCTATAGTCCAAACACCAGAAGGTGTAAAGCCAGTGGGATACAAATGGGTATTCGTGCGAAAAAGAAATGAGAAAAATGAAATTGTGAGATATAAAGCACGATTGGTGGCCCAAGGTTTATCACAAAGACCTGGATTTGATTATGATGAAACATACTCTCATGTAATGGATGCAATTACATTTAGATATCTTGTAAGTTTTACCGCGCATGAAAAACTTGAGATGCGTCTAATGGAAGTAGTTACTGCATACTTATATGGTAATCTTGAAAAAAGATATCTACATGAGAGTCCCTGAAAGATTTAGCATGCCTGAAGCATGTAAATCAAATTCAAGAGAAGTTTATTCTATAAAATTGTAAAAGTCTTTGTATGAGCTCAAACAATCTGGATGCATGTGGTATAATCGTCTTACTGAATGCCTAGTCAAAGAAGGTTATACCAATGACCCAATATGTCCATGTGTTTTCATAAAGAAAAATGGGTCAAGTTTTGTGATAATTGCAGTGTATGTTGATGATCTTAATTTAATCGGGACTCCTGAAGAGCTCGAAGAGGCAGTTGCATATTTGAAGAAAGAATTTGAGATCAAGGATTTTGGTAAGACAAAAATTTGCCCTGGTTTGCAAATTGATCACCTCGAAGGTGGAATTTTTGTCCACCAAACTGCTTACACCCAGAAGGTATTAAAGCGGTTCTACATGGAAAAGACACATCCACTAAGTACCCCAATGGTCGTTCGGTCACTCGATCTTAATAAGGACCCTTTCAGACCACGACATGAAGGTGGAGAGATACTTGGTCCTGAAGTACCATATCTCAGTGCAATTGGTGCACTTATGTATCTCACTAACTGTACAAGGCCAGATATATCCTTTGCAGTTAATTTACTAGCAAGGTTTAGTTCATCTCCCACAAGACGACATTGGAATGGTATTAAATATATTTTTTGCTATCTCCAAGGAACAGTTGATCTTGGCCTATTTTATCCAAATAATTCTCGACCTAAATTGCTTGGTTATGCTGATGCTGGGTATTTATCATACCCACACAAAGCAAGATCTCAAACTGGATATGTATTCACATGTAGTGGTACAGCCATTTCATGTCGATCTAAAAAACAATCACTTGTTGCCACTTCTTCAAATCATGCTGAAATTATAGCAATTCATGAGGCCAGTCGGGAATGTGTTTGGTTGAGGTCAATGATCAATTATATTCGAAAGAGCTGTGGTTTGTCTCATGACAATGAAAATCCTCCAACTTTATTAAATGAAGATAATGCAGCTTGTATAGCTCAACTAAAAGGAGGATAAATTAAAGGAGATAGAACCAAACATATTTCACCAAAATTCTTCTTTACTCATGAGTTGCAAAAGAATGGTGAAATCGATGTGCAACAAATCCGCTCAAGTGACAACTTAGCAGATTTATTTACCAAGGTATTACCGACTGCAACATTTGAGAAATTAGTGAAGCGTATCGAAATGCGTCGATTAAAAGATCTCAAATGATGTTTGAATCAGGGGGAGAATAAATAATATATGTACTTTTTTATCCTTCACTAGGTTTTTTTTTGTCCCACTGGATTTTTCCTAGTAAGGTTTTTAACGAGGCATATTATTTATGTAATGACGGACATCCAAGGGGGAATATTATGAAATAATGTGTATGAATGTCATTGGAGGTTACAAGAGTATTGCATGGGAGAGTTACAAACAATGATGGAGAAAACTTCATTGCCTCTTCATTGTCCTAGTAATTGTTGTTGGTCCCGAGAAAAACCTATGAAATACGTTAAATATCATGTAATGCATATAAAACAGGGGTGAGGGAATGGTGGTTCCAATTTTTGTTTTTAAATCTATGTGTTTTGCTTATAATCGAATGCATATGAAAGGTAAGAACATAAAGCAATAAGGAACACACGATTTTATAGTGGCTCGGAGTCCAACTCCTACATCCACTCTTCCCTATCAGCAAGAGCACCAACTTAACCAACTGGACTTAGTTTTACGTGTTAGTCCAACACGATACAACCAACAGATGTTTAATGAGTTCTCACTCACACCCAGAAAGTAAGCTAGTCCAACTAGCTTACAATCTTTGCTTAACAAAACTTAACCTAACACTAGGTTTGGGTAAAGATTGTTTGGTGTCCAACTAGGGTGAGATTTTCCCTTACATTTGTTTAGCCTCAATGTTAAGGATGAGAAAATCTCTCTAAGCTTAGGATATGACATTTGTGTTTAGATCTAGGGTAGAACACTCTTTGAATATATGAATGAATTTCTTGCTCAGTGTTCTATGGTGGAAATGCTGGATGATTTGGCTTTGAAGCTTAATGGTGTTTTTCACGCATTTCTCACCCTTAATTTGATGGAAGAACTTGTATTTATAGTGTGGATTTGAATGTTACCGTTGGATGGAGTCACATTCAAATCCATATTATTCTGTAGCTTTTTGAAGCTTTTTCAGGCTTGTTGTCTTCCTCTCATTGGTCCACGTCAGCTGAATCTAACGGCTATATTCTTCAGGATCTTCTGAGTCCTTAGGATTCTTGATTCAGCGGACTTTTCTTCAGCGGACCTTGTCTGATCAGGCATACTGACACTCAGGCTAACTGAGTTCAGCTCTTCTGACTTAAGACATCCTGACCCTCAGGTCACTTGCACTCAGGCTTATATCTGATCAGTGGCGTTCTGGTTCTCAGTGAACATGTCTTCAGATGACTTGTCTTCTGAGGACATCATATCAGGTGACTTCTGGTTTCTGATTTCTTCTCGCCTGATCTGATTAGCTCACCTGATCAGATCAGTATAGCATCAGGTCATCTTATCAGTTTATCTGCATCAGATTAGCACATCAAGTTAGCATATCAGGTTAGTTGCATCAGGTCATCTTATCTGATCTCGATCACGTCTAATCTCGATCAGTCTCATCTGCTCCTCTTCTGATCAGCAACCTCCTCTTCTGATCTGCACCCTTCTCTTCTGATCTGCAACCTCCTCTTCTGATCTGGTCTTCTGATCATCTGATAAGCTTATCTTTTCTGATTTTGCTAAGCTCATCAGTTAACTCTGGAACTCATCTTACTCATCTGATCTCGATCAGTCTCGTCTGCAGCCTCGTCTGATCTCGGTCATCTTCTTCTGATTTCGTGAGTTCCCCCTCAACTTGTTCTCTCGTTCCCCCTCAACTTGTTATCTGTAAGTTAGCTTGAATAACACAAGTTGATAATGTTTTGGCATAATTCATCAAAACTAAAATATCCCAACAATTTCCCCTTTTTGATAATGATGCCAAAACATTAAAACATTTGCATTTATATAGAAATGGGGTTTTCAAATAGATCAGTTCAGATGGTCACATTGAAAACAGTGAACTTTTGAACTCCCGCTCTGATACCAATTGTTGGTCCCGAGAAAAACCCATTAAATACGTTAAATATCATGTAATGCATATAAAACAGGGGTGAGGGAATGGTGGTTCCATTTTTTTTTTAAATCTATGTGTTTTGCTTATAATCGAATGCATATGAAAGGTAAGAACATAAAGCAATAAGGAACACACGATTTTATAGTGGCTCGGAGTCCAACTCCTACATCCACTCTTCCCTATCAGCAAGAGCACCAACTTAACCAACTGGACTTAGTTTTACGTGTTAGTCCAACACGATACAACCAACAGATGTTTAATGAGTTCTCACTCACACCCAGAAAGTAAGCTAGTCCAACTAGCTTACAATCTTTGCTTAACAAAACTTAACCTAACACTAGGTTTGGGTAAAGATTGTTTGGTGTCCAACTAGGGTGAGATTTTCCCTTACATTTGTTTAGCCTCAATGTTAAGGATGGGAAAATCTCTCTAAGCTTAGGATATGACATTTGTGTTTAGATCTAGGGTAGAACACTCTTTGAATATATGAATGAATTTCTTGCTCAGTGTTCTATGGTGGAAATGCTGGATGATTTGGCTTTGAAGCTTAATGGTGTTTTTCACGCATTTCTCACCCTTAATTTGATGGAAGAACTTGTATTTATAGTGTGGATTTGAATGTTACCGTTGGATGGAGTCACATTCAAATCCATATTATTCTGTAGCTTTTTGAAGCTTTTTCAGGCTTGTTGTCTTCCTCTCATTGGTCCACGTCAGCTGAATCTAACTGCTATATTCTTCAGGATCTTCTGAGTCCTTAGGATTCTTGATTCAGCGGACTTTTCTTCAGCGGACCTTGTCTGATCAGGCATACTGACACTCAGGCTAACTGAGTTCAGCTCTTGACTTAAGACATCCTGACCCTCAGGTCACTTGCACTCAGGCTTATATCTGATCAGTGGCGTTCTTGTTCTCAGTGAACATGTCTTCAGATGACTTGTCTTCTGAGGACATCATATCGTGACTTCGGTTTTACGATTTCTTCTCTTTGATCCGATTAGCTCACTTCGATCGATCGATTATAGCATCAGGTCATCTTATCAGTTTATCTGCATCAGATTAGCACATCAAGTTAGCATATCAGGTTAGTTGCATCAGGTCATCTTATCTGATCTCGATCACGTCTAATCTCGATCAGTCTCATCTCTTTCCTCTTCCGATCGAAGAACCTCCTCTTCTTCGATCAGACCCTTCTCTTCTGATCTGCAACCTCCTCTTCTGATCTGGTCTTCTGATCATCTGATAAGCTTATCTTTTCTGATTTTGCTAAGCTCATCAGTTAACTCTGGAACTCATCTTACTCATCTGATCTCGATCAATCTAAATCCGCGACCTCGCCTCGATCTCGGTCATCTTCTTCTGATTTCGTGAGTTCCCCCTCAACTTGTTCTCTCGTTCCCCCTCAACTTGTTATCTGTAAGTTAGCTTGAATAACACAAGTTGATAATGTTTTGGCATAATTCATCAAAACTAAAATATCCCAACAATTTCCCCTTTTTGATAATGATGCCAAAACATTAAAACATTTGCATTTATATAGAAATGGGGTTTTCAAATAGATCAGTTCAGATGGTCACATTGAAAACAGTGAACTTTTGAACTCCCGCTCTGATACCAATTGTTGGTCCCGAGAAAAACCCATTAAATACGTTAAATATCATGTAATGCATATAAAACAGGGGTGAGGGAATGGTGGTTCCATTTTTTTTTAAATCTATGTGTTTTGCTTATAATCGAATGCATTTGACAGGTAAGAACATAAAGCAGTAAGGAACACACGATTTTATAGTGGCTCGGAGTCCAACTCCTACATCCACTCTTCCCTATCAGCAAGAGCACCAACTTAACCAACTGGACTTAGTTTTACGTGTTAGTCCAACACGATACAACCAACAGATGTTTAATGAGTTCTCACTCACACCCAGAAAGTAAGTTAGTCCAACTAGCTTACAATCCTTGCTTAACAAAACTTAACCTAACACTCGGTTTGGGTAAAGATTGTTTGGTGTCCAACTAGGGTGAGATTTTCCCTTACATTTGTTTAGTCTCAATGCTAAGGATGGAAAAAATCTCTCTAAGCTTAGGATATGACATTTGTGTTTAGATCTAGGGTAGAACACTCTTTGAATATATGCGTGAATTTCTTGCTCAGTGTTTTATGGTGGAAATGCTGGATGATTTGGCTTTGAAGCTTAATGGTGTTTTTCACGCATTTCTCACCCTTAATTTAATGGAAGAACTTGTATTTATAGTGAGGGATTTGAATGTTACCGTTGGATGGAGTCACATTCAAATCCATACTATTTTGTAGCTTTTTGCAGCTTTTTCAGGCCTGTTGTCTTCCTCTCATTGGTCCACGTCAGCTGAATCTAACGACTATATTCTTCAGGATCTTCTGAGTCCTCAGGATTCTTGATTCAACAGACTTTTCTTCAGCGGACCTTGTCTGATCAGACATACTGACACTCAGGCTAACTGAGTTCAGCTCTTCTGACTTAAGGCATCCCGACCCTCAGGTCACTTGCACTCAAGCTTATCTGATTAGTGGCGTTCTGGTTATCAGTGAACATGTCTTCAGATGACTTGTCTTCTGAGGACATCAGATCAGGTGACTTCTAGTTTCTGATTTCTTCTCGCCTGATCTGATCAGCTCACCTGATCAGATCAGTATAGCATCAAGTCATCTTATCAGTTTATCTGCATCAGATTAGCACATCAGGTTAGCATATCAGGTTAGTTGCATCAGGTCATCTTATCTGATCTCGATCACGTCTGATCTCGATCAGTCTCATCTTCTCCTCTTCTGATCAGCAACCTTCTCTTCTGATCTGCACCCTTCTCTTCTGATCTGCAACCTCCTCTTCTAATCTGGTCATCTGATTTGGTCTTCTGATCTGGTCTTCTGATCAGCTTATCTTTTTTGATTTTGCTCAGCTCATCAGTTAACTCTGGAAGTCATCTTACTCATCTGATCTCGACCAGTCTCGTCTGATCTAGATCATCTTCTTTTGATTTCGTGAGTTCCCCCTCAACTTGTTCTCTCGTTCCCCCTCAGCTTGTTATCTGTAAGTTAGCTTGAATAACACAAGTTGATAATGTTTTGACATAATTCATCAAAACTAAAATATCCCAACAATTTCCCCCTTTTTGATAATGATGCCAAAACATTAAAACATATGCATTTATACAGAAACGGGGTTTTCAAATAGATCAGTTCAGATGGTCACATTGAAAACAGTGAACTTTTGAACTCCCGCTCTGATACCAATTGTTGGTCCCGAGAAAAACCCATGAAATACGTTAAATATCATGTAATGCATATAAAACATGGGTGAGGGAATGGTGGTTCCCATTTTTTTTTTAAATCTATGTGTTTTGCTTATAATCGAATGCATATGACAGGTAAGAACATAAAGCAGTAAGGAACACACGATTTTATAGTGGTTCGGAGTCCAACTCCTACATCCACTCTTCCCTATCAGCAGGGGCACCAACTTAACCAACTGGACTTAGTTTTACGTGTTAGTCCAACACGATACAACCAACAGATGTTTAATGAGTTCTCACTCACACCCAGAAAGTAAGCTAGTCCAACTAGCTTACAATCCTTGCTTAACAAAACTTAACCTAACACTCGATTTGGGTAAAGATTGTTTGGTGTCCAACTAGGGTGAGATTTTCCCTTACATTTGTTTAGCCTCAATGCTAAGGATGAGAAAATCTCTCTAAGCTTAGGATATGACATTTGTGCTTAGATCTAGGGTAGAACACCTTTGAATATATGCGTGAATTTCTTGCTCAGTGTTCTATGGTGGAAATCCTGGATGATTTGGCTTTGAAGCTTAATGGTGTTTTTCACGCATTTCTCACCCTTAATTTGATGGAAGAACTTGTATTTATAGTGTGGATTTGAATGTTACCGTTGGATGGAGTCACATTCAAATTCATACTATTATGTAGCTTTTTGCAGCTTTTTCAGGCTTGTTGTCTTCCTCTAATTGGTCCACGTCAGCTGAATCTAACAGCTATATTCTTCAGGATCTTCTGAGTCCTCAAGATTCTTGATTCAGCAGACTTTTCTTCAGTGGACCTTGTCTGATCTGACATACTGACACTCAGGCTAACTGAGTTCAGCTCTTCTGACTTAAGACATCCTGACCCTCAGGTCACTTGCACTCAGGCTTATCTGATCAGTGGCGTTCTGGTTCTCAGTGAACATGTCTTCAGATGACTTGTCTTCTGAGGACATCAGATCAGGTGACTTCTGGTTTCTGATTTCTTCTCCGATCGGATCGGCTTACGGACGATCAAGATAAAGATCAGTCATCTTATCAGTTTATCTACATCAGATTAGCACATCAGGTTAGCATATCAGGTTAGTTGCATCAGGTCATCTTATCTGATCTCGATCAGTCTCATATGCTCCTCTTCTGATCAGCAACATCCTCTTCTGATCTGTACCCTTCTCTTCTGATCTGCAACCTCCTCTTCTGATCTGGTCATCTGATATGGTCTTCTGATCATCTGATCAACTTATTTTTTCTGATTTTGCTCAGCTCATCAGTTAACTCTGTAACTCATCTTACTCATCTGATCTCGATCAGTCTCGCCCGATCTCGATCATCTTCTTCTGATTTCGTGAGTTCCCCATCAACTTCTTCTCTCGTTCTCCCTCAACTTGTTATCTGTAAGTTAGCTTGAATAACACAAGTTGATAATGTTTTGACATAATTCATAAAAACTAAAATATCCCAACAATTGTTATTTATTTGTATTCATGCATGAGTCCCCTATAAATAGGGGTCATGACACCTTCATTGTATAAGATCAAGAAGTTGATCAATAAAATAATTCTCCCTATATTGTCTTCTCTATTGTTTTCTCTCTTATATTTCTATTAGTTTTATAACAATAACACTTCATAATAAATTTATAGCTAAGATTATTTGCACTCTCGTTTTTAATTAGTACTCCCACCAAAAAAAAAAAACTATATTAACCCTGAAATTAAAATCCTAACTTTTACAAACATTATCTGTAACACAAACTCTTTTGTAGAACTTGTTCATAATATTAAATTAGTATTATTACATATATAAGCTACACCATTACATTTATAAATTAATATCAATAACATTTTATACTATAATCTTAATATTAGTAGATAAATATAGTGATATTAGTTCATAAATATAATAAATATAAATTTCATACTATTAACAAATTTAGCGAAAACTTATTCAAATTGTGGTACCGCGATCACTCTATTGAAAGCCTAATCGAATGACGTAATCACTGGTTGAGGAAATACTATAACATAATGACGGCTGATTTAATATTCCCAAGTATATTAAAGAAGAGGAATGCTACTAATTGGGGATACAGCTGGTTTACATGTAATACGAGCTGTAACATATATTCTGCAATTTGAAGTTGGCATTATATATGTATCTGAAAAGAATAACAATAGCGTAAATGCGAGTTTGCTGGAAAGTGCCTGAGTGATCAGATTCAGAGCCAGGGGAAAAGGGTCTGAATTAAGTGTGAGAATAGAGCTAACCACATATATTTCGAAGCCTACTGAACTACGTACTAATGACATATGCCACAAATTACAAATATACTACTACCTCCGTCCCGTTCTTTAGGGTTTTTTGACTGTTCATAAGGATTTATGGGAATAGTGATTAGAAATAGTTGTTTATTAGTATTTTATGTGATAAAGTGATAAAGTGATGTGATAAAGTGATAAAGTGTATTTCCATTTTAGGAAAGAAACCTTAAAGATTGGGACAAAAAAAATGGAAAGAAAACCTTAAAGATTGGGACGGAGGGAGTATCATTTTATCATCCAGCTAGTAGTGCCACTTGTGTATTTATATATTGGAAAATTTGCTAAAATAAACCACAAATTATTTGTATTTAATTGTGCTCCATTCATAAAAAAGTTTTATATATATAAGTAGTAGTAATTTATATATACGATGACAACAAGTATGGAATCCAATAGTTTTGGGGTACAAGTCAATAGAATTAATTTTGTGTGTGTTTTTTAGAATTTGTTATTATTTAATTAATTTTTTGTGTTACATTTATTCATTTGAATGATAATAGTGCAACAAAACAAGTTCAATTAGTACAAAAATCACAAAATTTCATTTAATGATGAATACTTTTTAATAATTAATTTATATTATACTCATTATAGAAAGAAAAGAACAGAATGTTGAATAATATATATTTTATTCTTTACAAAATTAGGTCAAATATTATTTGAATATCACTTTTAAATCGGATCAAATTCAAAATTTAAATTTTAAATGAATATGAGTTTTCAAATAATTTGTCTAATTAAATACTGTATAATATCTTTTTGATCCGATGTGTTTACAATTTACATCCACACTGACACAAACATGAAGAGTATGGCAGGAAACACGTGCGTCTTTTCTTTTACTACTAAATGAGGGGTGCCTCCAAATCATAAAAAGGGAAGAAATATTAGTTTTACAACTCACACAACATTCAAAGTCGATGGATCGCCAGAAAACATGGATTGTGTTTTAATTGTTAGAATGGAGCTGTGTTTAGGCAGTGTAGTTATTATGTATGTAACTGCCCATCATGTGAATGCCCCATCTCTATTCCCTTATGCGGTACGTGAATGATTCACACAAAGTAACCATCACCTGCTTCCATCCAACACATGTGACCCTTCAATTATTAGGATTAATACGTTTTTATAATATAAATTATTCCATTCCATTAAATTATAAGTATGAATACTCTGGTTCTAATATAAGTTATATATTCTTCAATATCACGGGTCATACTCTTTATTTATTATAATTAATACTATTTAATAATATAAGTGATACCTCTTAATCAATTTCACATATTCCTTGGGTGAAACTTGTTCAACGTATTCTTGTTGATCACCACATTAAATTTGGAATTTTGTTCTATCTTGACGAAAATTTTCATATTCATACAATTACGGTACCAAATTAATCTTGTGTATTAAGTCCATTAAACAATATATTCCTTTTACATATAAAGTGAAAAAAAAGTTAAATAACAATTAAATAAGGCCCCCAAAATAATCCAATTCTGATTAGGTGCATACCAGAAATGATAATATGGAAATCAAGCATTAATTCTCCAAACAATTTAGAGTACTCTTCCTGTCTTTTCTTGTAAGATGGTGTATTAGTGTTTCATCTTCTACATGCATTATCACATGAGGTAATGATGATACGTGTACATAATAAATTAAGTACTAGCTAGAATTATAACGTGCATCATTTTACATTATTATTGCATATAAAATTGTGACTTTACATTGGTGATTCTTTAACAATAAATAAATAAATTATCCGAAAATCAAATTTAGCATTCATCTAATAATCAGGCATATATATATATGGCTAAATTTTGTATGTATCCAGGTGCACCGTGCGCTCATAGTGCATTTTAAAAACATGTAATTTGTTATACTGAAAAATACAATTTATTTACACTGAACCATGCAACTATTAATATGAAAAAGTAATTGCGCAGTTCAGTGTAAACAAATTGCATCTTTTTATATAACAAGTTACATGATTCTAAAATGCAATATGAGTACACGATACATCCGGATACACATAAGACTCACTCAATATATATATATATATATATATATATATAGATATAGATATACAAATTGTCCATATATAGATCAATCACGATGTATGGAATTAAATCCACAAAACTTTGCAAGAGTTGCAATTCAACATCTTAACATTATTCTTTTTACTTTTTAGTTCAGAAGTAGAAAGTACTCAATCTTAATTAAATTTCTTATAATAGGAACGAGGATGAATTACTTTTTTTCAATTTCAATGTTCTTTAGGTTCTTTTAGGGTTAACCATCAGAATATGTGCTTGTCAAACGGGTGACGCCATTCCTTGGAGTAGAGTATTGGAATCATTTAGATATCAAATTCAATTTATAATAACTTCATTATCTTACCAAGTGATTGTTATCTTATTTAATGTATAAAATAGTTGTGACGGAGTAAGGGTCTGCCTCAGTTTTTTCATACGAGGAAAATTGGTTATATTTCATAACAAGTCTTCTTTTATGTGCTCTCAAAAAAAAAAAAAAGTCTTCTTTTATATGTATCCAATTAATTATTAATTTCTTATGAAATGTGTTATTTGATAAATAGGTTCTATTTTTGGCAAATTAACTGAAGATAGCATCACAAGCAATGAATAAATTACTTAATCGATAAAACTTATCCATTACCTAAAAATTTAAATCTTTGGTTTGGCATCTTGTAATTCAGAATATATTACACCTTTTAACGAATGTTAGGGGCCAAAATGTTAGATTTGCCCAAAAATGTGTGTTTTTATACACACTGTTGAGAGAAATTAAATAAATAGATTATTCCCGACCCTCTCTACAAGCTCGAGCTTTTAGATGAGACGAAATTCGCTCACACTAATCCAAAGGAACCAAATTGCTGTCACTATCCTGGAGGCGTTATTGAAATAGGACTGATTCCAAATACTTGCTTCTTTGACACTCACCAAATCAATTCTTAATTAGGTATAGTAGACATACTGACAATTGTGAAATTGCTCCTTTTTCCATCATCAAATTAGACTTTAATTAGACATTTTGTTTGCCTATTTCTTATTGTATCACTACAGTACTGTAGCCAAAGTCATGTATACCTAATTGCATCGTGCAATTCAAGTAACAAAAATCGATCAACTCATTTTAAATAAAACAAGTAAAAAATTCAATGTAAACAAGTTATAACACGTTTCAAAATACATTTGAGTTGCCTACTTGCATAGTGCATCTAATGAATATACTCCACATACTTAATTAATTACTCGCAAATATGACAAAAACTTGAAATACTCGCGCGTTATATTATCTTCCTTATTTCAATAATTTTTTGTCCTAAATATAAGTAACAATTAATATATATGAGATGATTTTAGATAGCATCGACCATAATAATAGTTTTTTTAAAAAATGATTATTTGAACGTGGATTAGCTATCTACTTCTACTTGCACTCAATGTCTTTTAACGGAACAAATTAATAGCGACACTAGCATTAATTTCTTGTCATGAATCAAACAAAATGAACCTAATTCACTAGTTGTACTGGTGGATCACTAACCACATTTTTTACTCCCCAATTTTTCAGTACCACATGTACCAAAATTATACATGGCAGTGTTGACTATAATTATAGAAATGCAAGACCTTCCTTTTATTTTTTCCCCAAATAAACATATACTTATTTGGTAGCCAATATATATTGAGTCACAATAATGTATCGTACACTACTTTAAATTAAAATACAAGAAAAGAATGTTGTATGTGTCGAAATTTTGGCCAGTCAAAAAAGCCAAAAAGGTTGAGGATGAATCGAATCATAAAGACCATATTACTTATTTATCTTACCCGTATTATATTTGCTGATATATTATTTATATTGAACTGTAATACTACATGAACAACATATGTAATACTATATGATATATATATATATATATATTTATATTGTATTATCGGTTAACAACTTAATGTAATATTATATGATCGAGCAAACACAAAATATTGTTACAATAATATATACTCCGTATTATCTTTTTTTTATTTGAACCCCTGATTTTAACGGGTGAAACTTGATTTTTATGTATTTATGAGATATTACACTCTGTATAATTTATTGGAGTTAATATGAAGAATTATCCGGTAACTCCTGCCGTGACCAATTTTAGTTCTATCTATATGCTTTTTGTTCTTCAATTTTAATTATTTTAATGTCAATTTTTGTCGAAAAGGATCAAAATTTAAAATAGTAAAAACTTAATAAAATTAAAATTGAACACTATAAAAGACCAAAATTGAAAAAGTAAAAACATATAGGACCAAAATTAACAATAAAAAAACCAAATTAAAAAAAGTAATAAAATACAAAATTAAAATTCAACATGACAATTTTTTATATTAGCTCAACCTTTTGGATTTAGATTATGTGCATATGGTGATGAATTGATGATTCATATCGGGTTTTAATTGTTTTCTATCACGATCGATAAATACCTTTCAGTATCACTTTTTTTTTTTAAAAAAAAACCTTGTCTCTTACAGTTTTTTTTTTTAAAGCTTATTAAAATTGTTTTATAGAGTTTGAGAACACCCCTATATAGAGCCTAATGGGAGTAATTAAAGCTAATTGAGTAATTATAGCTAATTTATTGTATTTGAATTATAGAATATTCTAGATGGTCGAACCACCATTAATTGTAGATATATTTTCCTTGTATACTCCCTTGTAATTAGGTTTTATAGTGAATGTTTTCTCAATCACCAATAATTGGTGATACTCAAATCACTATCATATGTAGTTTCAGTGTCAGTGTGCGATTACAAAAAATAAATCAAACAAATAAATTAATCATGAATATATATAAGTATTAACTCTCTATACACTTTAATCAAACTGTTGAACACATAAAAGAATCAATCAACTACATATACGAGTTCATGAATGTCGAATAATAGTGTTACAGATTTCACATCCAGGTGAAATTCATAAAATAAATTTAAATAATTAAAGAAAGAAAAAAAAGGAATATAATAAATTGGTAGCAAATGAAAATAAATGTAACTAATAATGGCAGTCGATTAAAGGCGAGGCCGAAAAGACTATAACTTGTTCCTTTGCCGAAAAAGGAAACTTGGATTCCGATTGATGCTCATGATCTTCCGGCGCCGGAAGATTAAGGTCTAACGACAAAACATTCCTCTCCCTCTGAGTCGCCGCCGCCGGAATCGGCCTGTGCCGCCGCATGTGGCCGCCCAACGCCTGCCCCGACCCGAACTCCGCTCCACATATGGAGCACTCATGAACCCTACACTTGCTTCCTAATACTACTCTAGAAGTGTTCGAGATTTGAAGAGAGAGAATCGTGCTGTCGGAATCTTGTTGCTTCAACGCCTTTTTTTCCTCTATGTTTACCGGCTTGTTCGGTTTCCGGTGACTCGCCCGGTGACCGCCTAGTGCTTGGAAGGAAACAAAACTCTTGTCACACGTTTTGCACCGGTAGGTCTCCGCCGCGGCTGGCGGCGGCGATGACCGTTGGCCTTTGGCCAATAGAATCAAACACTTGGCCATATCTTCTTCCTCCTCATCCGCCGTATAAACCTCGCCGCCGGAATTGGACGGCGAGGGGGATACAACACGGTAGGAATTATTAGAAACGACGTCGCTTAGCTCGGCGGTGGTGGAGGAGGTGGTGGCGATGGTTAAGGAAAGCGGGGAGGCGAGGCGGGGACGCTTGCTCCGCTTTCCCTTGATCATCATGAGAAGTGCTTCTTCTTGCGTTTGCATACTTTTTTGCACTTTACACAATTTTTTTGCACTTTATTTGAATAGAAAGAGGTGGGGCTGATGGTTTTGAGTTACTATATATAGAAGGGTGAAGGGGGTCTTGAAAACTAGAAAGGTGAAATTGGTAAGTGATGATGATCTTCTTTTCTTGTACTAGCAACTTAGGAACTTAACATGAAAGCGTAGGAAACTTGCACAAGTGAGATACACAATTACTAATTTATAATCATATATATATATATATATATATATATGGGTGTGATTATTTATATATATGTAAGAAGTGTTGTGAGGATATTAACGAGTGAGAATCGGTTGGCTTTGAAGCAAAGGGCATTACTTTTTGTGAACGATTCTTTGTGGAGAATTGGAGTGCAAGGCTGGCACCACAGAATTTGCGCTAGCTACACCACCCCCAGTACTTCTTCTTCCCATTATTAATTAATTCTTTAATATTTTATTTACTTGTTATACCACTCCATTACTTTACACACTCTACATATAAGATATACATATATGTTTGTTTTGTCCTTCCAACCAATAACACTACGTACCGCGCGAGATCTGTTGGATTAGCTAATTAATTAACAATATCCTAGTTGTAATTTTGATTTACAACTGCAACTAATGATTGCGCTAAAGTACTCAGATAACATATTTCAGATAAGACAAACGATACCATGTAACTGCGTTTTGAGTGTGAGGTTATAGTAAAAGAAATGTGGATTAATGATTATCATTTAACGATATTATATATACTAGAAATTCCGGAATAATGTTTTTTTTTTTGCCAATAACTTAATCGGCTTGTGTTTTAAGGACAACAAATTTACGGGCATGTGAATTAGAATAATATATTTTAAAATTTATAAATATAAAACAATCGAGTCCGAATAAGTCAAAATGAGACTGAAATGTCACGTGAATTGCAAGATTGTTCTAAATTTACGGATCTTGAAAACATATGACTCTATATTCACAAGTCTGTAAACTTGTAAATGTAAGACAATCGTGTAATTTATGTGACATTTAGTACGATTTGGGCTTATTCGGACTCAATTGTCCTATATTTACAGATTTAAAAATATATTATCTTATGTTTACAGATTTTAAACATATTGTCCTATATTTTCAAGCCGTAAAATTATCCTATTTAAAACACAACTCCCCAAGTTACGAGCCAATTAAAAACATTTTTCTCCTACAAATGGCTAGTGTGTCTTAGGTCGAGGTATAATTGAATGGTAGTAATATATATATATATATATATATATATATATATATATATATATATATATATATATATATATAAACCAACATAAATTGGACAAAATCCAGTAAACAACTGTTAAAATTAACGACTAGTGTTATACTAAATGTATTTAAATGGGTGAAACATTTACAACACACAAAAAAAAAATATAGACCCATTGTGATTTAGATAATTAGTCTTATGTATTTTTAATAAAATATCATTGTGCAGTCGATATGCGCTCTTACATAGTACCCTACAATAGTGATGAAGAACAGTACGTGCTAATTGGATTAGTACCCCACAATCACGCCATTTATGCAATAATTATATGACTAATGACTTTACCAATGATTAGAGCTGGTAAAGTATGGAATAATAACACGTTCCCTTAGTGACATGGAAGAATATCAATTATTAATTTTCTCCTCCCAATGATCTTACTATTTAATTAATACCCTCCAGTAGAAGTGTGTTCGATAAATTCCAGCATAGTAGAAAATCTAGGGAATCGAGTGAGGAAGATACATTGTGCAGGTAAAAGAAAGAAACAAACATAAATAATTTGTCATTTATTTTATGACAAAAACTCATATGAGACGGTCTCATACATGAGACGGGTTACAACTAAGCACAAATCACATCCACCCCTCCCAAAGTGTTAAAGCGTCAATGCTCAATTTATGTCTCGTCTCACCGTGTGACGGTCTCATACTGTGCCTCTTATTTTATATATTCTAACTATACACTGAATGTACGCATAATTAACATCTCAAGAGATCGATCATTAATTAATTATGGAAGAGATCGAGTGCTTGTTCACTGCACACCAATTATGTTAAAACATTAAAGTTTTCATGATTAAATTAAACGGGAGTATTTAGTTTACCAAATTTTGAGTGGAAGAAAAATTCTAAACTTGTTTAATTTGGTATATAAGCCAGCATAAGTTAATTTTAGGTGATCATCCAGAAACTAATTAATATATAAATTAAATACTTATTGGTTGTTATGAAATTAATATAAATTAATTAATTAATTCTAAAAAAAATTAAAATTCGAACTTTCAAATGCGATGTCATGAATTCGTACAATTCTATGATGCTTTGGTTAAATATTTACTGGTGCTTTTAGTCTTTTGCTGTTCGAAAACACACGATCAAATTGACAATTATCTTTAAAATTTTATGATACGTACTACTACAACTTACTTCCAATGTAAATATAAATGTTATAACTATTAATGCAAGTCATCAAATTAAAGTCCATTATTCAGGCATTACATATAAAATAGGGAAACCAAAGAAAAAACGCCAAAAAAAATTAATGATTCACCACTCAGAAACATGTTCAGAATTAGGGCGGTGGCTAGGAAAAGAATCCGTATACTAATTTAATTTTAGTTAATTAAAAGGCGATGAGAGAGATATTCTTGGCGTAGATTGTGATTATACGTATAATGTACGTGAGTATGCGGAGAGCACGTAACTGTCTTAAGTATGCCAATGCCAGCATATATGTTTTAGGTGTAATACGTAAAGCATTTCATTTTATTCTTTTCTTTCTTTAAAATGAACTAAAATTGAATGAAAGAAGAAACTAACACCATTTTTAAGACTTCGTGAAAATTTGCCATTCTTTGGATCTACTTTTAATTAAATTGCTGTTAGTGTCGTCATTTATGTAATTAGCTAGCATCATAGGTGACATATATAAATGCTCAAGATTATATATCAAGTCAAATATGACAACCGATTTGATTATAAATTATTGTACTTATATAACACTGTATAAATAAATAAATAAATAAATTCTGCTGAACATAATTTTGAAAAAATCAACTTTTGACTTCATATATATTATGAGTAATAGTGAGAGACAGAGAGAGGGTGTGTGCATGTATCATGTATGTATGTACCTTCTTCGTAGCATTAATACTTTAATATTTAATTTATGAGTAGGTATAGTGTGAAAATATTCATGTATAAAAATCTATAAAATTGTTCTAAATCAATCATCTACACTCTAAACACTAAATAATAAACCCTAAATTATGATCTATTCGGGCTGGGTGAACCATGAATCACTTGGACCGAGTGAACCATGAACCACTCAATTTTGTCTTACCTTCACCAATTACAGACTTTGGTTGTAAATTAAAAAAATTTCATACTTCACTTTGTCTTAATTTATAGTCTCTACATTTAATTAGTTAAGTTAAATAACAAAGTAATTGCTTAAACTTATTATATAAAATAAAATTTAGGTTTCAATAAACTTATTATATTTCATGTTATTTCATCTAATATAATTTTTTTGAAACTTTGGTTTTAATGTATTATTTATATATATCAAACTTGTATAGCTTAATTAATTAGCTAGGTAATTTGTACTTGCAAACATGCATGAGTAAATTTTAGAGAAAAAAAGAAATTAATTGTCTTTTTTTTCCCTATGTTTCGAATAAACTGTTGTTTTATAGGAAAAAAATTATTTAATTATTTATTGTTTTTTGATCTAACAAAAAATATAAATACATTATTCAACTTTGCCCCGTTTTAATTTTAGGCAAAGTATAGAGTGAATAAGTTTCACGGTGAAACTAGTTAAGGAGTGTGACTTATATTACTAAAGAGTATGACTTTTTACTATAAAGGGTGTGACTCTTTACTATAAAGGGTATTACTCATAAAAGTTAAGGGTTGTGACTTATATTATAGCAGAGGGTATCGTAGTGATAACTGAAGAGTGTGACTTATATTACTAAAGGGTGTGACTTATATTATTAAAGAGTATGCCTGTAAAAAAAACCAGTTTCACGATGAACAAGTTTCATAACATACCAACTCATAATTTTAAGGATTTACAAATAATTTGTAAAAAGAATATTATTCACTTTATATAAATATTTTTAATTTAAGTATTTTTAATTTTTTATGAACATAAAAAAACAGGCTTATTTATAAAAGTCGAAGGGCAAATGTAGGAACTATAATTTTCAGGAGCATCTTCGTGCTTGTGAACTATTGCATTATTTTTACACAACTGCTGCAATTTCCCTTTTTTATAAAGTGTATTAATTATGCAGCTTGCTCAATAAAAAAACGTTTGATTGCATAGACCCGTACAATACTGAATTAGTTGACTCTAACAAAAACCTAATAATTCAACAAATTAATACAAACATACGTACTATGTGATAGGTGTGTGTATGCTCATAGACAGTTGATCGTTTCTCTTGCTTTGGAAAAAAAGAAGCTGCTTCACGCGCTAAAGAAGTAATACAAAGACATTAATCATCTTAACTTAACCGCAATTTAAGATTATTTTCTTAAATAATTACTAATTTACAAGGTCATGTCTATACATTGCCTGTTGCTTACTTCTCACAGTGGACTAGCATCCAATCATTGAATTAGAGTCTAATGTGGCGTTATTTTAGAATGTAATATCTGTACTCTATGATTAATAAAGAAACTTCGTAGGAAATTTATTTACTTTAGAAGCTAATTAATTCTTCTATCATTGTGCTAATTAATTAATTACTTGGGAGATAATTATTCTGATGATGTTCACACTTAGTGAGATGAACGTTATTTAGCATATACTGTACGAGACAGAATTTTGTCGCTGACTTGATGTTAAATAAACTCCAACTCTTATTATATATATATTGTTCTGTGAATTATATATACATTCACTTTTTTTGAATACTTCAAACATGCCCTCACAATAGTTTTCAAGTGTTTTCTATGAGATGTTCAACTTATTTATATTGAAACGTTCAATTTATTTTATAGTACTAAAAAAGTTGAACGTTTCACTGTAATCAAAAGTTGAACGTTTCAAAAAAAAATACTAGTTGCAGTACGTTTCAAAAATACGTTTGAATTGTATGGTGCACTTGGTGCATACATAACTTTACCAATATATATATAATTATTTTGCATACCAATACTCGAGAGAAAGTACAAATTTTCTGAAATGAAAGAATTCGTTCGAGTTTCTTAATACCTCAAATAATGCTAAATGTGTTGCATCATGAATTTAATATAGAGCAGTTTAAGTTTTGTTTTTCGCCCACTTGATGTGAGATTTTGCACTCAACGTTTACAAGGCCCAATGGGCTAAACTTCAAAAAAATTGATGGATGGAGATATCGTTAAAAAAAGTCAACAACCGGAGGCGCAAACCAAAATACTAACTGGGCCTTGGTTATGATTGTAAGCCACGTTTGGGACCAAAATTAAATATTACAGGGCTTAGCCCAACTTGTATACCATATTTACGATTTGAAAAGTTATTATCGCGGAAAGTCGAGCCCAATTTCTCGGGTTTTTTTTATTAAATTAGGGTAATTTTGAAATGTTCTTTAACAAAATAGGGTGACTTTTTAAAAGTTTATGTTTATAAGTGTTGTTGCGCTCTATAAGCGCAACTAGTCTTTGTATGTATATGCGTGTATCACCTGTTGCCTTCTATAAGCGCAACAATTTGGATAATTATATATTTGGTCGTATCTATGCTTGTTGCGCTTGATGAGAGCAATTAGTTTGTGTGTGTATATATATATATATATATATATATAACTATTGCTTTCCATAAGGGCAGCTAGTAATGCATCGTCAACTCACACTTCACGCATGCCTGCAATATTTTGAATCAACCTGTTGCTTTTCATGTTACAAATGAGGCCCCTAGCATAATACATGCATAGTTGATTTATCTAGTGATCATTTTGAGGCTAACCCTCCTTCGAACTCTGAGCCTAGTGATAGCGGATCTAGTAACAAGGGGTTGTCTGATGAGGATAATAATATTGAAGAACAAATGCCAAGAGTGGCGCTGAAGAAGGAAAATAATATTTGCCTTGAGTATTTACGTTTTCAATCATGTATATATACAAGAATACAATTAATGAGATATTAATTTTCTATTGATATATACAAGGAAATCCCTAAACTTTAGCAGCAAATCCCTAAACTTTAGCCGCAAATCCCTAAACTTTAGCAGCAAGATTAGTCAATATTATCTCTTGCTATTATCCCCCCTCAAGCAAGACGTGGGGTGAGCACCAACTCGTAGCTTGCCACGGAAGAATTCGAATAAGAGGCGTGAAATAGCCTTTGTAAAAATATCCGCTATTTGTAGATCAGAAGAGACAAACTGAGTATCAATATGCTTTGCTCGCTTATGGGCACTCGGATTTTGACTAAGGAAAATCGCACTGCTGTTGTCACAATAAAGAATAGGGCGAGTAGGAGAATCAACCTGTAACTCTCGAAGAAGCTGAGTGACACAAATCATTTCGGAAGCTGCATTTGCAAGAGCTCGGTACTCCAACTCACAATTAGAACGAGAGACCATGGGTTGTTTCTTGGCACTCCAAGACACTAGATTTCCACCAAGATAAATGGAGTAACCATAAGTTGAGCGTCGTGTTTCCACACAACGGGCCCAATCAGCATCAGAATACCCAACTAGAGATGGTGCTGATCTAGAAGAAAAGAAAAGACCAAAAGCAGGTGTGCTTTTGACATAGCGAAGAATACGCTTAATCGCCTGAAAATGATCAATAGTAGGCTTATGTAGATGTTGACTAACAAGATTAACATCAAATGAGAGATCGGGGGGAGTGATCGTGAGATATTGGAGAGCTCCAACCAAAGACCGATAAAGTGTGGGATCATAAAATAATGTGCCATCGGAAGAAAGCTGACAACCAGCAACCAAAGGTGTAGAGACGGGTTTGGAGTCCTCAAGATCAGATCGTTGAAGAATGTCACGAGCATACTTTGCTTGATTAAAAAATAATCCCGTGGAAGTATAAGTAATCTCAAGCCCCAAGAAATAACTTAACTTGCCAAGATCCTTGATTGCAAATTCACTACGTAGACGAGTAATGAAGGACAACAAGAGCTCTGTGGAATTCCCTATCAGGATAAAATCATCAACATAGACAAGAAGATAAAGAATAGAAGTCCCACGAATAAAGATAAATAAAGATGAATCTGAGCGACTACAAATAAAGTCAATGCTTAAAAGAAAGTCACTAAGACGTTGGAACCAAGCACGAGGAGCCTGCTTGAGGCCATACAAAGCCTTCTTAAGACGACACACATGATTTGGGAAACGTGGATCCACAAAACCTGGAGGTTGTTCCATAAAAATAGATTTCGGTAAAACGACATGAAGAAAGGTGTTTTTAACATTCAGTTGATGAAGAGGCCAATTGTTTAATACAGCTAGAGAGAGAACAACTCGAACTATTGAGGCACGTACAACAGGACTAAATGTATGAGAGTAGTCAAAGTCGGGGAGCTGAGTGAAGCCCTGAGCAACTAAACGAGCCTTATGTCGATCAATCGAGCCGTCCGCTAAAAACTTAGTACGGAAAACCCACTTTGAACCAACCACATTTGTGCCCTGTGGATGAGGCACGAGATATCCCATGTTTTATTCAAATGAAGCACTGACAACTCTTCGTCCATTGCTGCTACCCACTCAGGTCTCTTTAAAGTTGATTTGATATCACAGGCTCACTTACGGCAAGAAGAGCAGCGAAGATGGCTGTTTGGGCATAGTTAGCAACATGCCGAGGCTTGAAGATCCCTAACTTAGCCCAAGTCTAGATCGGATGAGATGGTGCTGGGGCAGGTTGTTGGGATAACATATGCCAGGATCTATCGGGATGACCTCATAAACACAAATTTAAATTAACAATTATTACTAGCATGAATTTACCTAAGTGAATTCAAATAATAATTAATCCAACAACAACATGCACATAATATTTCACGTAAAAGATCCTAGCATGCGGAATTTCTAGGAGTTTACAAATTAGTGTAGTTTTGAAATGTTCTTATTAAAATATGATGACTTTTTGAGAAATTACGATTTTAAGTGTTGTTACGCTCTGTGAGCGCAACAGGTTGTTGTATGTATATGTATGTATCACTTGTTGCTCTTTGTGAGAGCAACTAGTACTTGTTCATCTTGATTTTGATGTTCTTGCGTTGGGTCGCTTGGCATGCTAGTGCCAAAAAATAGAATAGGCGATGAATTGTAAGTTGGACGTCCATATCTTTGATAGTTAAATTCATTCAAAGGATAATTCGATTGCAACAATGAAGTGAATGACATTTCTGCTTGAGTATTAACCTCAGTTTGAGGTACATGATAACTTTCATGGTAAGAAGGAGGTTTCATTGATGTAAAAGCACCTAAAACGTATTTAGTGAATTTTAATCAATAATTGAAAAATAATAATATGTATATCTAATTTTATAATTTGGTAAATTACATACCTCTTTCTCTATAAGGTGTGTAAAAAGAAGGCTCAAACTGAGGCACGTAATAATTTTGAGGTGGCCGCCTTGATGTAGAAGCCTTTGTCAATGGCGCAATAATATGCAATAAATAATAAACAAAAGTGTAACCTCATTAAATTTATTAGTGTAGTTTTATAAATTACATACCATTTTGTACATGAGGTGTGCCTGACAGAGTTGCAAACATCTCATGCGGGGTAAAAGGAGACTCATGGTGCGCTGCCAAGGAATGCCTTCTTTGACTTCTAAATGTTGATGTCCCAACATTGTCATCTCTTGAAGTACATTTTCATCTCCTCTGTCTTGTACTCTTCTCTTCTTCTCTATTTTGTGGAGTTGGTTGATCTACAAGATATGGAGGAGCATCATATATTAGACCCCTACTAGGAATACCTATTGAATCAACAGGTATATCCTCACAATCAGATGCAAGAAATGATACTCTCGATAAATTTGGATGAGGCGCCTAATAGCAAGAGATAATATTGACTTATCTTGCTGCTAAAGTTTAGGGATTTGCTGCTAAAGTTTAGGGATTTCCTTGTATAGATCAATAGGAAATTAATATCTCTTTAATTGTATTCTTGTATATATACATGATTGAAAACGTAAATACTCAAGGCAAATATTATTTTCCTTCTTCATGGTATCATTAAGGAACACCAAACTCTAATTAATCTCTCCTCTCCACAGCCCTCACGGCATATTCTCCTTTATCCCGGCCAACCGTTCATAGTTGTATACTTTCACAGCAGAGTTGGCGTTCTCACATCCCTCTCTCAACCCTCATTCTCACTCATTCCATGGTTGTTTCTCCCTCAATTTTCGATGCTTCAACCCCTGCAAGCACCTATCTCGCCGAAGCCTTCTCCGCTGGTTGCAAAGTTTCAGATTCTCCAGCTTCTTATTGGTATTTAGATACGGGGGCATCAACCCATATGACTCGTAGCACGGCTCAGTTGGATTTGTCCTCACCTTACACAGGTTCTGCTAATGCTATAGTCGGTAACGGTGCATGTTTATCGATATCTCATATTGGTTCTTGTAATATTTATGATAATATTCGTTTATCTAATGTGTTGGTTGTTCCGGGTATTACTAAGAACTTGCTTTCTGTCAGCAAGTTGACATCTGATTCTTCAGTTGATGTGGTTTTTATGGATAGTTCATTTACTATTCTTAGTCGGGGAACACGGGAAATTCTAGCACGCGGCAGGTGTGAGTGTGGTCTTTATGTTTTGGATGGAGGTCAAACAACCTTGATTGCAGCTCGACGCCCAAAAGCTTCATTTGAACTGTGGCATTCAAGGCTCGGCCACGTGTCTTTTGATGTAATTTCTTTTTTGAATAAACTTGGATGCATTTCTATTACATCCCTATTACCTAAACCTGTGATTTGTGATTCTTGTGAACAAGCTAAAAGCAAGCGCCTACCCTTTGTTTTGGATGATAAACGGCATCATGTGTTTTAGATTTAATTCACTGTGACTTATGGGGGCCTGCGTCTGTTTGTGTTAATTCTGATTTTCGGTATTACGTAATTTTTGTGGATGATTTCTCAAGATTTACGTGGTTTTATCCATTACGACAAAAATCCGATTTTTATGATGTGTTGCTTCAATTTCATGCATTTGTAGAAAATCAGTTCTCTTGTCGTATTAAAGTCTTTCACAGTGATGGGGGCACAGAATTTACGAATCTTAAAGTCCAAAAGTTTTTTCGGGACTCTGGCATCCGTCATACTTTTTCATGTCCCTATACACCGTCTCAGAATGGTCGGGTTGAAAGGAAGCATAGACATGTTACTGAAACTGGTCTTGCAATGTTATTTCACTCACATGTTCCCTTGAAATTTTGGGTTGATGCTTTCAGTAGTGCTAGTATATGTCATTAATTGCCTGCCTTCCAGAGTGCTCGACGGAAAATCACCGTTTGAGCTATTATATTCCACTTCTCCCAACTATGCAAATTTTCATCCATTTGGGTGTCGGGTTTATCCATGTCTAAGAGATTATACAACAAATAAGTTTGAGCCACAGAGCACACCATGTGTTTTTTGGGCTACAGTAGTTCTCATAAAGGGTTTCGGTGTCTCGATCCTAATACCTTCCACATACATATTCTCGACATGCTAAATTTGATGAGTTGCACTTTCCATTCTCTGATTCTTCTGGCAGGTCTAGCTCGTCATCGTTTCCTGTCTCCGAGTTTTGGGAACCTGCTCGCCAAAGAGTGACCTCTACACCTAGTTTTATAACAACCAATTTAATGTTATTTTACAATCTTTTATTCAACTAATAATTTAAGTCTAATGTTAATAGTGCTTGCAATTAATTTATAATAATTGGACTAATCAAATTAAATCTTAGATCATATAATATTCGTACAAATAAGTATATAAATCGAGTTTTATCACAATCACCTAGTCATGTCGTTTTACAATTCAACTAATAATTTAATTTTAAATTATTTATTTAATAATTTAAGTTTAATGTCAATAGTATGCAATTAATTTATGGTAACTGGACTAATCATGATCTCATATCATACAAATAAGTATATAAATTATACATTTTCATATATATAATACTCCCTCCGTCTTTTTTTTTATTGCTCAAATTTCAAAGACAAAAACTTGTGCGACCTCGAGTTCACTGTGAACTCTATTTTTTTTAATATCACAGTTATGTACAAAAATTATTACTGTTATGCATAAAAATTATAATTGTTATGCATAAAAATGATCATTGTTATGCATAAAAATTATCATTGTTATATACAAAAACTATAATTATTTGAAAAATAAAGCATATCTTGAATAATGATATTTTTTGTACACAACATTGATAGTTCTTCATATAATAATAATAATAATAATAATAATAATAATAATAATAATAATAATAATAATAATAATAATAAAGTTCATGTATAGATCTGATTCACAGAAGTGTTACTCAAATTCAAAAAGGTATGTCTTTTGTCATATACACAACATATCGATAAAGTAACTGTAGAGTTTCAATCTATCACCCAACAAATATCACTAAATTATATCTCATATCCTAATAATTACATACAAAATTAACTTTTTTTTGTCTCATTATCTAAAAGTGACTAAAATACCCTTATAAAAAGTTTATTTCATTCCCTTCAAATGTTAATAAACAACTTTCTCATTAAACCCCGTATTAAAGTCAATCTAATTAAAAAAGACCGAGAGAGTAATTGATTTTTAAAAAATATGTATCCATATTAAATACAAAATTTTATTATTTATATTATTAGTCATTTATAAAAAAATAATTTTCATGATAAATTTGTAATAATATTTTATTGTATAACATTTTATTATTAGATAGGTATAAATAGATCTAGTTTTCAGTCAGTCCATACAGTGTTTTGCTCTGCTTGAAGTGGACCCTCTTCTAGTCGACGGTGGGTTCTGGTTCCTCGTATTATATGGTCCTTGTGTCGATTACCGAGGTATCAGAAAAAATAAATAGATCTAGTTCAAAAATAATATTAATAATTTAGAAATTACTCAAAATATAATTATTTTAATCATCCATACACAACTCTTAAAATTTCATGACAAATTTGTAATAAATTTTTTTGTTGCAAATTTTTATTTCTATTTTTTGTATAATATTTTGTTATTAGGTAGGTATAAATTGACCAAGTTTAAAAATAAAATTAAAAATTAAAAAATACTCAAAAATAATTAAAATATATTTGTTGTTGAAATGGAGAATTGAACCTTGAACCTCTCACATGCAAAGAAGACAAATTTAGCTATATCATTTGAGCTACATCCCATTAGATAATATTTTTAAAATTTCATGAGAAAATTTGTAACAATTGTTTTGACCAAATTTTGGCCTAACATTTTGTTATTAGATATGTATAGATTTATAAAACATAATAATAATAATATTTGTGATGTGCAGGAGGCTTTGTCATGCGCTTGCCCCTGTTTACGGCAAGGGAAGATGTACGATCCCTATCACATGAAGCAAGAAACAAATAATTACTTCTATCCAAAATAAAATGTAGACAAAAACAGAACATAAAAATTCACCAAAGAGAATAGAACAATAATTAGGGAAAATAGTTTTTTTTTCCCTATAATTTAACTACTTTTGGTTTTGGTCCTATATATTGACTTTTAAATTTTGATTTTTCATCTTGTAACTTACGCATTTTTACTTATTTGGTCCGTTTAATTTTTAAATTTTGATTTTCATCATGTAACTTACACATTTTCACCACTTTTTGGTTTTGATTCACGTAAGTTACGTGAAGAAATCAAAATTTAAAAGTCAGTAGGACAAAAATAAAAAACTGATTAAGCTACCGGATGAAAAAAAAAAAAAGGTCATTTTTCCCAACAATTAAACTTAACAATGATGAAATGGGCATTTACCTTTCTACATCTTCGGCCGCAGATATGAGAGGCTGAAGTGCAGGACACATCAATAGACTAGGACGAAGGTCTAAATAAATCAAGGCCAATTTAATCGTCATTGGAAAGTTTTGCAATGATCGGCTACAGTCTTTCTGGGCATGTTTGTTTTGAGACTATTCCGGATGGACTTTGGACTTTACAATTTCACATACTCATTTAATACAATAATAAAATCGGGATTTCAAAATCCAATTTAAAACCTAACCTAAACTCTACATCTGCACCTATTCACACTAATAATAATATTATCACTTTTACACGATTTTTAATATAATACTCAATCATTCAATCATTACTATAATAATATAATAATACAAATCAATCAACTTTTTTACAATCCTATATAATTCTACCCTATAAAATCTCAAAACAAACATACAATTTTACTATTCATTAGGATTTTAAAATCCTAGATTTCAAAGTTTAGGATTTCTCCCGCCCACTATAAGCCCAAAACAAACACACTCAGACACGAAGGAACTACAAATTTATCCGCAATCTTCAACAGATTAAGCAACGCAAACAGACTATTCGGAAGATCATTGCTATAAATATACTTTAACAAATCCATAAACGAAACTTCCTCTGCAAAGAGGCAAGCCATTGTCAGTAAAACAAATGAATATAAATTTGATCAACTTTAAAGGGAAAAAGTTAACTTGATCACCTGATGCTTCAATTTGTATGGTTACACGTTCCTGCTCTGACTCCCTCATACCATTTGAGAACAACTACAACAAATAATGAATACAGATCAAATTAAATATTTGAAAAAAAAGAAGAAAAAAATAAATGAAGTTTGCGACTTACTTTAAGGAAAAACGGACTTCTTCCTGCTAAAATCAATGAGTTGATGTGTACAGTCTTGATTACTCGAGGTGGTGGTGGTGGTACATCTGTTTTGGTTTCGAAAAACATCAAAGCCGTGAAATGCTTTCAAATTAAATCAAATTAATTCCTCCTCATTATCACTTTATGCCAAATTCCACAACATATCATTGATGAGAATATTTAAATCTTAATTTTGCACCGTGCCATTGAAATATCCACCCATTGAAGAACTTTCACTCAGTGTAATCTTTGATTTCTCTTAACAGAAGAAAGAAAAAAAAATACTGAAATTATCACAGTTTAAGAACTAAATACAGACCATACATAGCTCAATCAAGAGAGGCTTAAAATTTTGCTTCAAAGGAGACAAACATTTTATTTAATACTATTATATGATAAATATATGTTTTGAATCATAAGTAAAGCCATAATTAAAAATCTATGAGGTGGTCTTGAGTGAGACCGTCTATGTTTAACCCCATAAGGTCCAATCAACCAAACCCTTTTCTTCTGTTAATCCGTCTCAATAGATAATATACTAACTACATTTCAAAATCAGTTCAAACAAATGCAATTAAGAACTTCCCTCATTCATGAATTTCATCAAACACCTTATGTACATATATTATTTCAGGTTAAGCATACAATTAGTTGAATTTCATCAAACACCTTATGTACATATATTATTTCAGGTTAAGCATACAATTAGTTGAAGGTTATATTTACATATAGTAGCATACAACTTTACCAGCCTAGCTCTGAATTATTACAGGGCCCGCTTGTATTAAGGGGGTCGATTAGTATGGAGTTGATGATTGCATTATTATTGTTTTATTAAAAGAATTGGGAAAATTTCTAATAGATACGAAATTTTTATGCAAATTATTAATAGGTACAAACGAAATTGCACACATAGTCAAAATTACACGTAAAAGTGCAAATGTAACTACACATATATAATAATTTGTACCTATTACAATCTTGAAATGTATCTATAAATAAATCCCAAAAAAATTATAAAGCACTATTAATGGGAATGATTCCTACTCTTAATTAGACTCTCAATTATTACACGCCGCTTGGTGCTTGGTTCGACATCACTATTAATGAGAATGATTCCTAATTACTCTTAATTAGACTCTCAATTACACGATCGTCTGGTGCTTGGTTCGACAGGCCGCTTGATTCGAGTGGAGAATGAGGGTATTATTAAGGGGTCAATCAGTATAGAGTTCATGATTGCATTAGTACTACTTCATTAAAAACAAAAATTATAAAAATTATGAAACACTATTAATAAAAATAATCCCTAATTAATTTTAATACATTCCCATTACTCATCCTTAGGGGTGGATCGGTACGGCATACCAAATTTTTTTCGTCATACCGTATACCGTACCGAAAATTTTGATACCGAAAAATGCATACCGGTGTCGTATCGATATTTTCGGTATGTCAATATTACATATCGATACCGTACCAATATTTCGGTATATACTAAAAATAACGAAATATTTTCGGTATACCGGACAATATTCTTCCTGTATACCGAATTTTTTTTCCAATATACCGAAATTTTTTCGATATATCGAAATATTTCGGTATATATCGAATACCGAAATTTTCTATATTTTCATACCGTTACCATACCGAAATTTTCGATGACGGTACCATACCGTACAAAAAATTTTGGTACACCAAAAATTTCAATAAAATCGATATTTTTCGGTACGATAAATACGATATATCGGTATTTTCGATATTTCCTCCACCCCTACTCATCCTCATTACACCCATATATATTAGTGGCCTAAACTCATTCCTTCACTATAAAAAACCCCAATTTCTCGAGTAATTCTTGTACTCAATAAAGAAAGAGTATATGTATTTAGAAGCATACACGATATTTTCCGTCAAAAAAAAAAAAAAAAAAAAAAAGAAGCATACACGATATTAAATTTTTATGAGACCTTGCATCTAGAATTCGTCAGATGTCTAAAGTTTATGGATATATACCTTTCAAAAAAAATTATGGATATATAATTTTGCCTCACATAATAATAATTTGAGGTATTCTTGAAAGAGACATCTCATACATAAAACATGATATTTTTTTAATATTTTTTTATGTTATATCTTTTGAAATATAACAAAAATATGTAGAAGTATGATAAAAACTTATGTAAATTCGAGTTTATATGAATTTATTTTTTTTATTTTTTTGTATAAAAATTATCATCATTTGTATAAAAATTAAATGTTATATAAAATTATCATTTTTTAAAAAATATTTTATATTTTAAATAATGAAATTTTTTAATAGATAATGATGATATTTTATATAACAAATAATGAGATTCATGTATAGACCCGATGAGTGTTACTCCGGAAGTATTATGTTTTGTGTAATAATTTTGTATGAGTAAATTTAGTTAAAAATAATTATAAAATATCAACAAACAAAAAAAACTTGACAAAAACTCGTATGAGATGGTCTTATATATGAGACGAGATAAATCTAGCACAAATCAACATTCATCCTTCCTAAAGTATTAAAACATTAATGCTCAAATTATGTTCCGTTTCACCGTAAGACCGTCTCACACAAATGTGTGTCTCGAAAAAAACTTTTGGTAATAAAGCAGCTAATAATCAAAATATTCCACAGGTGTAGATATTGACATTGTTTTCCAAAAAAAAAAAGGCATAGAAGAAAAATTGAACTCGAGTTCTTATTCAAATTAGGATATGCAATTTGACAATGTCCATAATACACCCCATTTTTATTAATCATAATAAACTCAGTTATCAAGCAATGAGATAATGTATCAGAAATTGTATGGATTGAGAATCCCCCTGAATTAGACTGTTCAATTTACGATGAGATGGACTGAAAAGGGTTCAACATTTGGTGCTTGTTTAAAAAGCAAAAGGAATCCTTTTGTATTCATAAAGAAAAACACACACAGTTCAAGATTTGGTGGCTCTCTAAAATTAAAGCAAAAGGAAACCTTTGGTAAAGGCTACTGATTCATAAAGGAAAACACATGACCAGATATTCTACTCCTATTTTTGGATGAGTAGGACAGGATGCCTTCCAGCTAATTAAATTTAGCAATTTATGTATATAAAATTCTTGACATGTAATTTAAAATTAACTTCTTATATAAAGTAATATCAAATAAAAAATACATGTATTTTTAAGCTGAAATGAAGCTTCTAATGATTAATTCAAGTTTGGTAAAAATATATGTATTTAAATTATTATTTACACTCTTAAGATTAGTTATTCCTTTTTACACACAACACATACTCATAGTTCAAACTTTTTATTTATATATCAGCAAAACATTCATTTATACCAAATATAAAAGATCAGTACACCATTCTTGCATTCAAACAATTGGACTCATAGATCTCAACTAATTCCAAATCCTAATACATATAAAATCAACAATTTCCTCCAAGTTGAAAATCTGATTTCTAAAAATGACATTATTTTTCACCTTCCATATTCCCCAAATAGCCGTTTTCATATTTCATACAAATTATATCCGACATAACGTGTATTCTCCAATATAACACATAACCTTCAACTAAAATGATAAAAATAAAATACTGGTCAAAATTCTCACTGTAAAATTAAATGGGACCAAAATAAAGTTGAGACTGCCCATAAACAATTTGTCAACATTGATGGATTATCATCGGAGAGATTATCTCCAACCCCAACTCTTCAAAAGTGACACTTTTGGTTTTGTTACTTTCTTATCTTCTTCACATTCCTGGATTCTCTTTAAATCTTTGATTTTGATGGATGAATTTTAGTTATTGAATTTTATTTTTGGATGAATTTGTGAATAGGATATGTTGCTTGGGCATTTCACCCGGTGTAAGGTACGGAGCCGACTAATGCACGCTGTCCTGTTCTATTCGAAAAAAAAATCCGATGTACACAATATCTCCATCTAAATATCCCATTCCACAATTTCTTTTGCCTCTTTGCTTCGGGTCAACATTTCTTAGTAATGGATAATGTCGTTGCAATTAGGGTATGCTTGTTTCTATATTATCAGAACCAAGATTTCACACATTAATTACTTTCAGAATTCTAATACATATATTTTTTTTATCGGACAAAAGAAATTTTATTGCCACACCAAAATGGTATAATACATATATTTATTTCTAAGATTATGCACGCGAGATTCAAATTATTCACTAGAATCCTAACTTATTTTTCGCATACCATTGTATTTTTATTGGGATATAGATTAGTTGGGTATTAAATTGCTACATTAATAGGTCTTAGTAGTAGGTTTCTGTGAAACTTTTTTTCGGTGAAATTGGTACCATATTTATAAACTTGACCCTTCAATTATCATAAGATGTAATGTAAGTCACACCTCTCGGTAATTAATCACAATCACTACTAATATTCACGTTATAATGTAAGTCACGGTACCATTCAGTAATTAATCACAATCACTACTAATACTCCTGTTGTAATATAAATCATACTTTTGTTGTAATATAAGTCATATATCTTTCATTAATCACAAGCACACGTAATACATTTTCTATAATTATAAATTATACCCTTCAATTATCACTACTAATACATTTTAATAATAAATCACACCCCTTAATTAATTTCACATATTATTTGTGCAAAACTTCTTCACTCTATGCTTTGTCTTTTAGTAAATGTTATCACCATAAATTACTTAAAACAGACACTATAATATAATTGAAATAAAAAAATGTATCTTGGTCCCTCATTTCACAAACCAAACAGCTAATTACATAAAATTAAAATGTTAATCCCGATCTATCCCGACCAATTCGGGAACCAAAGGGCTTTAAATATTATGAAATACAGACTTATTTGGGAAAGAGCGTAGAAGCAGCCTAAAAACTTTATGGTGTATTGACAGAGTGAGCATAGCCAAGTTGGTAAAGCTTGTGGTGATGTGAGGAGAAATCCTCCGGCAAGGGTTGTTCGAACCCCGTGTGGGACAAATTCTCCATTGAAATATTATGGGGGTTTGTCCTGTGGATTGAATCTTGTTGGCTCTCTCCCACAAGTGTCTGCCACTTGGGCACATCCTTCGATTTACAACCCGCCCGGCTGAGGGGCCAACGGCACGGGTGGGGGAGTTTCTCGTCTCTTCCTCACAAAAAAAAAAAGAAAAATGTAGACACTGTGGTTCGTTGTCGTAACACGCGCGCACTGTCGGCCTGTTACGAATACGAGACACCCACCCCAATCCCAAACCTCAACTATAATAACGTCTTCTTTCCCACCCTTATCCTCCAAACACACAACTAAAACCACTACAACTTCCTCTTTTTTTGTAAGTATCTCTCTCTAGCAAAATAATATGTTTTGTGTTTCTATAATTTATGCAGGAATTATGTTTGGTTGTTTTCTGATTGAGTTTATATTTTGGATTTTCAGCGAGATTTTTTCGTTGAAGAAAAGAAAAAAATGGACTGTTGTTTGAAGCACCAGCCAATTTCTCATTTTCCTGCAATTGATGAATGCGTGATGGAGAAGGCCTCTCAGAAATATGGGTATATACACATATTTCTCTGTCCTGTCTAGGAAATATTTAAAATATAATTTAGGAAATTGATTATGATTTTACATTTAATTTCAGCTGCTCACATTACCAAAGGAAGTGTAAGATCATAGCACCTTGTTGCAATCAGATATTTGATTGCAGACACTGCCACAATGAAGCAAAGGTGCATTCTTTTTTCGCTTACTGGAAAATGGAAATATTTATAATTAAAATTTTATTGAGATGCTAATTCATTGAATCCATAATTATGCAGAATTCGATAGAAGTTGATCCACTGAATGGCCATGATATCCCACAACACGATATTAAAAGGGTTAGTTTTTCTTGTTCCATTATATTTTCATTCCCCTGCCTTTAAGGTATTTTATTTCTCTGTTTTTTTTAAGTAAATGTGAGATTCTTTCTTTTAAATGAAATTTGCTACAAAAATTACGCAAAACAACGGCAAAAACACGAGGAAAGACAGAAATAAGCACATATTTTCTTGAGTTGTTTTAAATTTTAATCAACCTTTATAACAAATTAGGATAGAAAAAAAAATTGAACTTTGTCAAGTTTACAGCTTTGTTGTCTAAACAAATAATGACCGTGACTTTATTTAAATTTTACTCCTATTTAGCTATGATGTGTGTGGATTTCAATTAAATTAAAGTGTTAAATAATCCTACGCAACAAATTGATTAATTCAGTTTGCTTTGTTTGTGTATTTTCAGGTCATCTGCTCATTGTGTGAAACAGAACAAGATGTGAGTTTAACATTTACATTAAAAAACAAAAAACTCATTGAAAAAATGCTACAATTTCTTGGATGATCAAATTAATGTTTTATGTTTCTGTTTTTCATATTTAGGTTCAACAGACATGCATTAATTGTGGGGTTTGTATGGGGAATTACTATTGCTCAGAATGCAAATTCTTTGATGATGATGTAAGCTTTGATTAATTGCTCAAAAATCTACAAAAACTTTCTATTCATTTCCTTCTGTAGTAACAGATCCCTCTTTTTTCCTTTCTAATTTTCAGGTTTCAAAGAATCAATATCACTGTGAAAAATGTGGAATATGCAGGTGATTATTAACTTTTACTCATAATTTAAATTCATTTCAATTTTATTACATAAAGTTTAGTATACCTCCTAACACAGATTCCTGTTCCTTTGAATGCTTATAGATTCTCACAACTTTTGTTTGTGACAAACATGTTACCTTTGAAAACTGACAAAGCCATTGCCCACATTATCCCAAATATATCGAGTCGCTTCTTTTAAGGCCGATGATTCACTTTCCTATTTTGAAGATAATATGAATCTTTGAATCTAACTTTGTGTAATTGCTCTTTTTATCCTTGCAGAACTGGTGGAAAAGATAATTTCTTCCACTGTGATAGATGTGGTAAGTCACACTATAATTAAATCACGAACGAGTGTATTTCGGACTTAATTTAACGTAAAAATTTAAACCGTGTGTGTCCTATTTCAGGATGCTGCTATTCAAACTTGTTGAAGGATTCACATATATGCATAGAGAGAGCCATGCATCATAACTGTCCGATTTGCTTTGAGGTAAACAAAACATTGCTGGCCTAAATATGAAATGATTTTGCACTAAATTACCTATTTTAACTTATTAAATCTCTCAATGCAGTATCTTTTCGACACACCAAGAGACACGACTGTCTTGCTGTGTGGACACACTATACATCTCGACTGTGTTAAGGAGATGGAGCGCCATTTCCAGTAAGAACATGCGTTTTGACATGAGTACCCTTGTTTGAAGGATCTATTCAAGGGCAGCACTGGGCTCCAGCCCAGTGCAAACCTATAATAGCTCCCTATATATGTACGTATATGACCCTCTATATGTAACTTATTTCTACACCAGCCCACCCGAGCTCTTTAAATTTTATCACAGAGCTCACTTAGAAACAAGCCCATCTTAATTCAAAATCCCTAGCTGGATGTTAATTAAATAATGGAAATAATATAATTGAACTGATTTGTTGATTGGGGGCATTTCAGTAGTGAAAATAATTTGAGTACTTTAATTAATGAGTATTTTAGTATTGCTTACAGTTATATGATTTAATTTTATCTCACTTTTTTTTATTAGTATAGATAAATCAATTTTATATTTCGAAGTCTCGTAGGATACAATTTAAATGTACATCGTAATTTTTTATTATTTCACTAAAAGAAATCCGTTCTCTCTATTTTATTTTCTAAATTTTATTGTGCCCAAAAAAAATTATTTTTCAGCCCACCCCACTATTCAATCCTGGATCCGTCCCTGCTTGTTTCTTTCTTGTGTTATTGAATTTTTTTAGCTGATATTCGGGACGTTTTAGGTATTCTTGACCGGTGTGCTAAAAATCATACTGTGACATGACACGTGTCTGGGAAAGGCTTGATCAGGAGGTACTCACATGCTACATTTACAACTGTTCTATTAACATTAACATAGATGATTTCATGTGAAACAGTTTTAACGAAACAACTAATACCTTTTAGTTGAACAACTAATACCTTTTAGTTGAACAACTAATACTGTTTAAAGAGATGCAAAATTAACCATGTTTTGTTTTGTCTGGTAATGCAGGTTGCTTCCACACCCATGCCTCAAATATCAAAACAAACTGGTAAGAAAAACTACTTAATTTGTAAAAGATCATGACTTTTAAATATGTACATTGATACTAAATACATTTCTTTAAATTAGATCTGGATCCTATGCAATGATTGTGGAGAAACATCTGAGGTAAACTATCACATATTAGCACACAAATGCGTAAATTGCAACTCGTACAACACAAGGCAGACGAGAGGGGCCCCACATCATGCTCGTAGCGAATATTGGAACGTGTTAACTTGTTAGTACTAATCCAGGTGAAAAGTATCGTTTCTTGAGTAGAAACGAGCAGGTGGAGTCATCTTTCTACGGCCCGAAGCCTAAGATCCCGTTGTTTCTTTTATTCTTTGCTACATATGTAACTTCATGTCTTGCTTACCTAATTCTCATTAGGTTGTTATCGTTTACTCATTGTTATTGTACCTAAGTTTGACAATGTAATATTTTACATGATTATAATAATGTGTTTCCTTCTTATCAAGATTTGAGTTCATGTTCTTAAATCAAACTCTGAAACAGTAAATTCTCATTACAAAACAGAACATATTGAATCATGTATACATTGATCGAATGATAAATCAATAAATTAAAGAATACTATTATTATACAAACTAATCAATTGGTAACTCCTGGCCCGTAAAGGTACACGTCTCGGCTGTTGTGTGCCTGCAATGACCTTGCGTTTTCATCTGAGTACTGTCAAATTAAAAAAGAAAACATGTAAATAACAGAATTTTTTAATTAATTTCTTGAAAAAGGAATATGAATTACTATTTTTTCATTAATCTAGCTCTTACATCATGGACAGCTTCTCTGAGCAGCTTAACTTGGTGCTTTGAAACAGTCTTCACCTAAAAGTAGTTCAAAAGAGATTACCTTTAAGTCTTCTGGAAAAAATTATTTCAATTGAATTTAAATTAAAGGGTGGAAGTTTACCTTTTTATTGAGGGTCCAAATAACTCCTTCAGTACATGGAGGAATTGTAAGTGATCCAATATACCTATAATACCTTCTGCTGTGGGTTTTAATGTGGTTGGGGTCAACCATTCCCAAGGTTATTTCATGTTTTGTATCCGTGATAGACCTTATGCTTTCCATGTACTGTCAATAATCATCGAAACGAGTAAGTCTTTGGTGAAACTTGTTCATAGTATGAAATTTATATCATTGCACTTATCAAATGCTATTATTTATATTTATAAATTGATGGTATTAGTTTGTAAGAGTAATAATATCAGTTTAAAAGTGTAGTCGTATCAGTTTCATACTATGAACAAGCCCCATTGAAGAGTTTGTGCAACAAAATATATTTCTAATTAACTTAACACAGTTAATCTCTGGATTACCTTGGACAGAAATTGATCAGGTTTGCCAATCTTGTAAAGAACTCCAATTACAGCTATCTTATCTTTCACATTTGGGTCTTTGCTTAGGTGCACTAAGTGCAACTCCATGTCGTCTCTGTTATTATAACGCATTAGGTAACAAATTAAAGAGTAACACTTCGATGCATTGGCTCAATTTTAATAAAAAATCAATCAATCAAACAAGTCACAAATCAATTTTGGAGAAGTGTTAATGATGTTCACTCTATAAACTAATACTTTTTCGCGATACGAAGCATTTTTTTTCTGAACCCATATTTATCATTATATATTTAATTTAATTTTTTTTATAAATGAATTAAACTTTAATAAAATGGAATGAATATTGCACTTCATTAACTTTTGCCCAACTTAAAAATTATTTGTACATAACAAAATATTGCCCTAATTTTAATTTGATTGGAATAGTATAAAAGTAATACCTTCTGCCATGGACAGTGTGCTCGGAAGGAGAATGCCAGTGGGCATACCGTAGAGCGTACTCAATTCCATTGATGAATATTGATCCCGCATCATCAGGCCATTGAATCTAAATCAATCCAAATTATTATAAAAAAATTTAGAAACTTTGATTAAAATGTAAGAAAAATAAAATTAGAAGATATATAATTGATCTGTCTTACTTGAATATCATGACCTCTATTCTTGACAGTTGCATTAGAAACTTTGTATTTTCTAATTTCAGGTTTGGAAATGATCTTCACTCTCTCATTAGACATATCTATTGGAGATTGTGTAGTTCCATTGTTGCACGCTGCCCATTCTTTCTTTATGTGTCCCCATTTTCTTGGACCCTTTTCCCCATTTTGTTCGTAATCAAACTCTCTTTCATCCTCTGACCTTTTCCCAATTTTGTTCGTAATCAAACTCTCTTTCATCCTCTGAGAAATTAGAAAAATATTAAAATAAATATTATATGTTAAACAAAAAAAAAAGTAAGATGTTTGGTTATAGCAGGTTAATTAGTTGCATTTACTTACCGACTTCTTGAGCATTGGTGGATTTCGATCCAAACAAAATAAGACAGGAAATAAGCAGGGGAACTAATAAGGAATATTGACCAAGTCTGACCAACTAATACTTTTAGTTGGTCCAACTAATACTTTGTCACTTATGTGTTATTTTCCCCTTGTATATAAATAGATGAATTAGGGGCAATTACGGTTCATTCATTCGATTGATTCTCTCTATCTCAAAAGGTTCAATCGGATGTTTATGTACACTTTGGTGCTCTCTCAATAAGATTACTCTTCTTTTGATTCAAGAATGCATTGAATCATTTTTTCTACATGGTAAAGAGTTTGTCAGTTGTTCAAACAAATGGTGGAGTTTTTGAATCGGTTTTATGATCTCCTATTGTTTCCGTTTTCCGATAACAATTTCTTTCTTCGTCTTTCATCCGGTGAGATTTCAAAATTATGAATATCAATCCAAACTTCGTCGTGTCGTCATTGATGTTTGAGCAACAAATAATAATGCGAAAAGGAGTTGTTTATCGCGATTGATTTTTTTTAATGATTGGCTTTTATCTAATAGTTATTATGTTATGATGTTTTTTTTAATTTTATCTTTTGTAGTAATTTCATGTAATCGTTCTCAAAAATCTTGTTATATCTTGTGCTTTTCAGATTATGTATTCCTCTTTTTGTTTTTTGAGATTATTAATTTATTTTTCATTAATTGAATACAATAATAATTGATTTTTAATATTAAGTTGTAATGGATCCAACATTTATTGAATCCGATTTTGAATCACATAAATATCACCATTAAAAAAAAAAAAAAAAAAACGCGTTACATCCAAACGATAATCATTTAACACTATTATCGCTATAGTTTTTGGATCCGTGGTATTTCGGATCTAACTTTGCATTGTATCAATTGGAGTCACAAATCAATTTTGGAGAAGTGTTAATGATGTTCGTACTTTTGGCGATTGAGTGTCAAAAATAAATTGTTTATAAATTGATTGATAAAATGGAATTCATTGCACTTTCGGCCAACTTAAAAATTATTTGTACCAAAATATTGCCCTAAAATTTGATTGGAATAGTATAAAAGAATACCTTCTGCCATGATCTACGCTCGGAAGGAGAATGGGCAAGGGCGAATGATCTTGAGTTCTCCCGCACATGGATTCTAAATCTCCAAATGTTGACATCAGAAACTTTGATTAAAATGTAAGAAAAATAAAATTGGTTATTTCACATCTTACTTGAAATCATGACCTCTATTCTTGACAGTTGCATTAGGAAGAGCTCCATTCTAATTTCAGGTTTGGAAATGATCTTCACTCTCTCATTAGACATATCTATTGGAGATTGTGTAGTTCCATTGTTGCACGCTGCCCATTCTTTCTTTATGTGTCCCCCATTTTCTTGGACCTTGTTCGTAATCAAACTTTTCATCCTCTGAGAAATTAAAAAATATTAAAATAAATTTTATATGTTAAACAAAAAAAAAAAAGTATGATGTTTCTTTCTAAAGGTTTAGTTGCAATCTATGGTGAATTATTATAATAAATTTAAAGCAGGGGAACTAATAAGGAATATTGACCAAGTCTGACCAACTAATGAATACTTGAGTCATATATAAATAGATGAATTAGGGTTTACACGGTTTCATTGATTGAAATGTGGTTGTGGAGCTATGGCGTTATTTGATTCTTGTGATCATTTTCTTCTCGGAAATTGTTTTGTCCAAATTATTACGGCGTCTATAGCGATTTCTGCTCGTTTCGTGTGATGCTTGATTACTATGAAAAATTTTTACTCGGTCTTGATGAATCTTTTTGTTGAGATTATGCTATTCACATCGTTGAATCCGTTTTGTCAATTGCTTTTGCTATAGTTTTGGATCCTTTTCTTGGAAATTTTATTGTCTAAGATCTATCTTTGTGGATAGGTGTTTCAGATCATCCATGTCCTCCCTTGGTTATTTTGGAGGGGTCCCAAGGTCCAACCAAACTTTTTCATCCGATTCTAATGTCAATGCTACTATGTTGTCTCTCTGTTAATGAACACTATATCATCTGCTGTGGTTGTGGAAACCCTCTCTTTAATCAAGAGATGTTTGAAATTTTTTACTCGGTTTCTCAACTATGCAAAGTTGCGAGAAGATCTATTCTCTTCTTTGCTCCAAGAGGAGTCTCGAGAGGACTTTAACCATTCCATCTCGATCTTCCTCACTCTGTTAGCAAAAGAATGCCAAATTATTTTATAAAAATAAAAATAGGTTTCTCATTGGGTTGCTTGTTGGATAGGTTGCCGGATCATTGGGGATCCTTTGATTGGGTATCCCCAAGGGTCCAATAACCAAACTCCAATGCTACTATGTTGTCTCCCCTCAAGAACACTATATCATCTCGCTACTAACCCTCTTTAATCAAGAGATGTTTGATTGCGAAGGGAAGTGATCTTCCTCGATCCTATTTTAGGTTTGCATTATTGTTCTATTGTTCTAATTCGCTTTCTCTTGGTATTTCAACTTGGATTGTTGACACTGGTGCTACTGATCATATGGTGCATGATTCATCTTTGTTTACCTCACCACCACAACCTTCAACTATTAAAATAAAATTACCAAACAATGTTATTGCTACAACTACACTTTCTGGTGATATAAAATTGAATGATGATTTAACATTACATAATGTTTTGTTTGTTCCTGATTTCATGTTCAATTTGTTATCTATTTCACATCTAACCAAAACTACTAATTTCTTTGTTAGTTTTTTGGACTCACATTGTCTTTTCCAGGATCTCACAACCAAGAAAGTGATTGGTTTTCTTTGGCGACAATGGAGGACTTTATTTTTTGAAAGCTTCCATACCTGTACCTCATTCCATAAACTGTTATTCTAGTGTTTCCAATAGCTGTTCTTCTAGTGTTTCAAATGTGAACATTACTACTTGGCATACTAGATTAGGACACATTTCTGCAAAGAACCTTTCCAAAATAAAATGTTTGAACATCCAAGGTGGTCTTTTACCATCCATCTGTGAAATTTGCCCTTTGGCAAAAACAAAAAGAAATCTCCATTTCTGTTAGTCAATGTTAGTAATGCATGTTTTGATCTCGATTCATTGTGATGTTTGGGGTCCTTTCTGTTACATCTCATGAAGGTTATAGATATTTCTTAACCATTGTAGCTGATTATAGTAGATGCACCTGGATTTATTTGTTAAAAACAAAAGATGCAGTCAAAATGTCTTTGGAAAATTTTTCAAACATGGTTAACACTCAATTCAATACCAAAATTAAAATTTTAAGAAGTGATAATGGTCTTTTTTTCTTGTTAACCGAGTTTTATCACAAGCTTGGTATTTTACACCAAACATCATGTGTTGAAACTCCTCAGCAAAATGGCCTAGTTGAAAGGAAGCACCAGCATTTATTACAAGTTGCTAGGTCTCTTCTCTTTCAATCTTGTCTTCCTTTAAAATTCTGGAGTTATTGCATTCTTCTGGCAAAGAAGACACCTTATAAAAAATTCCTTCTGTTGTCATTCAAAACAAAACACCTTTTGAAATATTACAAAACAAACTTTCTGATTACAATCATTTAAGAAATTTTGGTTGCTTGTGTTTTGCAAATACTTTGGTGTCTCATAGGCAAAAATTTGACCCTAGGTCCATGAAATGTGTTCTTCTTGGTTACCCACTAGGCACAAAAGGGTACAAATTACTTAGTCTTTCAACAGACAAAGTTTTTAACTCCAGAAATGTCAAATTTTATGAAAACATATTTTCATTTTCAGACAAGAAGGCTACAATAAAATTCATTAATGATTTGTCAACTCAAATGCATACTTTCCATTCCCCTGATGATGTTTATTTGTTTGATGATGCTCATGTTTCTGTTCAACATAATCCTACTGATAATTCTATACCTTTACATGATCACTCAACACATACACAACATGATCACCCTGTTGATGAGTCTTCTACTGACATGACTAATGATGTTCAATCAAATGAGCTTATTCAACATAATGAACAGGTTTTTCATAATGTTGAACAAGAACTAAGAAGATCTTCCAGACCTAAGGTCTTACCTGCTTACTTGAGTGTTTATAAAACCAATTTTCCTGATTCTTTGCATCATACATCTGCTAACATTTCTGTCAAGTATCCCATTTCTGATTATTTGTCTAGCCAACAACTTTCTGATTCTTATGCTCATTTCATTGGCAATATCACTCAAATTTATGAACCTAAAACCTACAAACAAGCTTGCACTGATCCTCATTGGCAAGAGGCAATGAAATCTGAAATTAATGCCTTGGAAATGACTAACACTTGGATTTTAGTGCCTCTACCACCTGACAAACATTGTATTGGGTGCAAGTGGGTTTATAGGGTAAAATATAAACCTGATGGCACTGTTGACAGGTACAAAGCAAGATTAGTAGCAAAAGGCTACACACAGGAATAGGGGGTTGATTACTTTGACACCTTCTCTCCTGTGGCCAAAATAACAACTGTAAGAATTCTTCTCTCTGTTCTTGGTTAGTAAAATTGGTTTATACATCAGTGTGATGTTAATAATGCTTTCTTGCATGGTGATTTATCTAAAGAGGTTTATATGACACCTCCTCCTGGTTACTGTAATCCTACTGATTCAAGAGTTTGTAAACTGATCAAAAGCTTATATGGCCTTAAGCAGGCTTCTAAACAGTGGTTTACCAAACTTTGTGAAACTTTGATAACCTTTGGTTACATACAATCACATGCTAATAATTCTCTTTTCACAAAAACCACTAATACTTCTTTCACTGTTTTACTTTGCTATGTTGATGATATTATCATTTGTGGGGACATTTTGTCTGAAATCACAAATGTCAAATCTTTTTTACATGACAAGTTTACTATAAAAGATCTTGGAAATCTTAAATACATACTTGGCATAGAAGTTGCTAGAAACAAAAATGGTTTACAGTTATGCCAAAGAAAATATGCTTTGGATTTACTCAATGATTCTGGTTACTTGGGAAGTAGGCCTTGCACTACTCCTATGGATTCTAAGCAATCTTTCACCTCTGATAATTCTCCATTATTAGAGGATTCCTCTATGTATAGAAAACTGGTTGGTAAAATGCTATATCTTACCATTACCAGACCGGATATTTCATATGCCATTCAAACACTTACACAATACATGAGTAAACCTACCATATCACACTTAGCTGCAGCTCACAGACTCCTCAGGTATATCGAATCCACTCCTGGACAGGGCATCTTTTATCCTACTAATGACTCTTTCAAAGTGCAGGCTTTCACTAATGCTGATTGGGCCAGATGCACAGATACTAGGAAAAGCATAACAGGTTTTGCAGTATATCTGGGCAATTCCCTCATATCTTGGAAGTCAAAGAAACAATCCACAGTCAGCAAGTCATCAGCAGAAAGTGAATATAGGGCAATGGGGGCTACTGCAGCTGAGGTTCAGTGGATTCTATACATCCTCAAAGACCTACATATATCTCATCCTCAACCCGCAATCATATATACAGACAGCAGGGCTGCTCATTGCATGGCATACAACCCTGTTCTCCATGAAAAGACCAAGCACATAGACATTGATTGTCATTACACCCGGAAGAAGATCAAAGAAGGCACAATCAAAGTCATCCACATCCCAACTGAAGAAAATCTTGTTGATGTCCTCACCAAACCACAAGGACCAGCCTTGTTTCAACAATTCAAATGCAAAATGGGATTGATCAACATCCATTCTCATTTTGAGGAGGGGTAATAAGGAATATTGACCAAGTCTGACCAACTAATACTTTTAGTTGGTCCAACTAATACTTTGTCACTTATGTGTTATTTTCCCCTTGTATATAAATAGATGAATTAGGGTTTACACGGTTCATTCATTCAGATTGATTCTCTCTCTAGCTCGGCTGTACACTTTACTCTCTCAATAAGATTACTCTTCTTTTGATTCAAGAATGCATTGAATCATTTTCTTCTACAGGAACAATGATGTAGAGAGACTTGTTTTTAATTTTCATTTTGATGAGGATTGATGAAATAACAATGGCAGGTGAATTCTTGAATGTTGATAAGAAAGTTGTCATTTGGGTTGTATATATATAATTTATTTGGTACGACTTTCCTAGAAGATTCTTCATAGTTGGCATTTCCATGGGTGTGAATCTGAATTTAAATAATAGAAGTAATATGAAATTTGGCAATGCCACGTTATTTCTTTAATAAAACAAATATAGCAAATTAAGAAACTGGGGTGGAAATTAATGAAAAAATTGCAAGAGGGATCTTATTTAGTTATTTTTGTTTACCTACTCTAGAACAATGGTAAAAAAAGCTTTAATAACGAGTGAAAATGTCGGACCATTTCGTTCTTTGCTAATTAAAATTGATATTAGATGAACAAATAATCTGGGAATGAAACTAATAAAATAATTACGTGTGTACGAAAATAGTTAAAAAGAGTGTTGGTGGAATTCGAAAAAGAAAAGGAGAAGATTCCTAAATATTTCTATTGTAATTTGTGGCGATTAATATTGTTGCAAGTTTCTGTTTATGTTTTTTTTTTTGGTAACAAGGTATCCGGTCCAAAGACCGATTAATCCAGGGAACTAGAATCCACCGTCCACTAGCGGGGGCCGCACTTCAAGTCAGAGCTAAGCTTTGTATGGATTGACCCGTTTCTACTTGTGTATATTGATGTTAATGCATATCAATTTTTTAGAACGGGTCCTTATAATAAATATAGATCTTTTATTATTCTTAAGTAATGCATTTACAGATTTACTCTGCATTTATGTGATGATGAAGAGAAATAAAGTGAAATTTGATTCCATTTGAACGAGGAATGAGAACATTTAGTTCATAATTATAATTTCACTTTATATTTAATAAAATGAATAGATGACACGTGGAATAATAAAAAATATTCAACAAATCATCATATTATATGTTTATGTGTTAAAGATCCAACAAGATTAACCAACAGAATACGAAAAGTGAAACGGGACAATCGAATCGTTTAATTTGAAATTTTGAATGAAGTCCATTTGGCTCTGCAAGATTATTTTAATGCCTATATTATCTTATATCTACGTGTTTGACTGGAAGCGTGTTTTGCAGTTCAGGGACAACTAGTTGTTAACCTTTCTTTATTACAATGTCTATTTTAATGTTACAGCATAACATGATACTATCAATAACTGTATATGTTTGTATAGAATATATATGAAAAATAAATAAAAATTATAATATTATGATTAAATAAAAAGGCATATAAATGATCTCATACTGCATGCTTTCTATGGTGGAAATGGAACTACAATTATGATCAAATTATTAATTATTTCAGTAAAAAATTGTTAGAGCATGAACTGTACTTGCATATAGAAACTGGATTTAAGTATTAATGATGGTAGGTTTTAATAAAATAAAGTGATATATAGTAATTATTTCCATTCCTTATAATATGAAAAGAATGAAAGTTGAATTGTCAAGAGATTGATGCATGGGAGGAGACCAATTTTGACTGTGGAATCAATTAGTTGCTTCCAAACAATAAAATTCAAAGGCCATTCGTAATAGGTGACGTTCTTAATCCTTATTTCCTCTTTGATTTGGAACTCGGATATTGAAAATTAGAACTTCTCAGAAATTTATTTCGTAGCTTTTAATTGATTTTAATTTTTTTTATTTTTTCTCTGAGAAAAAACCAAAGCATCCTATTGAAACATCATTGTTTTTAAAATCAATACTCTGTGTTCCCACGGTATAATTGCATATGCATTTCAATTTACATATCACTCGTGGATGACGTTTCCTTATAAGTAATTATCTATGCAGTCCTCCTCAATCCAATTCATATTACACAGGTGCGAAATTACCCTCCAATTACAACTTGATCTCTCTCAATATTAATTTGTTAATTATAAATATTATTTTTTAAATTAATTACCTTCATAAATTTAAAATCCCCCTTATTCATTTCATCAAAATTTTATTTATATATATGTACTTCAATAATAAAGTTATGTACTTAAAACCTTAAGGCACTAACCGGGCAATAATCTAGTCTTAAAGACACTAACCTTGATTACCGTAAAGAGGCTATACCCTAATTAATTAGGTCAGCTATCACGTGTGATAAGTCATGAGAAACATACGAATTTAGTGTCGACGTTCATATATATTTATCACAAACCCCATGACAATTAAACGGCATACCTTTTCCTTTTGAAGACAAAATTGCACGGTTTAGACTCATGGGGTCATATGAAGCCCATTATTTACGAAGACTGTTTTTTTTTAAAAAAAACAAAGATGAAATATTATTACAGAGTACAAGGGGTACTCTAATCCCATAATATACATACGCGACAAATCGATTTAAAATTTATCGGGTAAATAATCGAAAGGATAATGTTCCCAAGAAACAAACGGGACGTGAAAGGATATAGGGTAGTGAGCTCTTATCCATTTCCATGAACAAAATTTAACCTCGTCTAAAAGTTTCTACAAAGAATAGATACTCTCTTTGAAGATGATCTCATTTCTGGACTTCCAGATCTTCCACATGGTTCCTTGCCAAATCAAGCTCAGAACTTTCCTTCGGTTAGCCGATCGCTCTGAAGCCACAAATTCCAAGAAATGGTCCATCGGGGAAGACGAGTAAGATGTTGATTTCCCCAACCACGAAGCAACACCCTCCCAAACTAAGAGAGAGAACGGGCAAGTAACAAGGAGGTGCAACGAAGACTCTACCGAAGATAAACAAACAGGACAAAGTGCCGAACCAACCACACTGGACATACCACGCTTAAGCAAATTAACTTTAGATGGTATTCTGTCCCGAACCGCTTTCCATGCAAATGCCGAGACTTTTGACGGGACGGATTTCCACCAGATCTTCAACCATGGGAAATCGTCGGACTCTCCATCGAAAGTAGCCTCCACGATCGAACGGTACATCTCCTTAGTAACGAACCTTCCACAAGGATGTCCATCCCACTTCCACACATCCTTCACTCCTGGAGTAAGTTTCAACATGCAAATACATGACCACAAATCCAAGAACTCCAAAATATCATTCAAGTTAGGGAAACATTCCCACTTAAACACCCAACACCCCTCTAACACCGAGAAGAAATCACTGACCCGACCCTCTTTAAAAGATGATAAACGAAATAGACTCGGATAACGATCTTAAAAACTCACTCTATCAACCCACGGATCCCACCAAAATCTGAACGACTCTCCACTCCCAATACAAAGAGCCAGCTTATCCCTAAACAGAAACCCCTCCTAGCTCCACCACAACGCATGTAAATCCTTCCATCACAAGGACCACTTTTTTTACTCACCTAAACTCACCGAATCGACCCTGAAAGACCTATATCTAGATTTGAGAATACTGACCCATAACGACTGCTCACCCGACACCCATCTCCAAAACCACTTACACAAAAGAGCCACATTAAATCGTCTAATATCTCTCACCCCCAACCCACCTACAGACTTACTCATGCAAACAGAACTCCACTTGACTCATGCAATTTTACGACCCGACTCTTTTCCCCTCCATAACCAGTCTCGATAATACTTTCTAGCCTATTCATTTCATTATTTTATTAAGAGATTAAGTGACTAGCCATATATAGCAAGTTAAATAATTAATTTTAAAATTTTATAGGATTAAAATTAAAAAGTCAAAACAACTAGGATTAATTTTAAAATAAAGCAAAGTTGTTGAACTTTAAAAAATTTAATCCCTTTAATAATCCTAATGGGGGCTGCTTTTTAAAGTCTTGGTAAATCAATAAATCATATTCCAAGTCCAAAGCTTCTGATTCTCTTGTGATAAAGGACATACGTTGATTATAAAGTTAAAAGTAGCAATTAATAAGTGCTCGAGATAAGCTCATTAAATTAATTTCCCCGTAGAAAGCTTAGCTTATGCATAATGATGCTTTCCACGGTAAGAAGAAAAATATTAAAGTTTTAGTTAATACTGTTGGGACAATAAAATAATGAGTAACACTTTGGTATATCAGTTACATAGTACAATTTGAGCAATTTTGACCTATAAATTTTGCTTCTTTTTTTCTACGAAAGCAATTTGTATTATGAAGTATACTATTATTGTTCATCATAATCCTAATACTTCGAGAAAAAAAAAATTTGGTCTCATAACTTTCATGTAATTCGTTTTTTGTCCCAAAAAATTTAATTTTCCAATTTTGGTTCCATATCTATCTTGATTGTCCAATTTTGGTCTCATTTTCACCGAAAAACAAAATTGTCTTTTTATCACACACAAGTCACGTGCCGGTTAAAATTGAGGTTTCCCGAGCTCGTAGTTGACATGGACGTTAAAAATTCATTTTTTCCGCACTTGGAAGAAATTTTCTTGTTCTTTCTATTTTTTTTTAGAAAAATGAACTTTTCTTCTAACAGTCAGTGTTCACATCAGATACGAGCTCGGAAACCCACAATTTTAACCGATACGTGACTTGTCCATGACTGAAAATGATAAATTTTTCTATTTTTCAGTAAAAATGGAACCAAAATTGAACAATCGAGATAGTTGGGGGACCAAAATTGGTTAGTTAAATTTTTTGGGACAGAAAACGAATTGCAGAAAAATTATGAGACCAAATTTTTTTTTCTACTAATACTTCCTTTCTTCGGAAACCTATGACCCATTCAAATGAGTCAATACCGTACAGAGTAACACTCCTGTGAATCAGGTCTATGCATGAACTCTATCACTGTTATGAGTAAAAACTATCACTGTTTTGCACAAAAACTTTCACTGTTCATAAATATAAAATATTTTCTGAACAATGATTGTATTTATGCATAACAATGATAGTTTTTATGCTTAATAGTGAGAGTTTTTGTACATAACAGTGATACTAAAAAAACGAGTTCACGGTGAACTCGAGTTCACACAAATTTTTATCTACCGTACAAGCGCAAGAGTTGCTAAAAAATATCTCATTTCGATTAATTAACGTAGGATTAATTCTTTATTTAGTACGAGAAAAATTTATGAAACACATTTTTTTATGGATCGACTCGACTTTTATATGAAATTCAGAAATTGATCTGTGAAAAAAAGTATGATATTGTCTCATCTCGTGTAATAAGAGCAAGGTAGGTGAATCCACCAACCACTCCCCCAAGTCCAAGGAACTATATATGGCCATCTGTAAATCGATTGTGTTGGGGGCCCAACTATAATTAATTAGGGGGAAGAACTAATAGGTACAAACCTTAAGGTGGTGTTTGCACTCTCTATTTTATAGATGAGAAGTGCTTTTTTTTTTAAGTTGCAAGACTTAATTTTTTCAAATTTTAAGTGATTTTCACTATTCATTAGAGTTTTAAAACATGCCCTAAGTGAAAATAGCAATCTGGTACTACATTTTATGTTTTTGTCATAGATATAATGTCTATAATACCCATTGGACTGATTTCTGCTTCAAATTGTATAAAGAAAATAAATATAACATTGATTTGATGGTTTTTTTCATTGCAGGGTGAAAATGGCAATTGCTAAATCTACACTAATCAGAGGGGATGTTTGACGTTTGTGTGTATGTCAGTGTCGGCGGCGTGCGTGACAGAATCTGTGCCTGTCGCGCCACGCGCGCGACACAATTTTTTTTAATTAAATTTGAATGAATTTATAATTTATTAATTATAATTAATCCCACAATAATTAAAAGTATTAATTGATACTCCCTCCGTCCCATAATATCATACATAATTAATGTTTTCACGTGTTTTTACGAGCGAGTTTTTTAAATAATTTTAATATATAAATTATTTAGTTATAAAGTATTAGTTGTTTCATTAATTAGTTACTTGTTATTAGTTCAATTTTTTAAAAATATTAGTTCAATTATCAATTTAAACATGAAAAAATAAATACACAAATTACATAAAAAAATAAATATACACATTATACGAAAAATATATATATATAAAAAAAATTCTTTCTTTCTTTCTAGACTCATAAAAAATTATCCTTCTCTTTCTTTGAATAAACTTCTATTTGAATAAAAAATTAAAAAAAATAACTTCTATTTGAATAAAAAATTAAAAAAAATGTATAAAATTTATCCTTCTCTTTCTTTCTAGACTCATAATTAGCACGACGTCGCGGTTCATCCTCGTTGTGTAATGTACGGAGTAGCTCTATCCTGCTTTCAAAATCTAAATGTATACCATTGATAGAATGTTCATGTGACTGTTCCCAGTATGCAGATATGAATGGTACTGGAAGCTGGTCGGTTGTCATATGCAACTGAAATTACAGTTAAAAAATTAAAATTATAATTAACTAAAATTAAGAAATAAAAAAAAATTAAAATAACATTATTATAGTTTTTTCTTACCAATATCCAATGAGAATTGTCGTGCACGTTCCCCAAGACCAATTTCGTGGTCGGAAGTCCTCGATACTGATCGGTAATTGTAGGAAGACAAAAAAAACCGCCATGTTCACTAAATGTCATTACAAAAACGTTATATGTGGTTGCAACGAGGTATCCATGATCAGGTAATGAAAACCATTTGTCTGGTAGGGCAAATTTTTCGAAGTGCTCAAGTGTTTTTGCAAAATCTGGCATGGACCACGTAACACGTTTTTGTATAAATCGCTTCTTATTCTCAGCTCATTAAGAAGATCGATTCGTACAGTAGGCCACAGGTCCTCGCTTCCGTAGACTGCGAGTGCAACAACTCTAAATCCACAGTTCCCATCTCCAATTACATCATTGTAGGATTGAATATAATTTCTCATGTATGGAGGAAATTTGCCCTCCATCGGAGAATTAATAAACTGTATTGGATAGTTAATATTTGTCTGAAAATTGGGTGGTCTACTTGAACTAGTCGTACTGTTGCGATGCGGGGCATCATGAGGTGGGGGTGGGGGCCTCCTCTGGGGCTTTGAAGATGGAGTTTCTGGCGAGTGGCCCAGATTTTCGGAAAATCTGTTCCGAGTGTCTTCAGAAAAACTCATCGTATATCTTTTTGATGTGCTATGTCTACGATCAGTTTCTGGTGGAATATCCTGTTGCGCATTAGTTGCCACTACTCTCCCCTTACCCCTTTTTTGAGTAGACTTTTTTATTCCTACACTCTTGCCCAATCTCTCCCACCAAGAAGGTTCACGATCGTTGTCTTCATTCTTGTGTTTTGATTTTTTTTTTCAACCTTCGGCGGTGGAAGAATGTCTTCCGTTTCATCATCGAATAATTTTCTCCTAGCTTTACTACCACCGTCATCATATGTTTTGGTGGTAGGTACACCAGAAAAATCTATATCCAATGTTGTCCAAAACGAGTCTATACAATTTAAAGGTATTTGGAAGTTGTTTGTTAAGTACCTTGCAAGCTCGCATTGACACGGAAGACCATGTGTTCTCCTGAGACAGCAACCACATTTATTGTCACCCAGCTTCCTATTCATTTCTTCCACAATGAGGTCGAACGCCTTATTACTGATATTACACACTAGTTCATCGTAAAATTCTATATCTAGCATATCAGTCCTTGTCTTGTGGCGGCTAAACCTGGATTGCTTTTTGATCTCGCATATTTGCAACTCCATGACCTGGTGAAGCTTTTTGAAGATGATGTCAAAGTGCTTCCTGCCGCCATCCAGGTTTTTTTTCACCCTATGGTGTTCTTGTTCAACCCTACATTAATAATTAAATCAATTGTGTTTAAATGATTGGATTCAGTATTTATAGGCCCAACAAATATAGTGATGGTTTCATCGGTAAATTAAGTCAAGTGTACTAGTGTAATAATGATGGTTTCACCGGTAAATTTCTTTAATATAATAGGTTACATAAAAGAGTATAAATATTGTACGGTTACCTATTAGTGGTGTAGTTTCTGTAGTGCAGATGTTTATCGAGATGTGCCCCTAAAATTCTCGTTTGATGCGGCCTAAGCCACGTATCTTCGCAATACTCAATTAGCCCCTCAAAATGCTTGTATTGTTGCTTTACAGCATCCCACCTAATTTTCCACTCTTCAGGTGTGCGCCTGGACTGCATAATTCCACCAGAATTTAAATGTCTCAGCATACTTTTTGTTAAATCCCTTTTGGAGAAGAGCCTGGCCGTAAACAACTTGCTCTACGTGGCGCCTGCATAACTGTGCTTGAGAATTTGGAAAAATTATATCCCCAATATTCATCATTGCGTAAGCCCTGTCCGTAACAACTACATTTGGTTGGCGCCTCTCGTACAATCCCCGAATAAATCGTAAGATATATTCGAAGTGTTCCTGCGTTTTACGGATCATAAATGCGTACGCGATGGTGAACGTATTGTGAGTGCTTGTCGCCCCAACTGCCTCAAGTAAAGGCATACCATACATATTTGTGTTGTATGTCGTGTCAATGATTAATACTTGTGGATACAAGTTGACCATTACAACCGAACATGGATGGCTGAAAACTACATCTTCGAGTTCGTTCATCTGATTTGTCCTAAAGTCGTACCTAATAATTTTTTGTTACAATAATCAATTTTTTTATATAAAGTAATCAAATATTAAATTGAATCACGTTTGGAGAGAATGACATAATTTATAAAACAATCATAAGATATTATTCTAGTATTTACCTGTAATTCTGTTGTTGCAGTAGGTATATGAAGTTTTGCGTTGTGGTAAGATCCTCCCGGTCGTTTGTCCTTACCTTTTGCTGTGAATTGTATATTCTCTTTATGTCCGTAAAATTTTGGGTATTGATGGACTTTAAATATCCCAAAATATTTGCCGAACTGACATTCATTGAATCTAGCAGCTGCACATGTCTATACTCTTCGGGTGTTAATTGACCAATTCTGGAACCCTCTGCGCATTGTGGAAATCGATGATTGTGTGTCCCGTTTTTTACAATAATCATCCAAATATCACATTCTGGGGGGTTACAAAGCTTTGCAACTAATAAAAAGGGACAAAAAAATTTAATGGTTTTTGTATTTCGCTCATTCTTTGTTTTTTTACATACATATTCGCCACCTTCACTACACATATACCTTACAGTTGTTTCATTAGAAGTACGCCTAAACAATGTGATGTTTCTCATACTGGCCATACTCGTAACAAAAAAATGAACTCTTTTTTTCCCGTGTAAACCCTGTGGAGGAGTAATAAAATCCCCAGTAACATCTTCGGATATATAATGACCATCATGATAATAACTCATTTTATGAAATATGTGGATAGCTGATAAAAATTATGGAGGTGATTGAAATAGAGAAGTTAATTTGGGAATAGATATAAAAATTGAGTTGAGAGAAGATGAATGAATTTGCGTAGGATAGAAATGATATAAAAATTGAGTTGAGAGAGGATGAATGAATTTGCGTAGGATGGAAATGATATAAAAATTGAGTTGCGAGAGGATGAATGAATTTGCGTAGGATGGAAATGAATTCATGTTAAGAGTAAAATTTGTGTCCCAATTATATAAGACTGAAAAAGGGTAAAAATAGTAGCACGCGTGCACGCGATGTCTGAAAAAGCCTGGGAGGGAGTCACATGCGTACTGTGTCGCGTCACAAGTGCACGAGTGAGCAGCCTGTCGCGGCACGCGCGTGACACGCGCCAGCCGTGATGCATCACGTGCGCGACACGCGCCAACCGTGATGCGTCACGCGCCACTGTGTCGCGCCACGCGCGCGACAGGTAATTGATATTTTTTTTTTCAAAATTTAAATTTTCAAAAAATCGGCCAAAATTAATTTATTTAAACCTCCAACCAACACTCATCCCCCAACCATACACATTAACTCATCCCCATCCCCCCAACCATCCACATTAATTCATCCCCCAATCCCAACCTTCACACCACTATATAATAATCTCATTCATCACATTCACAACACAACACTATCACATTCATCATCCAAAATCTATCACATTCACAACACTATCACATTCTTCATCATCCTTCTCTCAACCAACCGACCACCACCGCCCGCCACCGACCTCCGGCGACCACCTACCGTTATTTTTTTTTTTTTACAGAATTTTATTCTTATTTTAAGCTTTTTTTAGTTTTATATTTTAACACGTAATAAAATATTTTTATTGTTTGTTTCACAGTCGAAGAATTAGTCCGTTCAACACACGCTTCACCGTCCGCCACCTTTTTGCACCTCGAATGCCCGATTAATGCTCAAGGTGTGTTTTATTTTATAAAGTGTGTATTGATATGCTTTAATGTATTAGTTAATATGCTTTAAGGTATTAGTTGATATGTTGTTTGATATTAGTTGATATGCTTTAACGTATTAGTTGATATGTTGTTTGGTATTAGTTGATATGTTGTTTGGTATTAGTTGATATGTTGTTTGGTATTACACTATCATGTTGTTTGGTATTAGTTGATATGTTGTTTGGTATTAGTTGATATGTTGTTTGGTATTGTACTCTTATAAATTGCATATCAACTAATTAAAAGATAAAAATGACATACTAATTGCGAATATATAAATAAAGGTCACGTATATATATAGTATGAGTTAATTAATTAATTAAAAGGGTAAAAAAATGACACACTAATTATTTAAAACGGTGGTAGATGGGTATATTTCGAACAAAATGAGAATATTAAGCACTAGCTGGTATAACCGCGTACTACGCGGGGCTGAAATAATTTTGATGTTATAAAATAAATTTTAATGTTTTTATTTATTTATTATAATATTTAGTAATTTAAAAAGGTAAATTAATTGGTATATAATTGTGAATGACAAATATTTATTAGTATATTTAAAAAAAAAAATTAGTTTTTGAAAGATTTTAAATAGTTATAGCTAATCATATATAATCAAGATTTGATACATATTTTTTTTAGATAAATATTTATTATACAAAATCTTTGAAAATAAAATTTAATTATTTATTTATTTTACAATATCTCTAAAAAATATAATTTTTGAACAATTTTAAAGAGCTATAACATAATCATATTGGTATATAAACATAAAAAACTATTTGTTATAATTAATTGGTATATAAACATAAAAATCATATCCTCATGTAAAGATAATGTACTTGAGATTTTGAATTTATAATTTATTGATTATAGGAAAAATTGTAAAATTATTTCAATATTATAAGCAAAAAATATTATGATAAGCCAAAAATATTATGGTATACGTCATATTTTACTTCGAAATAGGTTTACCAATATATAATATTAAGATTTTCTTGCTTCACAACATTTTTTGACTTTATACTTAATTTTTTTTTAGTTTAGTATGTCAGGCCTCACCCCCGGCTGCTTCGAGTGCTCCCGCCTTTGCAGAGTATGCAATTGGTGTGTTCTTGCTTCACAGTGTGCAACACGTGATGCATGAATCCAGCAATCTGAGTGGCAAAATAATGTGGGTGATTTTTTCAATTTCCCACCCACATTAAACTTCGACTTAAACACCCCTACTCAACAACCCATTGACGAGTAGTTTAGACAGTATGGTTCATACGAGTCTCCTATTGATTATAACCTTGAAAATTTTCCTACACCAATTCCCTTCCCAACTTTTTCACCATCAACCCATCCATTCATGTCCTCCGAGCATATTCCGACTATGGATACATCTCCGTACTCCATTAACCTTGGACCGACGACGTCTCATTATCATTACCAGGGCCAATCTACGTCGCATCATCAACAGGGCCCGTCTACGTCGCATCATCAACAAGGCCCATATACGTCTCATCACTCTACCCACCACGAAGGTCCTAACCAAAGTGAGGAGGAGGATGAGGATGAGTATGACTAGGATGCAGCACAAGGCTCAAACTATTCCCGACAAACTTTGGAATGGTTAACGACGACGTCTCAGCTTGGAGGACTTGAAGATCCAACAGTGTTGTGCTCTTTCAAAGCACACCGGGCCAAAAAATATGGGAGGATCCTGTAAGTAATATGTTGGGATTATACTGAAAAGTATGCTTTTTACTTTGTATAATCGAAACTGAATTTTCAGACTTATTTACTGAAATAAATTGTTTATCACTAATGCTTTAAATATGATTGAATGTTACATATATTTACTGCATAACTGTTCAATAATTCGTACGTGTTACATTGTAGTTAATTTAGTGATACCAGATCACAGAAGATTAAATTAACAGTCCCTTGTAACTAAAAGTACGCCATTCACGAACTAGATGGAAATGAACAACCCATCGCGAAAGGTTGAGGTGTAAGGTTCAAATTGGTTTGTCTTGACCAAGAGATTACACTAGTGCATGACTGATGCACTGAATAGGACCTACAGGAGGATAAATTCTTCAGAACTGAACAAGGGAGAATTAGACCTCAGTGGTTCGTTATTTCTTAACTTTCGTCCCTTAAATAGGATCACGTGGGATTGTTAACTATTGCTTTGACTTATCATGGGTAGCGAATCAAAGAGATTCAATACTTTTTATCTTGGGCAATATTATTGGTCACATGTGATTGCTAAGATTTAATACGAAGAATCGTGTGCAAGTACGCTTGTTTGATTTGCCCCCTTGGGAGGTTCATAAGCTTTATCATACCAAATCTTGCAAGTGGAATTAGTTTCCGGTATGGATAATAATGTTGAACCGTTCCTCGACCAAGGATAAAAGATGTTAATTAATGGAAAGCTATTTCAGTGGCTTGAATTAATTAATGGGCTAGATAATCTTAAACACGGGAAATAATGACCGGGAGCCATATTGACTGTAATATGGGTTAAGATGGATAGTGCAATATTAATTATGTAGTGGGATTAATTAATATTTATGGGTTTGAATTATATTGTGGCTCAATATTAGATATTCAAGGTCCATTAGAAGGTCCAATCTTAATTCTCCTAAAGGCCCCCTGAGTAGCCCAACATATAGTCCAATAACTAAAAAGGTGATTAAAATAAAATAAATATTGTTGCTTAATTGTCCTCTAAATTTTCGAAATTTATGGATAAAAGAGGGAGAAAGATTTTCTTTGAATTTTGTTATGAAATGAAGATATGTATTCTTGGAATACAAGATTATCTCATTAAATTCAAGAAATCTCCCACTTGGTTATTCATGAAGGTATTTCGAAATTTTTGAATAAAATGGGCAAGAAAGATTTTTTTGATTTTCTTGAAAAGATATTATGGAAGATATGTATTTCTTGAAATACAAGAATATCTCATAAATTCAAGAAGATCCAAATCTTGGAATCTTGCAAGACCATTTTTTCGAAAATTCCATAATAATTGAGGAGGTGGAATTTTGTGGAATATTTTAATTATGGGAAAAAGAATATAGGAGATATATTCAAGATTTCTTGGTGATCAAGAAAAGTCTTTTCCCACATTGATTTTCTACTGGAAAATTCGACCACCTCTCTCCTATAAAGAGGGGAGGATTGTTTCATTCCCAAGTACAATTCCATGTGCTGGAAAAATTAGCAAATCCACGAAAGTGATGCAACAAAGTTTATTTTTTTCCTTTTGTTAATTGTTCGCGAGTATCCTTCCACCGGATTGTCGAGCAAGGGCTAAGGGAATACTTGGGAAGTCCTTTTGGTTAGTCCGTCCAACCGAATTCACTGCCATCCCGAGATGTACGTTCACGTAAACCCGTAGATTCCGCATGCGTAGGTTTTACGTGGCTTTTTATATGCATGATATGTTGTTGCAATTATTATTTGAATTAATATAGGATTAATTCATGCTAGTAATAATTAATGAATTAAATTTGTATTTAAATATTCACCCCGAATAGATCTGTGCAACTCATTCCCCAACATAATACACATATTTTATTTTAATTATTATTTCAAACGACTACGATATATAAATTAACTGGTTCATTTTTTTATGTAAAAAATATGTAGCACTTTGTTAAGGTCCTTGATAGTCAAACCAGAAGCAAAAGTATTAGTAGATGACAATTGAATTCGTTCAATCCCCGTGTCACATTAAATTTAATTAATGCTTCTGATTGGCCGAGTTGGGGGGTATGATGTTTCCATCCAATAACATGCCCCTCATTACAGCATTCGTCGAAAGGTGGCACCCTGAGACGAACACTTTTCATATGCCTTTCGGGGAGATGACGATCACACTCCACGACGTCCAGGCTATCCTTGGTAAACTAAGTATAAATATAATTTTTATTGAATTAAATACTAAATGATATTTTATTTTATTATTATTTCATTTTACTAATAAAAAATATAATTACTTTCAATGTAGGCTTTAACATAAATGGCAGAGTCGTCATTGTTCCTGAAGGAGCAGATCGAACTGATCAAGCACTAAAGAGTGCATGCGGTAACAAACCCATAGATCCAAATAAAGGTTATTTTAACAATATAAGAGAAAAGTGTACAGCCACTGACACTGACCTGAGTGATGAATCTATTGCTCGAGGTTACCTGTGGTACATGTTGGGGGCTACACTATTTGTAGATAAAACACGTAACGTAGTTCCCATAAGGTACCTAAAGGTGTTAGGTGATGTGCAAAACACTGTCCCTAATTATGCATGGGGAACCGCCGCGTTGGCTTATTTATATCACCAGCTCGGACAGGCATCAAGATGTGAGACAACACAGATAGGAGTGTGCTTAACACTACTTGAGGTCAAAATTCAATTTCAATAGTAATTAATACATTGTTATCAATTCATTTTTTTTATAATACCAACTCATTGCAATTTTTCAGTGTTGGATATACGAGTACTTCACCGAGTTGTTCAAACGCGGCAAAGCTAGTCGTTATGATCGAACAACCCCACGGGCATTGAAATGGAATAAAAAAATTACATTCGATTCCAGGACAGGGGCTCGGGATCTTCTATATTATCGCAAGTTATTGGATAATTACCCATCAACACATGTATGTTTCTCATTCTCATTCTCATTCTCAATATATTTTAATATAATATACATAATTTATAATTTAAATAGCAAAATGTCTTATAAATATATTTTTCATACATTATACATCATTTGGACTCTGTTCGGCATTTCATCTAATATCCCTCCCGCATCGTTATTCCACGGTTGCGTAAGATTTATGGACTATGCCGAAGGTTATATGCCTAAGAGGGTTGGACGACAATTCGGGAGAGTTCAGCGTATCCCACCAGCACCGATCGATTTTGATAAAAACCGCTCAAGATTGGGTGCTAATGCAAAGGGGTACAAGAAGGTGTATGGAACCCAAACTGCATACTGGCACGAGATGGAGACTCACTACTATCCACTCGAGCACCTTGGTAGGGAAGCAGTAATTCCGAATCAGACCGTGCTGGACTATATGGATTGGTATGAAAAGATTACACATATCAGAGTGTACAACCCTGCGTTTGGCATAAACAATGTAAATGTCAACCCTCGTTCAGCGCATCATATGTTGGGACGCGTTCAACAAGACACGCACTCGTTGATCCAACAAGTTAATCAGCATCCACAATTTCCAGATTTTGTCCATACTGAAATTAACCAAATTCGCCAAGATGCTGGTATACAACAAGTGCATGATCTAACATATTGGGGACAACCTACATATGACCCTGAACAATTCACCCAACCGATGCAGCCTGGTTGGTGGGGCATTTACCCATATTTACAAAACCCGCCCTACAACCCCGACGACGACAATAACATGTAGTCCATTTATATTCATCCTGTAATTTGAATGTTTGATGGGTATTTGTAATAACTTGCTTAAGTTGATAATTAATTATCCATTTTTTTACCTCTTGATGTAAAAATTTTAACTTTTTGCGTTTTTTAGTAATTTAATATAAATAAACTTATATAAAAATCAATAATAATAGACAATTTACTTATCTAAATTTATAAAAACTAATCTATTTGTATATCTTAGTAAAAGATGAGTGCAAAAAAAATAACATCAGAAAATGCCAGCAGTATCGATAACCAGGAAAGACCACCGCCATTGCTGTGGTTGGACAAAGATGGAAGGTAATATCTAATTTTTATGAAAACCTCAACTTTTTTTTTAACATTATATAATTCTAAATATTGACAAACTGCTTGGACACGACAGTTTCATCGCACAGTTTGGATTCTGTGTAAATAACGTGGTACGGGGCATATGCTGCAAGTACCTTGACCCAAAATGGACAAACTGGTCCATGGTACCTTCCGAGTGACGGGAACACATGTGGGCTATATTCGAAGTAAGTTTAATCATGTTTGCATTTTACACGTATTTTTATTTGTAAAACTATATGTATATCTTAATAAAAATTATATTCATTTAATTGCAGGGTAAATTCAGAATTAATGGAGATCCAGTGGATTTCAGAATCGCATTCTTCAATGTTTGTGCAACATTCATGCGTCAAGGATGGAGAAACCCTCAATTATGTGCTGACGGACAGATAAAAAAGAAACCGTGTTTAGATTGAGAAAAAAACATTTAAATTTCATGTATATTTTTATTATTAATCAAGACTGCTTAATATTTTTAGAGTGCGGAATATTATTTGTATCAATACTTATGATTAAAGTGCTTAATATTTTTAGAGTGCTTAATATTATTTTTAGAGTGCGTAATATTATTAATTAATACTAAGTAAGAATTTTAATTAATTAATAACAAATTTAATTAAAAAAATGAAAAAAAAAAAATTTGTCGTCTGCGGCGTGGTAGCGACCACGGTCTCCCGCCCGATCAGGCGTGTGCGACACAACGCCTTTCGATCGCGCCCGGTACACCACCCACAAACAAATCCACGTCCCTCTGATTAGTGTAGAGATAGCATAACTTGGTAAAAACAAAACTTCCTCACGCCACCACCACTCCCTTATTATCAGTCAGGAGAAAATGCAGGATTGGAGAGAGAGAGATTAATAATTTTTACAACAATTTTTTTTTTTGCCACATTTAATTGATGCCCCCAATTAGTATAGAGAGAGAGAGACACACAACAGTTCTCCCCCCAAATTTTAGAGAGAGACTATCAATTATTTTTGTAATAATTAAAATAATACCTCTATTTTTTTTTAATAAAAAATGATATTATTTTTGTAATTTTTATGCATTTTTTACATTTTAATTATAGAACAAAATTGAAAATATTTTATAGTTTTTAAAAAAATATAATTATTTCTTCTTTTTAATAATGACAAAAATAAAAAAATACATATAATATATGCAGTGTTCAGTAAAAAAAATATTGCATATACTTAATTTACATTGTATATGAAAAAAAATATTGCATATAAAAAACACATTGCATATACAAAAAAAAATTGCATACACATGTAATTAACAACTTAATCAAGAAAAAAAATTGCATACGCGCATAAAAAATTACATACACGCGTAAAAACAATTGCATACACGCGTAAAAATTGCATACATGCATCTTCAAGATAATTCACCATTCCTCAATACAGACAAAAGGCAAACACTTAATCAAAACCAAATACCAATCATTGAGTGGCCAAAAATTTATGCAGTTTTCATTCATAAACATAAACTTTTGCACCCATATTTTATAATGTTTTGAGGCTTCCTTGATACACCTAAAGTGCGCACGAGCAGATTCACCCGTCTTCTCGCTCCGCCCAAAACCGTCTTCAACCCGCCACCACCTCAGACCCGCCGTCGCCGTCTGCTCAAAAATCAACAACTACCAAAAAAATCACCAAAAATACCAAAAATCACCAAAAACTCAATACATGTTTTGTTTGAGCAGAATCATCGAATCATCAACATCACCAAAAATTCAAAAAATAGGATTAAGGGAAGCAGCAGCTACTGAGATAGGATTAAAAATCCCAAGAATTAAAAATCCCAGAAATTGAGATTCAAATGAAAATCGTAGATCCACTACAAAAACCCCCCACCACCTCAGTCGACCCACCGCCACACCTCCGCTCGAATCTTTGGCTGCTCTCTTCTTTGCCGCCAAGCGCGTGACTCTCACGCTGTTTCCTTGGTCCGCCATTTCAGAGTACTGAAAATTGGAAGATGTCGGAAAAATAGAGAGGGAGAGAAGGGAGAGAGCGAGGTGAAATGGTTGTGAGAGGGATGAAACTGGTCGGAGTATACAACCACCCCCAGCCGCCACCTTCTCGCCCTCCCCCGTTAACCCTAGTCGCCATCGCCTCGCCCTCCCCTTTAAAAACAACCACCACCGCTGCCGACTCTGTTAAAACACTGAGAGAGAAAGAGTGAGGAGATATGTTTAAATGTGTGGATAGAGAGAGAGAAAAGAGTAGAGAGAGAAAAGATAGAAAAAAAGATGTGATTGAAAGAGTGGAGAGAAAGGGCCGGTTGAAAAAATATAGTGGGAGGTGTGCGATTTTTTTTAATAGAATGTAAATATAATTTATTTTGGAGGTATTATAGTCAATTTTTTGTACCTCATTGCTTTTTTTAAAGTAGATTGTACCCCCTTGCTAGAGGGGGTTTGTTTTGTGTACCTCACTACAATTTCCCCATTAATTAGTTAAGGTGGGCCGATAGTGACACAAAACCAACACTATTATACATAGGTTTAATTTGTGTATATTATTTGCATTACAATTTAGATAAAATCACATGTATATTTTTTGAGGCACACTTGCATGAGACCGTCTTATGGTGAGATGGGGGATAAGTTAGGCATTGACGCTCTAACACTTTGGAAGGAGTGAGTGTAATTTGTGATAGGTTGTACCCCGTCTCATATGAGTTTTTGTCATATTTTTTTGGTAAATATACCATCTGAATAAATACGAAAATGTCTATCCATCTACATTCACAAAATATTTTCAAAGATAGAGATCCATAATGGTCTAGACAAAAAACTTTTCTGAATTAAGTTTATACTGAATTCTATTTCTTCAAATATTACGATTATAAATACGCAATATTATTGTTATGTATCAAATAATATTATTTTTATGCTTATTAGCTATCACAATTTTAAAAATAAAACACATAAACATAATATTGATATTGATAGTGTATATGCGTACATTGATAAAGTTCATTTGAACATGGGTTCACCGATCTTTTCATCTCTTATATCTTTTACTAGAAAGTTAACATAAAATCTCACACTTTTTCTTATAATATGAGAAGTTTATGTCTCCTTCTGTTTTAATTAGTGCTTTCCATCAATTTAACAAGTGACCTAAGATTCTATGATTTCAAAACTTTAATAATGGCAGCAGATTATTGGGTCACATTTTTGTATTATCTCCACCAACTTACTTAACCATCTCACTCATCCTCGCCCGTTAACCATATTATTTGTCCAAATAAAACATGGCCATGAAATTTAGTGTACTAGTGTTACTGCTGGCGGTACAACTCTGCCTTGCCGTCAATAGATCAAACATGGTGCAGGAGGAGAGAACTGCCGTGGCGCCGGCGCCGGTGACGAGCTCCGCCGCAGCACCGGGCGTGGGGGAGATGAAAAACCACCACACGATTCCGAGACACTCTTGGGATAGCAGCCAAGATGGAGACGAAGATGCAGATAAAGATGGTGGTACCTCCACGTACAACCATGACTAATTCATTCTGAGGCACTATATATCGGAATAACAATATGAATATTCCGAAGAACGTTAGAAAAAGCTACCTGCAATTTGTACATGTTTTTTAAGCTCTTCTTTAGTATATAGTGTAATTTCTTGCTCGTGATCTTTGTGAGTTTTATACTTTCAGTCATGTTTTGCGTTAAAATTTTGTCAATTAACATGTGACTTGTGTTAAAAGTAACGGATTGAATATATATTCAAATTGGAGAACCTTTTGTTTGGATATATAATTAGAGTATTTGTGAATTCATGATTAATCATGATGAGTTGAGCTCAAAAGAAATTGATATATGGTTTGGTCTTCAATTTGCTTATGACCCGTTTCATATTATGCTTCAATTTTCTTCAATTTGTTAATTTTCGGGCCCATATTGCATCATGAACTCTATTTATTATTTGATAAATTTTTATATGAATTGTTTAATGTTCTGAGATTTATCCAAAAGTTATGTGTCTTGCTCATGCTCTTAGGCGCTGCACTTGGCTTGAATCTTTCATTTTGATCCATTAATAAATTCTAACTCATTTCAAGTGAAAATAGTTTTTAAAATTGTATGTCCTTGTTCATAGACGTAGACGATGAAATTTGGGAGACTACTAATAGGTACATTTTAGGATTGTAATTTATTGATACGTACAAAATGGTTGCATATACGTAGGTACATTTGCACTTTCTCGTGCAATTTTGGCTATATTTGTATCTATTAGTGCCCCCGCTAGTGGATTTTGGGTTTACGGTCCTGATTAGTGGGTCGGTTGGTATGATATTAATCTTATTAAAAAAAAAAAGCATAAAAATTTTGTACTTATTAATTATTTTTTTTATTCGCTTTCTTATTTTTTTTTCTTGTATCACTATTATCCGGTTATTAGAAAAAGGAGAAAGGAGGACACTTAAAAGTTGGATATGCCTATTTAAATTGAACAAAAATCTTGTAGGATTGTATAAATTGACAAAAGTTTCCCTTTCTTCATAAAATACACTCATTATTTACAGCAAAATATTTTTTATGTTATCTTCTGATTCTTATAATGAGAGTGGGGACATGTGAGAGTCTGAGACCATGAGTACTCACATACTGGGCTTACTGGCTAATGCATAGTAAAGGGTTGTGGGCCATCACTGCAGCCCATTTACCAGAAGGCCCACGATAGACACATAAGCCCACAAAATTTAGGGGTTTTTATTTTGAGAAAATCTTTTTGGCAGAGTGTGTGTGAGGATCCTGAAAAATTCTAAAAAAAGTGTACTTTTTTACACACTTATTTACCCTTTTAACTTTTATTCATTTTACTCACTCATTATGTTAGTCCAAGAGTCAAATCAACTAATACCTTTTCTATCTGCAATTAATACGCTTAGCATAGATTATCAGAAAATTAACAACACAAACGAACAAGAACGCAACAACGGTTTTACGTGGTTCGATTAAGTTGATCTACATCCACGGAGGATCATGGACGATTTCACTATCACTTAATCAAAGAATACAAGATACAATCCGCTCAACTCCAGAGCATTCACCAAGTTCTAATCAATGTGATTATGAACTTTGAATCCCTAATCGAACTATGTTCTCTCAATGATTCCCGAATGACTTCTCTCTCTAATATCTCTTTATAAAGTTTACAAGTGTAGCTGCTATTGAATCAATGACTAAACACCACTATATATAGAACCCAAACCCCCTAACAACCTGTAACAGAATCCGGCGCGTGTAACTGCTTTGTATCTCTCCGTCGCCCGCTTTTAATACGGTCACTAACAAACTCAGAGCTTCTTTCCATTCTGAGAAACTCAGTAGACTTTTCCGTCCTGAACCATTCAGCAGGTTTCACCACCCTGAACCACTCAGCAGACTTTTACCATCCTGAAGTATTCAGTAGACCTGAAAAACTCAGTAACATTTGTCCATCTTGAAGAACTCAGTGGACCTGAGCAACTCTCTTGAACCCGTCAGTGCTGAAAAGTAACTCCACAGTATTAGCTTTGGTCCTGAACATTATTAGTATGACTTTATTTCATAGATATTGCATTTACATCATCACATTACTTGGTGAATTATGACCATCTCACAAAGAAGTGTCTCTCATGACTTTGATTAGCTCGATTTTAAAAGATGAGGATCCATTTGAAGATTAAAGTATGAACCTATAGATTAGTACATTAGTGGTGTAAATTTTAATGAAAAAAGGTAAATATTTATATTTACACATAATTTAATACTTAAAAGGCAGTGCTGGAAGCCTGGAGGACCCTACAAACCTGATAAATCCGAAGCAAAGAAAGACTTGCAATTTCTTTTTCACATAGAAAGTGGGAGGAGGTCCTACCAGCAGGAGTAAAGGTCAAGAATCAGGACCTACTTATGAAACACAGTCAAAATTTTGTCTCCATTTGAACCCACGTTCTACCCAAAATCGGCCTCCACCATCCATTTTATACTCAATTTTATTGAAAAAAGCATATAATTTAATGAAATTATATGAGCTTTAATCGAGGAGGTTGAAAAACGTTGGAGATAAAGTGATTGATACAAGCATGGATCATGTATCCTTATTCAAAGATACCCAACCCGGACCACCATTTTTTAAGGCTTAAATCACTCTAGTTTGCATTGATAAGTATGTTTTTGCCTAAAAATGTTGGATTATTATGTAACTCAGGACACAGAAGATGCTTTGAACGATGTATTTTTTAAGTTGAACATTTATTTACAAACTTTCCCATTCTAGGCCCAACCGTCAGCAGTTAAAGGCTAAAGAGGAGGAAAAAAGAAAGCATGCTACTCCAACTTTAGGAAGCGTAGGAGAAAAAAATATGCATGCAGCTTTTGGAATCTAATTTATCCCACAAAATTTGCTTTAATTGCAATTGGACCAAAGTTGCCATGCAAAATATCAAAATTTATTAAAGATTCCGATTAGAGGAGGACCCAGTGTGTGCATAGAATTAAAAACATAGGTGTAAACCTAAAAATTTATTGAATTTTGAATATTTGTCATCATTATTTATTGTCAAATTCTTTTGTTCACCATTTGCACCAATTTTGATTTGGTGCAATTGGATTTCAATTAAGTTTTTTTTTTTTGCCCAACCCGAGTGATTCATGGTTCACTCGGCCCGAGTGGTTCATGGTTCACCCGGCTCGAATAGGTCATTATTTAAGGTTCATTATTTAGTATTTAGGGTGTAGATGGTTCATCCAAATTAAAATTGAATTCAATTGCACCAATTACACTTGGTGCGCACAAGTGTCACTCTTATTTGTTAGACCAGATCGATAAAACAGGTCCTCATTTATGGTAAAATATTATATGCATCTTGTGCACCATACATTATTATTATTATTATTACTAGTAAAAGTTAACCTAAAAATGACTAATTTTACCAACAATTGTAGCAGTGATGTACTTAAGGTGTACACAATACCTTCACCCAATTTTCTGAACTTCATAAGGTTAAAATTAGAGTCGCCACTCCTTCCATTGTAATTAAAAATGCAGAATACTTTTTATTTTTTTAATATTTTTAATTTAATTTAATAATGATTAACGGAGAGACATGTTCAAGCAAAATTTCCCGGTAAGCTCGATTTAAGGCAGCTTTAACCACGCTTGAGCTAATTGCGGAATTAAAGAGCAGAAAATAGAAAGAGAGATATTAGCAGGAATAAAAGCAGATATTAGGTTCTGAATCAATCTGAAAGTAGAAAACAGGATGCTAATGTCCCATTAACAGTTAGTTTATATATATTTAATGTGCAATAAATTTTATATTGAAATAGGCCTGAAATCATGGGCTGTAAACTTTGAATACTCTGTGGCCCACGCTCATTTAATTATAGATATTATAGAGCCTTCCAATCCAGTTACGTGAGAAAAATGGATCAAATGGAAGACTTCAACCCAAGAAAAGAATCCGTTGCATGCTCGGTTATTTTATCAGTGATTGGTAAAATTAGTTATAAGAAAAAATAATACTTTACCCTAAATGAGCCAATTAGAGTTTTCTTCCCTTTATAATTTATTGGATGCCATGTTCTAACAGTCCTCTGGTTTTCTATTTTCTAGAAAGTCTATTTATCATTTTGTATACTAATATTTCTCTGATAATATATACATCTCGCAAGTGTAAAATAGTAAGCATTAACTCGAGACACCAACGTGATTAGCAGTGATATTTTTGCTCATTTGTCATTTATATCAAGTTTCTTGTCAAATGCGTGTGAATGCTTAGAAAAAAAAATCTTATCTTGCACGAATATATCAAAAGGTACATTAGTGTATTTTTTTAAATCATTCTCCAAGTTATTTATTTCCTCATCATATATTCTTAATTTATTGAAGTCAATGTTGTAAACAAGCGTATGGGTCAGTTTATACATAATTTTATTTGGCTTAAAATTGAGAATAGCTAGTGAATGATGTGTTATGTTTTTCCGAATTAGTCGATCATTAAATCAAATACCAAGTTATCAAAAAGATATTTAAAACAACACATATTTATTTATAATATGCTGTTATTAAATGAATTTTTTAATTCGTGTGAAATATATTTAAACAACGAATAAAGTGGGTCGGAAGAAGGGGTAATAATAGTAAATTACACTCATTTAAAAAAGCACAAAGTTATGTCATAATATCAACTGTAATTATTACATTTTCTTTCATATCTGGTCACACAATTTCGTCCATATTTAATTACGTCATTATTTCACTTACTTCATTAACAAGCCACAATTCATTTTAATTACTCTGTCTGGTTAATTAAATAGACTAAAGCAGAAAAAAGATTTAAAAGAAGAAATTATGGTGTGTCCCGCTCTCCCACTCCCACTGCTACACCCCTATATTTTTCAGGCCTTTTCAACACAAAAGATTCTTTTGCAACGATTATAAATTATGAGTTAGACGAATTTAGCGTGCGAGTAGAAAGAATGGCTACCACTATTCAACACTCACTTACTTACCATTGAGCCCTTCAATTCAAAGCTTCGAAATCCGTGAAAACATGACCACATTGCTTTACTAAACCAATGTACCACCATTCTTGACAATAGAAATTAAAGTACAAGTGAGTGAAGCACGAAATTGTCTTGGTCATGGCAGTGGTGTGTAGGAGCTGCATTGTGTTTGTGTTGGTAGTGTCTTCATTTTTTCAAGTGGGATATGCATATGCAATGGTCAACCTCACTCTCCCTGGTCAACACCCCCACCCTGAACACATTGCTCAAGATGTTCACAGGCAAGATAAATTGCTCTATATATGCTCTTTAATTTTCTTTTTTCTGGTGATTAAAATCTTGAATCATTCACTTGCATTTTGGATTCTCTTGAGATTTATACCTTTTACGTGTCATTCTCATTCATTGTAGTACTAGTACATATTGTAACACAAAATGCCAACCATTTTGGATTTTATGTATCTATAAATTACAATGCTTGAAAATAGTAGTTTAACAGCAAACTTACTTAATATTGACATCCAAGATAAGATCTTTTTCTTTTTTTTTTATGTGATTTGTGAGTTATAAGTTGAAAAAACAGGGGATTTGTCTAGACAATGCAATTCTCAATTTCCCTGTTTTTGTCTACAGTAACTTTCTTGCAGTCAATGCCTTGTTACACTGCATTTTTGTTTAATTTGTTCTGGTTTCATGTTTGAGATTTTCTTTAGAGGTACAGTTTCTGTTTTTTAGATGGATAGAGGAGAGAGAAAGATATGTGCTTGCTTTTACTCTTGTTCTTGTAGCCTGAAAATGACCCTACCTCATCATTTCAGTTTTCTGTTGACTGTCGTGGCATCCTATGTCTGCTTCTTTTCATAAATCCACCAATGCCCTAAATTATAATTATATATTCTATTTACATTTCGTGTTTTTTGTAATCCTTTTAATACAAGTTGTGTATTAAATAAGAGCAGAAGAGTGGGGGAAATAGTAGCTTTTTCAATTTATTGCACGTCTTTAATACTTTCACTTAAATATTATTTTGAGTCATTTTTACCTGTACGTGATGTGACGCATCGTATATAGAATTAAAAAATATTTTTTATTAAGAATGAATGAAAACAAGTTTGTTAGAAACAAAGGATAACGATTCAAAACTGGGGCTAACAGGGGTCTAACAGATTTTTACCAATACACACACAAATGCAACGGAAGAATTTCGTATAAAGATACGAATTTTGGTTGAGTTTCTTATACCCTGTTTCTGTGGAATGAAAACTTTTGCTTTTATGATTAAAAAAATTATAAATATCCATTTTTTAGTTGAGCTTCAATATAAATTTCATTTATAAAATGTCCCAATTCAAAATTCGGATATTATTTTTACTTTTATCTCAATTGAAGACCCAATAATTTCATTTTTTTTTTCGATTCAAGTCACAGGTCACGACAAGAAAGCATTATACTCTTGCAATTTTTATCATCTTCCATGATTTTACTTTTAAAATATAATTTTTTTTAAAAATTGAGCCACTAAATAATAAATATTACCTACCCAAGACAAAATTTGTAACATTTTCATTCATCATCCAACCATGCAGAAAAGTGAAGATGTCAGTGTCAAGAAGAGAAACGCTGTCCATCAGCAGCAACGACCAAACGTCGACGTGCCTGACCGGCAACCCAATCGACGACTGCTGGCGCTGCGACCCCAACTGGCAGCTGAACCGGCAGCACCTAGCCGACTGCGGCATTGGCTTCGGCCAGTACGCACTCGGCGGGAAAGGCGGGCGCTACTACGTGGTGACGGACTCGTCCGACCAGGACCCGGTGACCCCGAAACCGGGCACCCTCCGGTATGCGGTCATCCAGACGGAGCCCCTCTGGATCGTGTTCGCCTCCAACATGCTCATCCAGCTCTCCCAGGAGCTCATCTTCAATTCCCACAAGACCCTGGATGGGCGCGGGGCCCACGTCCACGTCATCGGGGGAGGGTGCATAACGCTGCAGTATATAAGCAACGTCATCATTCACAACATCCATATCCATCATTGCTATGAATCTGGTAACACTAATGTGAGATCCAGCCCGAGCCATTATGGGCACCGGGGCAAGTCGGATGGGGACGGGGTTTCCATATTTGGGGCGCGGGATATATGGATCGATCACTGCTCGTTGTCGCATTGCAAGGACGGGTTGATCGACGTGGTGATGGGGTCGACGGGGATTACTATTTCGAATAACCATTTTTCGCATCATAACGAGGTGATGCTTTTGGGGCACAGCGACGATTACTTGCCCGATTCGGGAATGCAGGTGACGATTGCGTTTAACCATTTCGGGAAGAAGCTGATACAGAGGATGCCGAGGTGCAGGAGAGGGTACATCCATGTTGTTAATAATGATTTCACCAGATGGGAAATGTATGCCATTGGTGGCAGTGGGAATCCCACCATTAATAGCCAGGGGAATCGGTATATCGCCCCCTATGATCGCAATGCTAAGGAGATTACGAAACGGGTCGACACGTCGGAGGGGGAGTGGAGGGGCTGGAATTGGAGGAGTGAAGGAGATCAGTTGGTGAACGGGGCATACTTTGTGGCCTCTGGACAAGGTGTGCAACTCAAATATGACAAGGCTTATAGTGTCGACCCTAAATCTGCTGCTTATATTGACCAACTTACCCTCAATGCTGGTGTTCTTGGCAGCAGGTCCTTTTTCCTCTTTTTCTTATAAAAAAAATATATGTATTCGTGGAATAGTTTTGCAATTAAGATGCCAAAAGTGCAATGACAAATTTATTTTGGTAGTAATTAATTTTATTTTATTTCTGTGTGTTTTAGGAGTAACAATTTGGGGAAGTGGACGTCGGGAAATAACGGCTCAGGGACGGATCTTGATGCGAATTCAGGCATACTCGAGGACTACGATGAATATTCGGGGAGCCAGAGGGCATATGCTTCTGTTGATTTTATTATTATGAGTATCACCTCTCTAACAGCCTTTTTAGTCTGTTTGTTTCAAGTATGAAGAAATGGCTGGAAGAAGACTGAAAATGTGGTTTTCTCGCAATCTTTTTACTTGTTAGTTTACATCAGAAATGTTGATGTTATCGGATTTTCAAGAACATTTTTCTCCCAAAGGGACATTATGGCTCTGAAATTAACATGAATGAAAAGCATTGATTAGCCATATATCAAAGTGGTGGTTAATTGAATTAAATTCTTGTGCAAATGCTTAAAGATAGTTTGAAACTATAACAATCCACAGATATGTTGGAGTTCAATTTCATATTCTTTGGGGTCATGAAAAATTGTTGTGACTAGTTGAATTTAGTATAGATGTTGTCTCCCACCTCATAGTTTGTTTACCAAAAGACAAACATTATCTTGAACTTTATGAGTTATGAATCAACTTAACCATGGAGATAACAAAAGCCTAAGTAATATATTTAGTTGCAATAATTGCTACAATCCCACTAGTGTTGTCCTAATATGCATTGTAAGCAATATCACCCCACTTGAGAGAAAAGAGTCACTAAAATGTCACCTTTTTGTATAAACATAGTTTCTGTCATGAAAAAATCAGATCAATTTATTCAGGAAGTTTGAGATATTTATAAAATCAGCTTGATTAGTTTGATGGGGTTTTCTCTCAATTTAATCAGAGTATATTTCATCGCAAACTCTCCGATGAGTAAGTTTCATAGTATGAAACTGAATCCATTCAGTATTACCATATCATTCATTTAGTAATACCACTACTTTTATAAACTAATACTATAACATTTTACACACACAAATACGCCGAGTTGTGCGTTGTATCAATTTATATAAGCAATGATATATCACAACAACAACAAAAAAGAAGAATTGTTAACGAAATTTTCATACAAAAATAATTTGGTCCTTAAAAAGTGGGGATTGGAAAATTACCTATGAATTACATTTTCTAGGCAAAATTGCCTATGAATAAAAATGTCGTATGATTGGGAAATTTTAAAGGCAAGTCAAAAAACTATTTAAGAAGGATATTATTTTTTTTTGAAAATTTTGTAGGTATATTGAAAAATTTCACAGACAAATTACTACTTTCTTGTAGTGTATTATTGAATGAATATTTTTTTGTATTACTAAATGAAAATTTCATACACTAGAGACTGAATTATATTTCATTTAGGGCACCCTACTAGTTAACAAGAGATGGAAAAAATCAAATAATATAATTTACAATGCAGATCATGTTTCATATTTTTCTGGGCAATTGCATTATGGAAATTAAGCAGTATATATTAGTTTCATTTTTTCTTCAGTGCAATATTCTGTGTTTAACATTATTGTACATTTACATATTTACAACACCATCCATAACATTGTCTGTTTTTTAACATTATTGTACATTTACATACTTGCAACACCACCACATAACATTGTCTGTTTTTAACAGTATTGATTAAACAACACCACCAATAATATTATCTTCTTTTAAACTCTTTAATGATCATAACTCCAATCTCATTACCCATCCCAGAGAGAAATATCCCATATACTGCTGGTATTGCAATCTCCAGATATCCATTCCGGACTGTAAATATCGTAGTTCCATGACTCGTCTTTAGGGTCCGTTTTACGTAGATCAGGAGGCCAGTTCGACATCCACTCCGTCAGTCTAGTTTCGTAAGGCGATGATGTCAGATCAACTACACCATCATTGATCAAGAACCATTCATCGTTGATCGAACATGGACTGCTCGTCTCACATTCCGACCTCAACGAAGCTCCACTTCCCGAATTATTCGCATTTCCAATGAAACATTCTGTGCAGTGTGCATGAAAACTCCTAAATTCAACTTACATTGCTTTTAACTAATGCTCAGAAGTTAAACAAGAAAATTTTTTGTTCAAAATTTACCTTTCTCCAAATCAAGATTTTTTTTCTTCTTCAAGTAGCTTCTCCAATAGTTCTTGATCTCATTATCTGTTCTTCCCGGCAATCTCCGCGCAATCTTAGACCATCTAATAAATACATAATACACACCTCATTTAATTCCTCACTGTAACAACCGCTTCATGTATGAATTGTGATACTTCTTCTTGTTTTTTCTAAATACTCATTTCAAGAGTACTATCACAAAAACTTACAGAAATATAACGTCTCATGCATGAAACTGTCTCGTATAAGTTTTTGCGTTTATCAGATCATGCATGATTACCTGTTTCCCCATTTCTCATGAAGCTTGACAATAATTCGCTCTTCGTCTGCAGAAATATTACCGTGTTTTAGATTGGGACGGAGGTAGTTCATCCATCGTAATCTACAACTCTTTCCACTCCTCCTTAGACCTACACAAAACACAATGAAATAACTTAATCCTTAAAATTTTTGGCTTAATTTTTCCATTTTTTTTAAGATATAGTATTATCTTTCATGAAAAAAATTAAACCTGATGATTTGGCCAATGCATCCCATCTTCTATCCCCCAACAAAGCAACAGCAGCAGCCAGTTGATCGTCCTCTTCTTCGAGCCAAGGGCCTTTTCGTAATTCAACTTCCTCCATATATAACTAGTATTAAAATTGCTTCAAACGTCAGTTAAATCAGTTGAGATATTTATACTCGTAAAAGTTGCCAAACAGGGAATTAAAGAAGGAAAAGCAAAATGACCAGAATATGTTACGCACATTAGCACAGTAGGTGGACCATTAATTAAGATAATATACGATGATCAAATTCTACGAATCCATTCTCTTTTATATCTGAATTCTTCAATTATTTATACCCAAAACACACATGTACATCTTATCTGTTTCATCTGTTTATAGATATCTTTTTTGTCCCATTTCGACTATACCAAAACCAGTGCACTCATAATGTCCATCTAAGCAGATATAAAGGTAGGAATGGTGCTTAAATTTAAAATATAATTATATATATATATATATATATATATTTTAGAGGGCACCTAACCTTTAAAATCATAGTTATGTTGAAGTTTAGGACTCCTAAAAATAACTCTGGCCTTAGCTAATGACTGAAGCCAGCAAATTATTTTTTTTAAAAAAATTTGCTGGCCCTTTTGGAACTCAAATGATAATATTGACAATAGTCATCTATTTAACCAATAACTTGACATTTAATCTATAATTTATTATCATAAATATAAGTATATCAAATTAAACTTATAAATTTGAGTAAAATTATGTTTGGAAATATATCAAGTATAATTTTATTGGAATATGATAATTTTTTCTAATTTCTAATTTATAGTATATATTAAGCTCATAGACATTAATAAATTCAATAAATTATATTTAGATACTTCTCATACCCATTTTAATCAATTATAATATAATTTTCTGATAAAAAAATTTCAATAAATTATGTTCGTCTCCGCTCGATAATAAACAGGCAACATTCGAACTATCAAAATTTTCATCTCAACTTAGTTCGATTACAACATTAATTTCTGATATCAATTAGGACAATATCACCCTTCCATTCAGAAAATTTATTCAAGAATATGGTAAAACAACTCTTCTGGAGTGCCACAGGAAGACAACTCTCCGAAGTAAAGGATTTAAAAAGAAAAAAAAAACAGTTCAGCTTATCTAACAACAAAATGAACACTAAATAAGATCGTGTATTATGAGCTAAAGTATTTAACTGTATCCTCTTAAATATAACCGCTGTTTGGCTGAACTCTTCAATGTACATAATTCCAGATTGTTACAACACAACTTTGGACAGGAAAAATGGGACACATTCAGATTATAAGAGAGAGAGAGAGAGAGATTGCCATCTACTTCTCAAAAGTCCAATGGGAAATATGAGGAGAAACTGTAGCGGGAGGCTTGAGCAACTCCGAAATCACGCTAGCGATCAATAAATGATTTGTTCATAAGATCTACTGCTGAATCCATGAACTGCCATCACAATTAAAAGAAGAAAAAAAAGACTGATTAATCAAGACACGTTCTTGAAGCTATCCATAATATCAACAAGAGAAGTTGTGATCGCACCAAGGCAAGGGAATTTGACATAAGTTAGATGAGCTTGATCACACAATTTGGTCACACACAATAAATAATTAACCAAATATTTTGTAGTATTTCATTTATTGAATAGTAAATTCTAAAAAAAAAGAAAAAAGAATGGAACTTACCCTGCCAATTGATTGGAGTTCCCGCCCTACTGGTTCCATAAACTTCAAATCCACCTCAATAGGCCAGACCTGCAAATATGACAGCAACGGTTGTTTACAAACTAAAACCAGAGGGGGAGAGATGAGAGAAGAATGAGATTTTAATATATGATATAAGAATGCAGTCAAACAAACAACTTTACATGCTTCAACAAAATCACAAATATATCTTACGACCGGATGTATGAGTTCTACTGGACACGAAATGCATAAAATGCACCAAATTGTTTAAACTTCAAATCCATTACGAATGATTTCCACAACCAAGAGTTCCTAGACATTTCTTATGCATCCAAATCTTCCCACAAACAGAAAGGAACATACTTTTGCAGAACGAGCAGATTTCAACTCCCAATTATGCAAAATTTCATATTACAATAAACCTTTCACATTTCTTCTCCCAAATCATAACTTAACACATTTATGTTTTTCAATACAGATTCTTACACACATTAATCTTTTGAAATTTACCCCACCCCAAGAAACTCTCCAAAAAAAACAATCCATACACAGCCCTAATTTCATATGCATATAAATAGAAAGAGAGGCATAGAAATATTGCTACCATGCCATCCAAAGATATTTTTTCGTCCAACCAGGCTTCCTAAAGTTTGCATTCACTAATTAAAAAAGCAGTCATATTCAATACTAAATTGTTTAACAAGGTGCTGCGTCATACTCACTCCCGTTCACACATAAATCAAATATCAGTACTCATATCAAAACATTATCCATATTATTACAACTGCAAATAAGAAACACTACAATAGAAGTAAAGTCATATATATTAACCCTTTATGCATAATATAACCACCATAATTAAATAATTAAAGTAGCAAATCTTCGGTATTTGATATACTGCAATCTCATGTAGATCGTACTTGTGCATTGCGTACGCAATATGAACAATAAACCGAGTTACTCTTAATATAATCTAGTATATATATAGAAAGATGCCTTATTTGCACAAAAATAAACAAAATGGCAAATGCAGTGAACAGATCGATGAAAGGCAGACTGAGACACCTTTAGACCAAGTAATTTGATGGGTGTAGTTTGTCCAGGAACAATGCAGTCTGGCCCTGCAGCTTCAACCACAGCCTCTTTCCCTAGTCCACTCCCTATCGGATCGTCATGCTGAAATATGACCATTCAAACCACAGAAGGTTAACACCCCACGAGAAAGTACATTAATTTCGAGACTATCAAGGTTTACGATTGTGCTCCCAAGTCCCAACTAGGAAAAGTCCAGAGAAACCTTATCAAATGTGAAAACATTGGAAATTTATAAACAGATGGACATATGGATTGCAATACTACATCACAAGTTAAATATTTGGCTATACTCAAGAGAAAACACACACACACACACACACACACAAAGCCACATGAGCAAAAACTACAAATGCATCCAATAACCAACAAAGCGACTGTCTTTACATAGGAAAACAAGAAACCCACATAAATAAGGCATGCATTAAACATGTAAACCATAAAAGCCCATAAAAGAAAACAAAAACCGTAAAAATAAGTGATGATTTATAAATTTAACCAATAATTAAACAAGTACGAACCTTCATAACAGAGAGGGCATAATTAGAATAAGGATTGTGAGGGATGCGAAGAACGGGGGAGTGATGAATTTTAGGAATAGGTTTTACAGCAGAGGACGCTCGCCATGGGACATCTTTTTGAAGAGCAGCTCCTCCTTTCTTTGACATTTGTTTCGAATATAATGTTCAGTCGATAGTTATCGCCGATTATGCCCTATTTATATACTGATTGAACAAATGGTGGTGTAGAATTTTGGATTATGATTTTAGAGTGGAGAATTTGTGATGAGTTATATTCGATAATTTCGTGTTGAAGATAAGAATTTGGATTATTTTGTAGGAGGAGAGACTGCCAGTGATTTTGGAAGAAACCTATGTCGTGTTTGGGATAAATTGCGATTTAGGTCTTATCTTAATTAATACTCTGTGCTTGTTTATCCAAAGGTTAGCGGGCCAAAAAATTTGGGCTGTTAATTGAATTGGGTCGATACATTTAATTTCAGGAGTTTCTTTGTGAAAGTTCTAATTCGAACCCATAACAAAAAAAAAATTAAAAGTACTTGAGTTAAGAGGTTGCTAGCTAATACCCAAAAAAGAAAAAAAAAAAAAAACAGAATGCATCAGGAATAAGTTGCCGAAAAATGGTAATGTAAATTTTAAAAAAAAAAACTCATAATGAAATTTAAAAAATATAAAAATTTCATATTTTTTTTGCAATTAGTCAGTGAATAAAATATTAATGTACGTCAAAGTTAATTAATTCTTTTTTTTTGTTTTAAAGAAAAAGTTATTTAATTTCTAGATCCTTCAAAGAATGAATTCAGAATTTGAAAAGAAGAGCATCTCCTACCATGCATTTGCAGCTTAAATTTATGGGTGGGGGTGGGGGTGGGAGTTTCTTTTTTCCCAAAACTTTGCCCCTTTTTAATTTTGATATTATTGATTTTTACATTTTGATTTTCATTCTGTAATTTATATATTTTAGACCTTTTGATCATCTTAACTTTTAAATTTTGATATTCGTCATATAATTTACACATTTTTACCATTTTTTTGTTTGAGAAAAACTCATTGAGACTTTCTCATATATGAAACGGGGAATAAACTTGCATAAATTAACAATCATCCCTTTCAAAGTGTTAAAACATCATATTCAAATTAAGTTTCATGTCACATAAGTGCGCCTCTTTTAATTTTGATTCATGTAATTATAGGACAAAAATAAAAAATTAAAAGTTAATAGGATCAAGAATTTAAAAGTGTGTAAATTACAGGATAAAAAATAAAATTTAAAAGTCACCAATATTAAAATTGAAAAGTGACAAAGTTATAGTTGGAAAAAAAAACAATTTCCCAAAGTTGATTAATTTTTAGATCCTTCAAAGAAAGAATTTAGAATTTGAAAAGAAGAGCCTCCTCCTACCATGCATTTGCATCTTAAATTTACCGTTCAATTGCAAGTAGTGAACGTAGACAACTACGTGACTTGTCCAAGAACAATGCCCCATCTGGCCATCGAGCAAAACTTATTAAATTTTGCATTAGGCCAAGGCTTGTTATAAATGGACATGGGTTTTCGGGCTTTTTATTCAAGCCCAATCTACGGCTATCATCTGGTGCATAAGACTTGTTTGGTTTAACGGGAATAATCATTCTTCATTCTTTCTTTTTTTCCCCTCCGATTCTTAAAACCCAGGTTCAAATTTCACACGGCTATTATTGGGAGATGATGACCTTCTTATCCTCCGTTTGAGTGCGAATGCCGTATCTTATAGTATTGACAAACACTCGTATGAGACGGTCTCATGCGAAACGAGGTACAATTAATCTAGCACAAATCAACACCAATTCTACCAAAGTGTTAAAGCGTCAATTCTCAAACTATGTCCCGTCTCACCCAAGTGTGCCTCAATAGTAGTGTGAAAATTTGTTCATTTCTCTCAAAAAAAAATTGTGAAAGAGGGATGATTCGCATTATCATATTATATATTGTTCATGAAAGCAACGTGAGATTAAAAATATCTTCTTTCATTCTGTTGTAAAACTAACATATTAGTCATATTGTTTGTTTTTTTTTAATTGTATAGATCTTATTCATAAATTTAAGATTCGTGAACTCTAATTAATGATTCTACCTAATAAATCTTAAATGGATGATCATAATGTACAAATTTTGTTATATTTTTTTTATAAATTGGTCAAAAACGGAATTGGTGAACCAAATTAATTCCCACATATATTACTCTTGCTTGATACATGCAACATATGATAGATATATACCTTGGAAATAGTTGTCGTATAGTTAAATTCCTCTGTATAAGTATAATTTACGGATAGCTTGGGGAAAAAATTGAACTACCGTCCAATTTAGCAGGGAAATAATCTGATGTATGTGCATTAATTCTTTCAACTTTGATATGCAAGGAATACAAAGGAGAGTGTATACATGTATACATTGCATAGTAATTGCAGATTTAGTTGGGCTCTTGAAAAGTAGCTGAATTATTTAAAAGTTGGCTCAATCCTAAATAATTAGTTAGATTGAGTGGTTTATTCATTACCATTAAATTTAACCTTTCAAATTTCACTATTTTGTAAATTGATATTAATACTATTACTATATAAATTGATATTTATATCATTTAATGTTACATTCAAGTTATAAATGTAGCGATATTAATTGATAAGTGTTATAGTATTAGTTTATAAGTGTAATGATATAAATTTCATATTATGAACAATTTTCACCGAAAACCCTCTCGTTATGAACATACTTATATTTTTTAGAGATATTTAACGAAAAAACATTAATGAATATTAGTGTAAATATAAAATATCTAAATTTTATTATTAAACACATAACTGTTGAATTATATATTTTGTCCCCCCGGGTTAGTCATCCTGACTCAGCCGCTGTGTATGTGCGTTCAATAATCCACCCATTATTTCCAACTTTACAAATATTGAACCGTGACGATATTATGTTCTCTCATCCAATTCCTATAGGACAAACTAGATACAATAATTATTTAGGACCACATCAATCCCACGACAATTCACATTAAATTGCGTGTCTTCATAACATGTGGTCGACACCAGCTTACAGACAAGAAAGTTTCAACGATTTCGACGTCGTTTTACTTTTGGGGGAGTTAATTGAAGGAAGGATAATTAACTACAGTAGTTTGAATCGAGTGACCAATTAATGTTGAAGTTGAACTGTGGTCCTTTCATACACGTGCTTACTCCATTTTCTATTATATCTACATGTTTTTATATGTACTAGAGTGAAATATTAACTTAATAAGATTCAAGATGCATACTTTGCAACATCATAAGATAATATGAAGAATTTTACAATGCATGTATCATATATATATATATATCAAGCTCACAAAATGGCTTAATTAATCAACCATAACCGATATCCAATTTCGTTACATTTCTTATTCTAAAATAGCACAAACCCGAAGCTTAACTGGATCAGTCCATTTCCGTAATCTCTTGCTCTCTAAACTTGCTATAAATATCCCCTCTATAAAACTTCCTAGTCCTAATCACCAAAACAAAAGAAACAAGGCATCCGACCATCGTAGCAGCCGTGATAATGAGAAACGCCCGCTTGTAACACTCGACGCCTAAACACGACAAGTCGTCCCCTTTCTTCCTACTAATCCCTTTCGCGGCCAATTGTTTCATCGCCTCTTTATCATACAAACCCCCCGTTATCTTAACATTCAGAATGTAAGCACCGAGGGGGCTCGCCCCCCCTCCGAAAGTATGCAAAGTGGAGTAGTACTTCAACCCAAACAGCTCCGAAATAATCGCGAAAATCAACGGCCATTGCGCCCCGAAACAGAACCCCATGATCACCGAAGATAGGTACAGCGAATTGGGGACGCCGAACGCGATTAAAAGGTGGCCCGAGCACGAGATTAGAAGCACCAATGTGAGCATTAAAGGTCGGGGGAATTTATACTTGGCTAGGAAAATTTCTGAAGCGAATCCCGAAACTACCCTGCCTAGATAATTCCATATGCTTACTAATGACACGAATGTGGCTATGCTTTTCGTTGGGTACCCTAGTGCTTTCCCAATTTGCCCCAAATTGTCGATTGCGGTTAAAGTACCGCCAACTCCAAATGTTGTTGCCGTGAACAATATGATCAAATCGATGCTGAAAAGCGCCTGTAAAATGCTGTAATCCTCCCCTCTCTCCGGCGGTTTGAACACGTTCTGCCACCACCGGATATTCGGCGGTTGTTGCTTCGTTTCCAGCGGCGGAACTGAAATTGGAACCGAAACTACCGAAGATGATTGCATTCCTGTCTCCACGAACTTCTTGCTTTTCCATGTTTTTAACTCTTCTCTGAACACAATTGCGAGAGGAGAAAAGAGGAGAATTAGCACGACGGTGGAACTCGCTACGTATTCAGCTCTGGAGAAAACGACGACGTTTTGTGCGATAATGAGAAGCATCAGAAACCCAGCTAAACCGAGGGAGATGTATAAAAGGTCATAAAACACTTTTACTTCCTTTTCGACCTTTACACCTTTCATAAGCCTAACGGTCCTCAAAAACAGAAACGAAACCGCGGCCGGCAGCCAGGCAATCAACAAAATCAACGACTTGGAATCGCGGCCGTAGAAGGCGCGGTAGAGCTGCGTCATTATCGCGCCGCTCAAGCCGGTAAACCCCTTGAGAAGGCCGATGACGATGCCGCGGCTCTGGGGGAAGTTCTTTACGCACGTGACTAGAGCGCCGGTGTTGGAAAACGTCTGGGAGTTGGCGCCGACGTATATGTAGAGGCACATGTGCCACACGTGTGGCGTGGGGATGCGTTTGGTGACGGCGAGCCAGATCATGAAGTAGCCGGCGAAGTTCATGGCCATGCCGAGGGCGAGGACGACGGAGGGCGGGGTGAGCTCGAGGATGACGCCGGAGAGGACGCCGATGTTGGCGCCGAGGTCTTTGAAGAAGCTGATTAGGTTGAGGGTGGTCTGGGTGTAGCCGAGGGAGGTTTTGATGTCGTTGGAGTAGACGGCGAAGATGTAGGTGGCTCCGGACATTGAGAGAATGAGGAGGCATGCGAAGACCATGAACCAGCGGCTGGTCAGGGCTTGGATCGTGAAGGTGGTCGCCGTGCGCCTGAACTCCGCCGCGGCCATGGTGGTGGAGTTTGGAGAGGTTTAGGATGGGGGTTGATTGTGGGTATATATATATATATATATATATAGTAGTGATTGTTGCGGCTTTCTTCATGGTTGGGGTTTGGGACGACTGGATGAGAGTGTTGCGGTATTATTGGTGCACGGTGATAGTGAGGGGGGAAGTTTTAAGCCGCGAATTAATAAACTTTATCCGATATTTCGAGTAAAATTCATTTTTGATCGTTTCACAGGACACGACATCTCACAATTTTGGTCTTAAAATTATTTTTTCATGCAGTTTTGATTATATTATTACGTTTTCTCTTAAAGTTAACTGCAATTTTGGTTTAGACAAATTTTGAGATCAAAAGTGTAGTTGAATTTAACGAGCTACGTAACGAAATGATCAAAATTATAGAAAAAAATTCTTATGGGGCCAAAGTGATGAGTATTGAGACCAAAATTGTGAAATGTCGTATTGTATGGGACCAAAAATGAATTTTCCTCTCGATATTTCATATTTGTAGTAAATAGGTAAAGTATTTTTTGGGAAAGAAATTAGTTACTGAAGGAAATGGGTCGTATTAAATTTTAGAGATATATACGGAGTGTGTGTAGTGTAGTGTGTGTGACTGCGCATATCATGTGACTGGTAATTGGCATTTCATAATAAGATCAAGCAATGAAATCATTCCAATTCGTCATATATCATTACATATTTTATTATTTAAATATATAAAAACCGTTGAATCTATAAATATCTTTTTTTATAAAACATATATATAATCTATTACAATGAGTTTCTTCTACCACATAACACATCTTTTTTTTATTTTATCGACCGGAACCACAATAGCACATTTTTCAATCCAAGCGTGAGGACAGAGAATGTCAACACTTGCTCGCTTTTAGCATTTTCGAATATGGTCGGTACTCCACACTAAAGTTTGATCCACATTCTTCAAGATCTCAAGCTTATGGACCCATAGAGGGCGGAGAACCCATAAAGGGTAGAAAATATCAAAATATCTGTTTTTACATGTTTTTTAAAAATTAAATAAATAAAATATATGTTGGAATATGAATTGAAAATGAGTGATTCCATTGACCAAATTTTGTAAACGAAACCGGACAGCTATGTTAATAATATTTTGTGCTATTGTGCTAGGGGAGTGAAATCTTTTTTTTTTTTTTTGGGAAAGAAGGGGGAGTGAAATCTTCTTCATTTATGTATCGCACAAAATGTTGTTTGTGTTGTATATATATCTGGTGCGTTTAAAATTCGCACACAAAGGATCCGTTCACATTTGCGGTATCCTGAATTCCTGTGTTAGCGGGCCAGACGTGACTTGATGAAGGACTGTATTTAATTTCAACAAATACTTAACATCATTTCATCCTTTTTGTACTTACTCAATTAAATTTTTATTAATGTATACAGGAAAAAACAAGGCACAACTTTCCAAAAAGAAAATATAACAACGTATTACATTAGTATTTTACCTTTTTTAAAGTTTAACGCATTGAATATATACAGTGATTCATTGAATATCTTTTATTATTTCACGTGTCGTTCATTCAAATTAATTATGGAACAGGTGAACTAACTCTAACAGCATTCAGTATATTTCTCAAGTAGATGATACGACGTTTATATGTTAGATTGTATAAATTAAGCACTCGACCGGGCAGTATATTATTTGCTAATGATATATTCACTAATGAGTAATGACATATATACACAAATATAGTTGAGGATCGAAATATTTATATTGTAACGTTGTAAAAATACAGTTATTAATAGGCTTGGTTTTTTTATTCTTATAAATTTATAATATCTTATCAATTTGGTTTAAACGTATCCAGCTCGTTTTATTAATTAGGCTGGTATCAGATATAAATATCTGGAGTAGTTTATACTTTGAGCTCATAATTATCATCGACTTTTCTCCTAGTTAAAAGATACAGTATATACTACTATCTCTGTCCCATTTCTTTAAGTTCTTTTGACTGTTCATAAGAATTTATGGGAATAGTGATAAAGTGATAAAGTGTTGGGGGTAGAAAGAGTTGTTTATTAGTATTTTATATGATAAAGTGATGGGTAGTTGGGGGTAGAAAGAGTTGTTTATTAATACTTTATGTGATAAAGTGATAAAATGTATTTTTATTTTAGAAAATAGTGCTTAAAGATTAGGACAAAAAAAATGGCAAAAATGGCTTAAAAATGGGACGGATGGAGTATTAATTATTATTATTATTATTATTATTATTTTAATATGATGAGTGAATGAAACCAGCTGTAGCAATCTCACGATTCTGACCTTCCACTTAAGTGACGTTGTTGACTAGTAATGTAAACGCCAGTTTGAGTCAAAATTGGGGGCCGTTTTCCAAGTTAAGGCTCACCACTCTCAATATCCTGCAATTCTTCCTCGCATTTAATCAGTGAACATCACCCTATTAATTCGTTTTGGCAATTTTTCATGCTAAGCTTCTACAATATCATAAAAATCTTATTGGACCTAGTACTTAATGAATATCAATCTCAGACGCTCATAGGTATGTAGTATAACTTCGTTACGAAGCTATTAGAGGCGCGTTTTCAACCACAACTCCAACTCAAGATTTTTTATTTTTTTTTTAAGTTGGATGTTACTCACTTAAATAAATAAAAAAAGCTATTATGTACTATTGAATAACACTTAAAAATAGTCGCTAAATATTGCGTCAGTTGTTCCAAAAAAATTACTTCACGCCACACGTCGATCCATCTCTTTATATGGTATAAGAAACTTTTTTAACAAATCTATGTGGAGTATATTGTTAGGAATTAAGCAAGCAATTATGGGAGAAAATAATGAAACTACGAAATTTAGGAACAAACAATTTGGTTCTGGGTTAAAAACCGACTACATCTGGGGCAAGACTATCAAGTCGGGAGAGATCTACTATATCGTATAAGATAGTCTGCAAAGTAGTCTGAAATCTGATGATAGAGTTAGGGTTTATTTATACAAAAAACTTCGAACCGAAACCGGGCCAAACCCAAGATTTGGCCCATCCCGACCAAAACCCTATTTCGCGTCGAGCCTCATAAACCGCTCGACCTCGGCCCTTGGTCGAGCGGTTACCTTCGATCACATACATTGCTCGGCGCCCTCATGGCGCTTGGATAGGGGCGCCGACCGAAACACACTGCTGACCTCGAACCTCAGCCTCCCTGCTCGCATCCGTTTCACTCAGGCTCCATAACCCAACAATCTCTCACCTGGAGACTGAACCTAGAGACTGACACTGGAGCGGAAGTGCACGACCTCAACTAGGTCGAACGTCTTGTCCTCCCTGAACTCATTCCGAACGTCTTGTCCTCCCTGGACTCATTCCGAAACTCAGACTCCAAAACCCAACATATTATGGATTCTGGTTCTTTCATATAAATAACTCCCTAACTCCCCCATTGTATCTCGCACTACTTGAACTATCTTATACGATATAGTAGATCTCTCCTGGCTTGGTAGTGCCCCCAGATGTAGTCGATCCCCCATTTAACCGGTAACCAAATTGTTTGTCTCTAAATTCCTAGTTCTATTATTTTCTCCCATAATTGCTTGCTTTAATTCCTAAAAACTGGTATCAGAGCATCAGGCTCAAAGGATCTGGTGGGAACAATTATGTTGAGAAGCTTGATGGAACGGATTTTGGATTTGTCGTTCGGTATCTTGTTTACAACCCTTTGAACGTCCGAAACGCACAAAGGCGCCGAAAGAGTCCCGGTTGGTCGAAAGCGTAACCGCTCGACCAAAAGCCCTGTGTCGAAAGGGTTCTGGTAAGCGATTCATGAGTATTATAGAGTGTTTGGAGTAGGTGGTTGGATGCAAGATCAAGATGGGCGTTGACACGTGGGTGAGATCGTTATGTCGAGGTTAGATGCAAGATCAAGATGGGCGTTAGACCGTGTGCGTGCTGAGATCGTTATATCGGGTTAAATGCAAGATCAAGATGGGCGTTGACCGTGGGCGGAGATCATTGTATCGGGTTGGATGCAAGATCAAGATGGGCCTTGACCACGTGGTGAGATCGTTATGTCGGGTTGGATGAGAGATTGGGAAGGCGAATCTTACGGGTTGGAGTCGGGTCTCCGGTGGGAGATTGTTGGATTTTTGGAGTCGAGTTGCGGAATGAGTCGGGGAGGACAAGGCGTTTGAGAATGAGTCCGGGAGGATGACAAGACATTGAAATGAGTCAAAAGGATGACAAGAGAATGAGTTTAGGGAGGACAAGGCGTTGGAATGAGTCGGGGAGGACAAGGCGTTCGACTGGTTGAGTCGTGCACTTCCGCTCGATTAATCGATCTCGGGGTTCGATCTCGGGTGAGAGATTGTTGGGTTATGGAACTGTGTGAAAGCGGGATGCGGGCGTAAAGGCCTTCGACCCGCCCTCGAGTCGGCGGGTGTGCTCGGTCGAGCACCCCCCACTATCGGCGCCATGAGGGCTCGAGCAATGTATGTGATCGGCGAGCACCGCTCGACCAAGGCTGAATGGTCGGCGGGTTCCGCGATTGTCTTGGCGTGAATTAGGGTTCGGCGGGATGTCTGCAAATCTATGGTTTTGGCCCGTTTCCGATTCGGGTTTTTGTATAAATAACCTCCTAACTCCCCTATCAGATCTCGTGACTACTTGTCTTTATCTTATACGATATAGTAGATCTCTTCCGGCTTGGTAGTCTTTTAAAATGTAGTCGTCGATTAACCCAGAATCAAATCAAATTGTTTGTTCCTTAATTCGTTGTTTCCATTATTTTCTCCATAATTGCTTGTTTAATTCCCAACATATATTAATTTAGTGATGAGCTTTATTTCTCAATTTGGCGATAAAGTCGAATTAAATTTAAAAGAAAATTAATTAGTGAAACCTTTTCTAGATATTTTGGCAACCTTTGATGTGATTATTTGAAAGATTTCTTCATCGGCAAACTCTATGTGGTTAAGATTATCAACAAATTGTGGAATAAAAAAATCCACTGCCTAAGCAAGTGGTCATACACCGCCAAGATATCAATTTGACTTTGACCTCTACTCTGGTAGGGCTCACCCAATGGATATATATTTTCATGTGTAATTTTTGTCCCATAAAAAAATTATTTTATTTTGTAGCCTTAAAACCGGAGTACTAATTTTGTATTGTTCTTTTTGTTAACGCCATAGAGGTAGTCCACATGCATATGCTAATTGTTTTTAGTAAATTTTATGGAATACAGTTCTTGAGATGAAGAAAACGAACGATTGTGATTTTGAATGTAAAAATCGCTTAATTCAAAATTGTGATTGAGATCAATTGAGAATCTTTTGATTCATTTTACTCAAAAATAATTTATAACAAATAAAGTATATTGGGCTGAAGTGACCTACAAAATATCACATTGAACTCGACTCAAATTGTATCATTAATCATTGCTTCCTCAAAAAACAATTATTTACATGAGTTAGGTCGGTTCTGGCCTCCAATCATTAACGCTTTATTGCGTATCAAACTTCTCCCTTTCTAAATTTGTCGAAGTCTTGCATATCTTTTTGTCTCAATTTGATAAATTCAAAAAAATATATATATATTTTTTTTACTGGATTCAAATTGATGATTAACGTTGATGCTTCTATACTCTGCAACAAAAAATGTTTAAATGTAATATCTTTGGATATTTATGTGTGGACTCAATTTGACCTTGGCAATTCACCATGTAGCAACTAGCAAAGTTATTGTTGTATGCAGCAGAAATATTAGAATAAATACATAGCATTCAAAATTTTCAACAATACCGACCCCACGCACTTGTCCAACTAGAGTTGACATAAGAAAACAAGGAATTTTATTTTTTAAAATTAACAATATATCAACAAACTTTTTCATTTTTATTTTTGATGTAAAATTATTAATTAAACTATTGTGTCAAATTGAAATAATTGATTCATTTTCGAGATATTGACGGAACCAGGAAGTTCAAATATTGAACATTTAATACCTTGTAATAAAATAGTAAAAAAATTGAACTTAATTAGTCAGCAAGACTTCTTATCATTTCCATGTACTATACATGATCATTCAGGGAATAATATTTTTTAAGAACAGTAATTTAAGAGGTTGTGTTTTAAGAATAATAATTTTACGAACTTGAAAATGTAGGACAATAATGTAGAACGATAATTTTTCAGTGTGCAACTTCACTTGACTAAAACAACAAGGTACGTTGGATTGTTTGTTTGTCACAAAATAATCCAGTTTTGATTTAATCTATAGCAGAGATCGACTTAATTCCAGTATTTTTCTCTTAATTGAATGAATAATTCGATATGGTATATATATTCAATTAATTCTTATTAAGTTTAGTGGTCTAAACTCTAAAGGCGCCATTTTCTTCCAGATTTTGAGCATTGACAACAATTGCATGTGACTTAATGGCATACCAGTTGCTTTCTCTACATTAGTTTAAAATAAAGAGAGAAAGTCTCCAAAATTGGCATGATATACAGCCGCAGTGTTGGACCCAGGATTTTAGATTTGGGTGTCCGAAAAATAATTAATAAAATATTACTCTTCCATCTCAAACTTGTTTATTCATTTTTTTTTAAAAGCAATCCGCTTCCAAATTTATTTACCCGTTTCGCATCCATAAAAAAGATAATAAAGTAGAAAGGAACTACAATACTATAAATTCAAAGTCACTTTATTACTATAAATTCATTCAACCTGATGCAAATTAAATAAAAAAATATGTATATATTAATATTGTATTGGATTAATTGCATGAATCTCCCTCACGATTTGAAAATGTTGCACGAAATCACCTCGTGGTAGGGAAAATGCATGAAATTCCCCTGTAGTTTGTTAAATCAAACAAATTATCTCTTTTTTCAGGAACGAGTTAATAATTTTATTTATTTTTTCTTTTACTCGTGTTAGTATAGTCTCAAAATTTTAATATTTAGAAAAAAAAATGCGAAATAGGAAAATCTATTAGCTCTTTTTTTTAAATGGAATACTTTATTTGATATAATTAAATCATACAACGATTTAGTGCAATTTTCAAATCATGAGGGATTTCACGCTATATTTTTAAGCCATGATGAGGGTGTTTTGTTTCATTAACCCCAATTACAATTGAATCGGTCTATTCATTTTTTTTTAGAAGCTACTTATCATTATAATATGGCATGATCATTGTTTTTTTCTGAAAAAATACATCATTCTAAGACAGGACAACTCATAATAGTTATTTAACCAATTAAATTAATTAATATAAAGAACAAAAAAGGAAAGGGTAAGTTTAAGAGTGGGTCTCATGTGCACCACATACATAGTGTATTTTATAGTGTATTTTAAAATCATGTAATTTGTTATATTGAAATATTTAATTTGTTAATACTGAACCATGTAATTTGTTTTTCATATTAATTGTTACGCGGTTTAGTATAAATAAATTACTCTTCTTCTATTTACGTATTTCACATCCAACTTTTCTCTCTCAAATCTGCTCTACAAATTACATTTAAAAATACATTATAAAGTGCACGGTGCATTTAATGTATACAAGATTTAGCCTAAATTTAAAGATGTCAATTTAATTATTAATAAGATAATGAGAAAAAGTTTGTGAATAATTGGAGTTAAAGGCATCATTTTAATTAGAATTAATGACTAAGAGGTCCAAAATCCCCCCTAGTGTTACTCTAAGGTCCAATCTATTTTTCAAATTACTTATAGGTACAAAACACTCGTCAAAAAAACCTAAAATACCCTTCTTCCATTTACCACACATTCAAAATCAGTGAATCACATCCAACTCTCTTTCTCTCTCAAATCACAGCCTGCTCCCACTCAAACCAAAAACCCTAAATCTATTTATTAAAGAGGGGGTAGATGAAATTGGCTGGGAATTGGAAGAAGAGATTAAAGTAGAGTAAAAAAGCTATTTTTTAAGAGGGGTAGATATATCTTTTAAGATAGTTTTATGGATCTACTAGTAATTTTTAAAAGGGTATGAACATAGTAGTAATGTTAAGGGCCAAAATGGACCTAAGAGTGAGTCACTCTTTTAATTAATAAGGAAATGAGTAAAAATCTATGAATAGAACATGACAAAATGACCATGCAGCTGTGCCAAACAAACCAACAGATTGCAAATATATATAGTTCGATTTTTTTTATTCAATTTTGGGATATCCAACATATTGCAAATATATATAGTTCGATTATATATATAGTTCAAATTGGCTGGGAATTGCAAATGTAACACAGGTCCGCCTCTATATACAGGTACAAATAGTCTCCCAACTTCTAATAAATAAACAATTAACAATTAATATCGAATGTAATCAAACAATTGCACTAATTAGCTCCTAGCGCTTGACCCTATTATCCATATATTGATTCATGAAGAAAGATTCCACTTTGGAAAGAACCAAGTAGATGGGTTCCAAATTCCATTTTTTCCTCATTAATCATTCATGTCCATAATTTTCAATCATTATGCATTTTTTTAAGTTATAGAATCTTTGCATAATTCCATGGGTCAAATATTTTTTAAGTTATAGAATCTTTGCATACAGAGGAAAAGAGTATATGAGATGCAAGGCAACAGGTGCAAAAGTCCAGTTTGTGACTTTTTTGTCCCTGAAATTTTCAATTTGTTAGCATTATTAATACCTCCAACTTTATTTGATGCCTCGGCATACAAATGTAGTATTTGCATTTCAAGATTCTGCTTGTATATTCAACAATGTTGTTTGAAATTAGTCTTGTTATAAATGGTTTGTCCGGTTTTGACCGATTTTAATTTAAGTTCTGTGTATTAAAAATGCAAACGAATTGTAAATATAGAATCTACGCTTCGAGTAGATGAAATTGGAATATTTATTTTTTTCAAATTCAGTTTCAAATAAATGAAAAATTAAAATATCAAGTGATCAACTTGTAAATGAGGAATGCAGAATGAATTGGGTAATGGAAAATGTCCTACATGGTGAGAAATAACATTTTATTAATAGATTCATTTTATGCAAAAGTATCTGCGTGCATTGTGGTGCTACGACCAAGTGTAATTCGATGGTGAAGCAAAAGGCCGGACAATTTAATATGTTGGGTGTTTGGTTCACGGGACATGATTGATTATTTGTGATAGGATTGTGTAGGATTTCATTTATGGGAAAATTACTCTAAGGTACCAAATTTATGGGAAAATTACTCTTGGGTACAATGTGCAAAAATTACGTTGCACTGTAGTATCTAGTTTGAACTAAAGTGCAATTTTTTTTTGCACATTGTACCTTAGAGTAATTATCCCATGTTTTTTGCACCTTAGAGTGAGGACCCCTTGATTTATTGAACTGGATTTGTTTAAATCAAGATATGCGTTTGGATTGTAGGATAAGATTGGAGAATTAGATGAGATACCTATTGAAATGTTATAAATACATTTAAATTGAATTGAAACAACCACACTTCATTCTCGTGAATTTATTCAAAAAATAGAAGGACAATTTTTAATATTGCATTTGAGATATGTTCTATCCCACATTTCACATGAGATTGACACATCCTTCCATAGAAGGATTTAATATATTTAAATTTTTAAACCAGGAGAAGTATATCATGACCCTCATTCCACAAATCAAACAATAGATTAGTTAGGATTAAAATCATAATCCTAGCCTATCTCGATCAATCCTGCGAACCAAACGAGGCCTAAACATTTGAACTGCACCTTGCTAATAGCATTTGCTAATTCTTGGATAATTTTAGTTAAACAGCACGCAACATATAAACATTATCTTTGAATTGTGTATATGAATCAAAGATGTTTAATGAAAGATCAAGATACATCTAGCTCTTCTGTCATGTTAATAATATAAGACAAATTTAAGGTAATATAGTTTAGCCAAAATTTGAAAATCATCATTTGGATTAGCCATTTAATTATAGAAAATAACCTGTTTATTGGTCTAGAGCTGTTGATTTGTCCGAACCCAACTATATGACAATTTTGAATCTCTTATCTCAGCTCCCAAACAAGGCCGGCGCTGAATTTAGCGTTGTTCCTTCTTTACCATCACCTATATATATATATATATGTATATATTATCAAAATCAAAATATTTATTCTAAGCTACATTTATAGCAACAATTGGCACTAAACTATCCATCTAATGGAGGATCCGAAGAAATTGGATGAAGGGTTCGGAAAAGATCACACAATTGAGAATGCTACAGACGAGCATATTGCTCGTGATATTAGCCACGAGAATGAGCCAAAAGCCGCAGAGGAGCAGCCATTGGTGAAGCAAAAATCTAAGAGAGTTGCAACTTTGGATGCCTTTAGAGGACTCACTATAGTGGTAATATACATACATATCTTAGTAAAAGTACTTTATTAGCCCTGTCATTGAACTTTTTGATCATGTCTAAAGAGTGGTAGTTTGTGTAATTTTGTGCAGTTGATGATACTCGTGGACGATGGAGGAGGGGCGTATCCGCGGATTGATCATTCGCCGTGGAATGGATGCACGTTGGCTGATTTCGTTATGCCGTTTTTCCTCTTCATTGTGGGGGTGGCCATAGCTCTTGCCCTTAAGGTACGTGTATACATTCTTGATTGTTTCTTTATTCATTTTTGCATTATGAATTATGATTAAGTTGGACGTGAATTTTGTAGAGAATTCCAAATGTAAAGCATGCAATTAGAAAGATAAGTTTGAGGACATTAAAGCTCCTGTTTTGGGGTGTTCTGCTTCAAGGTATGTTTTTTACTTCCTTGTAAATATTAATTTTGTATGATCTTTATTAATTCTCATGTTCAATGACTTGTAGGAGGATACTCTCATGCGCCGTTTCCGTTATCTTACGGAGTTGACATGAAGCAGATAAGATAGTGTGGCATTCTACAGGTGAGAATTTTAGTCATAATTTCAAAAAATGAGCAGAAAATGACTAGTAATTTCTTGATGAAATTATGAACAGAGGATAGCTCTGGTGTACTGTATTGTGGCTTTGATAGAAACTGTAACCACCAAGCTCAGACCAACCGCTTTAAGTCCTCGTCGTTTCTCCATTTTTTCTGCTTATAAATGGCAATGGTATGACACTTATTCAATTTAATCACTAATCATTAGGCCAACTTTTTTTTTTCTTGTAATTAACATGTTCTAATCTTTTAGGATTGGGGGGTTTGCTGCATTTGTAATCTACATGATCACTGTATTCTCTCTGTATGTTCCTGATTGGAGTTTCGTGGCGAACGACGACAATAACAAGCCACAAAGATATACTGTAATGAACAATATATTTTACTAATGTAGGCTACATTTTATACATAAGAGATTAAATATGTATTTTTATTACAGGTGAAATGTGGGATGAGAGGGCATTTTGGACCGGCATGTAATGCAGTTGGTTATGTGGACAGACAAGCCTGGGGTGTTAATCATCTGTACAATCAACCAGTTTGGGCACGATTAAAGGTCCGTTCTTCGTTCAAAAATCTTGATTTTACAACATTATAAACTTTGATATTGATGTTACTTGGTTGCACATTGGGTTTGCAGGCTTGTACATTTAGTTCTCCAGGCTCTGGCCCGTTTCGTAAGGACGCGCCTAGTTGGTGTTATGGTCCATTTGAGCCAGAAGGGTTACTGAGGTTTTGCACTTGTTTCACTTAGTGACTATACTATATACTCTACTTAACAAATGATTGTACATATGAATGAATGAATCTTGATTTTGATATATAATGGTTTGGATTTGCATATAGTTCAATTGCAGCCATCATTTCTGGCACCATTGGAATCCATTATGGCCATGTGTTGATTCATTTCAAGGTAAGGAATGATTGGTGAAATTTGTGTGTAACTAAATTGCTAAGATTAAATATGGTTTTAAATAATAAAGATAAATGTGTACATATGTGTTGTTTATAGGGGCATGCTGAAAGGCTGAAGCATTGGGTTTCAATGGCGCTTGTTTTACTAGCAGCAGCCTTAATTCTTCACTTCACAGATGGTACAAAAATGGTGGTTAATTACATGTCATTAATTTAGTTCAATTGTGGAAGAAATTGATAAGCACTTATTGTGTTATGATTCAGCTATTCCCATCAACAAGCAGCTTTATAGTATCAGCTATGTTTTTTTCACTGCTGGTGCAGCGGGCATCGTGTTCTCTGTGTTCTACGTATTGGTAAGAATCTCTCTTTCTCTCTTTTTATCACTCTTTTCCTCTTTTTTTTTAATCGGACAATAAAGTTTTATAAAATCATTTTTGGAGTCTGAGGGTACTTAACCCTTCTAAAAATAAGGAAAAAAACAAAAGTATTGTAAAACACTCACTGTTTCTCCTTACTCTATCTAGGATTTAAAAACCTATGTACAAATAAACTCTCATTTTCTAAGATGTTTTTTGCTCCAAACCACGACCACACCTTTGCTTTAATTTCCTCCATTATCTTCGTGACATTCGGAATCTCCCCATTAAAAAGTAAATCGTTTCTCTTTGATCAAATCATCCAAATAATGCACGACCAAACAGTTGCTGATTTTTTTACTCTCGGATCCGAATAAAAGAAGTTATCATGTTGAAGGAAATTACCAATAGGTTCGGAATGTGGAACCATTGATAAATTCGTCCAAGTGTAACTAGCGTTCCAGATGTTACGAGCAAAATCACAATGGAAAAAAAGATGGCTAATGTTCTCTTCCTCAATACCACACAACACACAATTGGTATCACCATTAGGTTGGATAATCTCTATTTTGTAGACTCGTTTTTGTCGGTAGTCTTTTTTGCAACACCTTCCAAACGATGGCTTGAACTCTTCTCGGTGCATGACATTCCCAAAGTTTCTTGAAAGCTTTTTCCTTTGCCTTGTTCGAATCTGCCCTTGACGTCCCAGTTTTGATCTTGTATGCTAAATTCGTGGAAAATAGACCATTACTAGAATGTATCAATTTCCATGAATCTTCTTCTCCTTCGCTCAACTTGTACCTGTTAATGATATAAAACAATTCATTAATCCTAACCTCCTCCCTCTCCCTCTCCCTCAATCTTCTATTCCACTTCAACTCCCACGCCCACACACCATTAACCCAATTACCCATTTCATAAATATTTGCCTCTTGTTGAGAGCTCAATTTATGAAGTCTAGGAAATTTTGATTTTAGAGATTCTTCCCCCACCCACCAATCGTCCCAAAAAACAGTTTTGTTTCCCTTCCCAACAACTCTCATGAGTCCCTCTTTCATTCCTACCTCTTCCTCCGACCCCCAATATAGTTTCCTAATCTCCTTCCACCATCCCGATAAAGGACTAAGACCTCTACTCCCTCGAGCTCTTGACCCCCTCCCCTCCCCCCCTCCCCAAAGGGATTGACCCGTATTTCGACTCAATTACCCTCACCCATAATCTATTTGGTTCATTTACACATCTCCAAATCCATTTTTGAAGTAGCACAATATTGAAGGAATTTAAATCTCTAATACCTAAACCTCCCTTTTCTTTCTCTCTACATACTTCATCCCATCCCACCCATGGAGTTGCATCCTTACTCTCACAACCCCCCCATAAAAAGTTTCTTTGCACTCGGATAAGTTGTTTGATCGTCTTTTTTGGTATACGATAGAAAGATAAGCAATAGATCGGTACCACGGATAAAACAGATTGGACTAGAGTAATACGACCCTCGAAAGAGATGTGTTTACTTTTCCAAGCATTTAAACGACTCTCAACCTTGTTCACCAAGGAATTCCATGAAGCTACATTCCGGTGTTTAATACCAATTTTTAGCCCCAAATAATCCAAAGGTGTACTGCTGATTTTGCACCCCAAATAATCTGCAAGTTGGCTAATAACCGAAGGCTCCATATTAATCCCCAAAATTCCACATTTATGATAATTAACCCTTAGGCCAGCAACAAGTTCAAAGCATCACAGTATCTGTTTTACAGCCACTATGCTCTTTTCCTCTTTCTCTTGATGTGTGGTTAATTCATAATTGCGTGCAGATTGATGTGTGGGGAATGAGGAAGCCTTTCTTGTTTCTGGAATGGATAGGAATGAACGCGATGTTGGTTTTTGTTATGGCGGCTCAGGGGATTTTTGCAGGATTCGTAAACGGGTGGTATTTCGAGCATCCGGAAAACAATCTGGTAAGTATGCATTTTTCTTTTCATTGTAATTTGAAAAAAAAAATGTTACAGGCTAAATTTGTTAATTATAAATGTTGTTTGCAGGTGAGCTGGATTCAAGAACATGTGTTTAATGATGTGTGGAATTCTGAGAGAGTTGGGACTATATTGTACGTAATATTTGCTGAAATCACATTCTGGTCAGTGGTTTCTGGCATCTTGCACAAACTTGGGATCTACTGGAAATTGTAAAAGAAATATTGAAGCAAAAACACATTTTCTTGGATTGTTACAATGCATATATGGATCAATCAAATTTCGGATTTCTTGCAACTTCTATTTGTAATTTGGGTTTTCAATTGCAATAGTGTTTCTAATGTCCAAGTTTGAAATACGAAATTGTGAGACCTTATTGTTTATACTTGTTTTTTTTTTTTTGACAGAGTTTATACTTGTCTTAATATTCATTGGAGTTTGCGAAAAAATGTGTCACACTGTTACTCTATTTTGTTCATAAAATGAGGAATGAGGCTCACTTCAATGTATTTTAGGTAAAATGTGGATGTTGCGAAGATGTAATTTTTAAGTAAAATTACTATTTTCGCTAAATTGTTAAAGGACATTCAATTAAAATATGTGCAGAAATAACCCCTGGATGGAAGGAGTGATATGTTTAATGTATAACAATAGTATTTATTTACCTTTGAGGCTTGTTTTCAATAATTAACAACCATTCATATATTTTTTCAAAATAATTTAGTATTAAAATGTATTTATTGTGAAATAAGAACACTTACATAATTGAACACTCATCATCATCTACTACGTTGTGATTATGACACATGACGGGTAAAGGATAATGCAACTTGACAGTAAGTTAAGGTGACACCTGACAATTTATGAGGAGAAACATCCTCCTTTTATATAATATAAGATATAAGATTATATAATAAAATTTGAGTGAAAAATTAAATAGGTGGATTTATTTTGCAATGAATTAGGCACTTCTCAATAATTTTACTAATTTAAAAAGCATTAAAATACTCATTAATAACATGTCATTTGCTTTATAGTCAGCTAAAAATGATACCACTAAGGGTCCGGTTATTAACACCCCCAACATTAGGAAATGCACCCACATAATTTTTAAACTGCCAATTATACCCTTACTGAAAAACCCAAATCTATCTACCTCCTTCCCTGTTCACCGCCCTTTCATCCTCTCCTTGCTGCGCGCAGCACCTCCTCTGAGCCGCCGTCGCGCGCTGCACCCCCAACCCCCAACGCCTTTGACCCTCACGCCGTCGCACGCAATGCCCCACTGTGACGTTGCGCGCGCAGCAACCCTCCAACGCCGCCGCCGCGCTCAAACACCCTCCAACGCCACCGCGCGCACAGCCGACCCGCAACACCTCCGCGTTGCAGGGGCCTTTTTTTTCTTTTATATTTAATTTATTTTGATGTTGTTTGATCAAATTGGTTGGAAATCATTGAGGCATTTGACTTGTTTAGTAGATTATGAAGAAAAATTAAAATATGAAAATTGTTTGATGACGGCAATGGCGATACCAATTGCTATGGTGGAGGCGGTGGGTGAGGATACTGATGAATGTGAATTAAATCAGCCAGTGAGGGGCCGGAGGGGCGGGGTGCGGCGCGCGACGATGACTCGGAGGAGGTGCTGCGTGCGGCAACCGCGGGAGGATGAAACGCCGGTGAACATTGGAGAAGATAGAGAGATTGGTTTTTTTTTTTTCCAGTAAAGGCATAATTGGCAATTCAAAAATTGTGTGGGTGCATTTCCTAATGTTGGGGGTGCTAATAACCGGACCCTACCACTAATTTAGAATGGTCACATTCATAAATGGGGGTTTCAAAGCATCCCCAACTTTTCAGCCCAATTAGCGTGCCATACCAAACCTTACAATTTCTGAATTCCCAAAAATCCCTAAAACCCAAATCCTCGCACGGTATGTCTTCAACTCATTTTCTGCACAATGATGAAACGGAACAAATCCAGCTGTCGCCATCAGATCCCAGTAATGTAGAAGAAGATGAGGAGGAGGAAGAAGAAGAAGAAGAAACAGAAGACGATGATGATGAGGAAGAAGAAGAAACAGAAGATCATGATGATGACGAGGAAGAAGAAGAAGAGGAGGATGGCGACGGCGGTGTTTACGTGGGCTGACATCCCGAAACGACATCGCGTCAGGTGTTGCGCAATAATCACGTGAGCGATATCAATTCCCAAATGGCGCAACAAGTTGTCAGTGTTGATGGTCTACCTGCGGAGAATGCTAATGAGGTTGCACCAGTGGCTGACTGTGATCGCAGCGCTCAGAGGATAGATATTCGCGATAATGGTGAGGAAAAAGTAGACGGTCAAATTGATTTCTTTTTTTGCCCTATCTGCTCTGAGGCTTGGTCCTCTGGTGGTGGTCACCACCATGTCTGGTACGCTCGAATTATTATCCCATTTATTGCTTAATTTTCTTAATTTGGTTAATCAATTTTTTATTCTGTTGATCATTTTGTAATACTTAGTTGTTTGCCATGCGGTCACATGTATGGGTTCTCTTGTATTGAGAAGTTGTTGCGTCGACCAGGCTCAAGGAAGGTATAGTTTCTTGTTAGTTCTATTTTTTGTATTTTGTCTTCATTTTGACCAATTCCTGCTGTTTTAGTGTCCACAATGTAGAAAAAAATGTGGACTTAAGGGCATTCGGTTACTTTATGCATCTCGAGTTGTTGCCATAGATGGGGAGCTTCAAAAGGTGCTTTGCCAGAACTGTAAAGAAAGTATTTAAGTGTGTTCAGTTTGAATTAATTGATTTGGATTATGACTATCCTCTTTTATTTTAATTCTGCAGACTGTGGAATCACTTGAAGAAGAATGTGCATCTCTTAGAAGAAAGGTCGGGAAAATGCAGAATACGTAAATTTAATGTAATCTGGATCTCTCTTGTAAACTGTAATATGACCATGCCTATAATTGTGTCACCATGAATTGTATTTTGATGACAGAATGACACACAAAAAAATTCAACTGACTTTGCTATCCTGCTTTTGTTTCTTGCCTAGAGTTTTATAACATATTAATCAATTCATCTTGTATATCATCTGAACACTTTATTTGAGTTTTGTAGTTTTTGACTAGTTATAATGAATGGTGAATGAGAGTGTGTGAACTGTAAACTTACCTCATTATTTAGAGGGAAAATGCATATTTGGCCTACAATACTCTCCATGTACTTTTGTTTCTACACTTTTGCTCCTAGCATTGACATTTTCTATTAACTTTGCCCCTATCTTGTGTCCCTTTTCTTGTCAATTGTGCATTGGCTTCACATCCTTCCCTGTTATATAGTCTTAGTTTTTTTCTTTTAATCAGTAAACTAATTGTTAGGATGAGATGAATCACACTAAATGGAATTTATATGCTCCAATTCCATCATGGATATGCAATTCAATCGATGTGAAGTAGATGAATCTTCATATTTTTGAGGGGCAGTGTATTTGAAATACTTTTGCTATACTAGACAAACATATTTTTTAAATTATATTTCGATTACTGTGCTACATTTACAAGTGATGCTCCATTTCAGTTTTGACCGCAATATTTTAATTATGTAAACATAATTGTTGCCAAGGTGATGGTAAGATGTAGCAGTTTTTGATCAAGAGAAATAGGGATGTGGCCTTAACATCATGGATGAAGTAGAGAATTTAAAACAATGGACTAATAAATTTTCTGGTTTTGTCCTTCTCACTATGCACTACTCCTTGCTTGTCCTTGACATTTTGCAGAATGCTGATTTGACGAAGAGAGAAGCTGACTTGAGCAAGCAATTGCAACTTGCCATTAAGGTATATGCATGCTTTTGTTCACATTTCTTATCTATTTATTTTAGCCTGGTTGGCTAGTTTGTTCCCTGTGTAGCAGCAAGAATTCTTTTTCAATTTGTTTTCTTTGACCCCTGTTCTCTAGATTACAGTGTAACCCAAAAATATGATGCATTTCAGGTAGATGCCGAAAGCGAACGTGCCATGCGGGAAAAGCTGAAGTCGATGAATGAGATGATGAAACCGTTGTATGAGATGGTGAAGCAGATGTACGAGTGGCACATCGGGCAGGGACACGTTGAGCCACTTCCTCCTCGTTAGTGAGAGTCAGTTTGTTAGTGCTGTTTTTCTCTTTTGTAGACTCTATGTCTTCTCCTATTCTATGTTGATATGTGCCCAAATGTATTTGGGGGGAGCAAGATAGCCAAAAGCGAAAAGCACTCTCAAGGCACAAAAGTTCTTTGAGTTTTGAGTAAAGAAATGCGCTTGTCCTAAGTGAAACGCACAATTTTTTAAAATCTTGTGTATATTAAACTAGTCCAATTTATTTTTTTGATAAAATAAGATCATAGCATAAGTACTTCAGAAGGAAGTAGGTCTTCTGGTTCATTCAATTGTGAAAGCCGATTCGAAATTGTATTTTTAAATGATATATTAGTTATTTTATTAAAATATTTCTAATTGATCAATATTAATTATTTTCATGGAATATTATTTATTTTTTGAATTATGTTAGAGCCAATATGTTTGTTTACAAACTAGTGTTTTTAATCTCTAATGGCCTGTTATCAAACTCAGTGAGATTGTTGAAAAATCATTTTTTTTAAGAACTAGGATACTGATGTAAAAAAATTGATTCCGACATTCCAAATTCATTTGCAAACACCACTTAATTGAACAAAAGACTCAATTTTTTCCCACACAGTTGAATATCATTTGAAAACGACTTTAAATTCTAATAAAATACACCCAGTACATTGATCAAAAATCAAAACTGATTGTATGTTGAGAAAAAAATTGGATGTTATTAACGCTTCCTTATTTACTTTCGAATTCTGAATTTCCCGCTAGTCCTTCCCTCCCTAAACGTTACTTTTTCAGCCCAATTGGCGTGCCAATGGGCCCACACCAAACCTAATTCTTGATGAATCGCGAAACCCTAAACCCCCAAATCATTACCTGTGTGCATACCTGAGTATGGAATGGATCCCCATTACAGGGCTTATCTAAATCAAATTATACATCATCTTGAATTGGAACAAAGCGAACTGGAGAATTTAGATCCCGATTACGTAGAAGAAGACGACGAAGAAGACGAAGAGGAAGAAACCGACGAAGACGAAGAAGAAGAAGAGGAGGAGGAGGAGGAGGAGGAGGAGGAGGAAGAGGAAGAGGAAGAAGAAGACGATGACGAGCGCGACGGAGACAACGGCGGCGGTGTTGATGTGGGTGGGCATTCCGAAACGGCGTCGCGTCAGGTGTTGATCGACAATAGCGTGAACGCAGTCAATTCACACATGGCGGAAGTTATCAATGTTGACGATTCACCTACGGAGGATGCTAATGAGGTGGCGGTGGATGTTGAATGTGGATGCAGCACTGAGAGGGTGAATAATGACGACAGTAAACAGGGTACGACGGCGTCATTAAAGGGAAATGGTGAGGAAAATGAAGACTTCAACCGGGGTGAAATTGATGGATTGTTTTGCCCCATCTGCTTTGAAGCTTGGTCCTCTGGTGGTGGTGATCACCATATCTGGTATGCACTGTATTATTTATTTCATCTGGAACTGTAAACAAATTATTGCTTAAAGTTTTTAATTGATGATGTTTGGTTTGTCGAATTTACTACTCTGTTTAACATTTTGGAACATTTAGTTGTTTGCCGTGCGGGCACATATATGGGTTGTCTTGCATTAAAAAATGGTTGGGTCGTCCAGGCTCAAGCAAGGTACTTCATAGTTTTTTTTAGATAATTCTATTTTAAGTGACATGTTTTCGTTTTGTGTTTTCATGAACTGACCAATTGCGGCTTATTTCTTTACATGGATTTCTCTATGTTTTAGTGCCCACAATGTAAAAAGAAATGTGGAATTAAGAGCATTCGACTACTTTATGCATCTCGAATAGTTGCTGTTGATGGGGAGCTTCAAAAGGTGCTTTGCCAAAATTGTAAAGAAAGTATCTAGTGTTATGATTTTGGATTAATTGATTTTAATTATGGCTTTTTCATTTTCTTTTAATTCTGCAGACGGTAAAATCACTTGAAACAGAATGTGCGTCCCTTAAGAGAAAGGTGAGGAATTGTAAACTCCAACAAGACTAAGCCTATCGGTCTATGCCTGTGTCACCGCACAATGTATTTTTGATGAGAAAGTGACACATAAAAATAATCATGGACTTCCTGCTTTTGTTTCTTGCCACTAGTAGAGTTTTTTAATATATTAATTCATTTTGTATATCAAAAGAACACTCCATTCTAGGGTTGGCCAGTTAAAACTATTCACTATCATTATTTGGAGTAAAAAGGGATATCTCGCCATTATTTAATTAGGCTACAGGGTAAGGGGGAGGGGGGTTAATTCTGAAATTTTTTGTAGGTCTATCCTTGTTTGACAAATTATGTCAGAAAGGGTTGCTCTAAAGCTTGTATACATAACTGCTGCTTTGATAACCATGTTCTTGACTTTACTTAATTTCTTCTCACAGTGGAAGATTTGCTTTTTGTACTTTTGATTTTGTCAATCATGCTAAATGCCTAAATCTTTGGTGGATATTTTGATAGCAAAATCTATAAAGTGGTGGAATAAAGTATTATTTTATCGGTATCAATTGTCTTGTCTCTTTTATGGTCAATTTTGCATTGTGTGCATCTTTCCTTGTTATATAATCTAAGTTTTTTACATCAGTAAAGCTGATTGTTAGGATAAAATGAATCACAGTATATATTCTCCATCATGTACATATACTGCCTTTTTATTATGTCTTTATTATGACGAGTGTTGCCAAGGTGATGTTAATAAACAACACTTTATTAACAAGAAAAATAGAGACATGCCCTTCACATCATGGTTGAATAGAGAATTTAAAAAATGAACTAAAACTTTTTTGTTTTTCTCCTTCTTCATTAACCCTATCCTCCTTTCTTGTTCTCGACATTTTGTAGAATGCAGACTGGTCTAAGAAGGAAGTAGATTGGAAGAAGAGAGAAGCTGATTTGAGAAAGGAAGTGCGATATCTCAAAGAGGTATATACGTCATGTATTTGTTGTGCTGCCTGGTTGGTTCCTAGGTAGCAATATTTTTTTAATTATTTCTACTTTGCTGTATTTGGACATCTTCCCTCTGTTTTTAGATAATAATGTTTATGAATGTATTTGTAATCCAGAAATTAATTATTGTTTCCTGCCAAACATTTATTCTTGTAATATAAACAGTCAATGTGTGGAATGTTTTATTCCCATCATTTGTGCATTTGAGATCTGATTTTGTCGTGGAATGGGCACACCCTACTTGAAAATATTATTGTGCTACCCAGTTGGCAAAGAGATATGTTTACCGGAGCCTTTAAGTTCTAACTTCTAAGGTAAAAGATGGTTACTTGTAATTCAACTCTCAATTGGGATTAGTAATGATCATACAAGTTGCATCTTTTATGGTTATTTTTAAAGATCAACGAATCGAAAAAGGCTTTTGGAGAATTATTAGCATCATCGTTATTATGTAATTTTTTATTTGTTGTTTATAGAGTACATATTATGAAATGCTGAAACAAACAGTTACTCCGATTTGCTTGATGTGTGAAGCCTTGATTTTTCTCTTCCTTCTCATTTACTATCCAGTCTATCCCTTTATTTTTGTGAGTATTATTGACATTCTATTACTCATTTGCAACTTGCAAAATTCTGGTCTTATAGAGAACTCATGACTTGGAGGATTTTTTAGAAGATATGGAACATAGGGCGTCGGTACCATCTGCAGATTCAACCATGGGTAATTTATAAACATAAACCTTTCTAATCGGTTGGTTAGCTTTTTTTTTTGGGACTTCATGATGTTATGGATTTTCTTTCTTTTCTTGACATGTAGGACATAATGCTGAACCTAATTTCCACATCCAAGGTTGTACAAGCAAATTTGTAATACAGGTTTGAATTCTTCAAGATTTTTTTTAATTATTGCAGTCTTAAACTATGGTCAAAGATTGTAGGTGAAACTCACATCCTGAATTGATAACTTTATTGTCTTGTATATTTTTGAGATAATCTGTTCCATATGCATGTGCATTATAGTTCGTTATTGGTAATAAGTGAAGTGATTGAAATGATTTCCTATCATATGATATACCAAAATCACTATATTTGTTGAGATATATACCAAAATCACTATATATATATATATATATTTTCTAGGTTTAATGTTACATTGTACAATTTATCTTGCAGAATAAGATTAAATGAAGTAAAATAAGGAACACAGGGTGGCTGTATATTATTACTTTTAGAATTAATTGAAAATCATGGTTGAAAATGTTCCTTCTGCTTTTTATGAAAATGGAATTTTGTCTGGTTAAGTAGTTGCAAATGATGATGTGAGTTAACATGTTAATTTACATCGCAAAGAGAAACAATATGTTTGTTTTATCCAGGTTATAACCTTTTGTAAAGGTTATTTTCTGGAAAGAAAGCGCTAATAAGTTTCTTCCTAAACCAGGGTGTAAGCTTTTCACTACATCTTAGCTTTGAAAGCTGAGTTGAAAATGGTTCTCTATAATCAGAAACAATTAAAAAAGTAAAAGAAACAAGCATTTGGTATTTTATTTGCTCGTCTTGAAAATTGAAACCAGACATTGGCTCTGAAACTGAAAACAGAAGAACAAGATAAAGTTAGATCATCAACTTCCATGAATTGTGTTAATAAAATTCCACCTAAAGGCCAGTGTGCTGCCTTCCCCATACAACTTACTGGTTGACCATCTTTGACCTCCTGAACATCAATACGATTTACAATTTTATCAGCTCTCATGCTATCAACATCCAACTCTAGCCAAAACCCAGTGACAAATTTCAGATACAAGTCGACATTTCAAGGGCAAGTAAAAAAATTATATTCTTAGGTTATATTTTCTGAAGTGCCAATCCAATTGGCAGTTTTTGTTCATGATGCAATAAGTTTGATATTTGAATCAATCTTCAGCTATTTGCACATTTAATGGGTTCCACCTGTCTTATGTTTGAATTAGACATGTACTGTTTAACAGGCGTCAAGTTTGGGCACATCAAGTATCAAGTCTATTGTCCTGGAATTTGTGATCAATAATTATTCTGTGAATGTGTATTTTTTTTGTTTATCTTTTTGTTGTCCACTGATACGTGATTTTGTAAACAGTGAGATTTGAATTTATGTTTCCAGCAGAGCAGTATCAAATAGCACTATTAAGTTTAGATGAAATGTTTGTTGTTACTTTTACAGGACTTTCAGATACCTGGTGCCCGCCTCTTCGATATTGATCCTTCCAGCAAAATTTTGGTGTTCGCTCGAAGGCTCCTGGGGAATGGGGGAGCTCATTTGCTGACCAAAGTAATGTTTTTTGTTGCCTTCCAGAAAATAAATCTGTGTAAATTGTTTTGGCTGATGATTATTGAAAGAATTCCATGTCATCTAGAAGTCCGAACTTGTAGTGAGGTGTGTAATTAATTTGTTTATATTATTTACCTAACACACCCCCCCCCCCCCCCACTCGTCTGCTGAATTCTCTTACTCCACAATTGGGAGTAGGTCCATCTAGTGGACAATTTAATATGAGTGGAGTTACTTTCAGTGGGAATCATACCTAGGATCTAGGTATGAGCCAAAGGCTCTGATACCATGAAAGTGTTACATGTCATCTAAAAGTCCGAACTTGTAGAGAAGTGTAGGTTAATTCGTTTATAATTTCTCTAACAATTATAAGCAATAATGCTTCTAATTTAAACTTGTTTTATTCTTGAAGTTTTCCGTGCCAATGTTTAGATTCCACTTGTTGGTGGTATGTGCTTGGTATGAATATCTGTATAATTTTTTCTTTTTTTTGATTGTTTAGGTGAGCTTGTTATCTAACCGTGAAAGGGAGGACATTCATCTCCCTGAGAACACAAAAATCGTGAAGGATCTACGTGTTTCACCTCATGTTGGACTTGTGTTGTTAGCTTCCTTGGGAAAGAAACTATCAGTTCTTAGGTAGAATTCTAGCTCTCTCTGCAAATAAAATGATTATTGAAGAAATTTAGCAGTTTCTGTCACTGATTTTTTCTGTTTATGGATTTAATAATATGGGTGTTTCAGCACAGAGAGCAACAACACCGTTCTTACTTATGAACTACCGGTAATAACTAAATCTCTCTCTTTTTCTTGCTATAGATTGATAGCTCTGATGGTTGCATCTCTGGATTCTATGTTGAATGTTTCAGATATTATTTACTTACGCATTAGTTTTGTTGAGACCTTTTATAGCCAATAACCACAATAGTACCCCATAATACTTAAGAGCAAAGAATAAATGAATAGGATTAGGAACCTGTGGCTGGAGAAGCTTGTATGTTTGGGTGCATTATTATCACCGAGGTTACAAGATGGGTCCATCTTTGATGCTTTTGTGTGCTTGTGATTATTTCAGAGTGAAAAATTTCTTTGGTGGAAGCTCTGGAAATAGCAGTCTGTGGTTTGAATAGCAATTTGGAGGCATAACCGGTTTCCAGAGCAAATGCGGGAGTTTCCCAAAGTTTTAATATTAGACGATGTAATATTTTGTGTTGGGGTGTTAAGTGTAGACGGTGTAATATTTTGAAACGTCAGCCTGCTACATAGGAACCTAGGCCAGCATCAGAAAATGAATCAGAAGAATCCTTCACTAAAACACGAACTGCTCCAATCAGGAGTTTCCCCTGTTATTAATTTCATTGGTTGGGAATTGTATAAGTTTCCATGAAATGGGTAGAGCCAGAGGATAATTTCCATCATATGCTATATTATTTTTCATATTTTTTAATTTATGAAAGTTGAAGCCATAACTGATCCTTCGATTTTCAGGTTGCTGCCTGGTCATGTTCATGGGATATGTGCAGTTCAAATTATGTATATGCAGGCTTGCAGGTTCTGACATTTCTTCACCTGTCTTAATTCTTGTGACATAAATTTCATTAATCTGATTTAATTATCAAATTAACGCAGAATGGTACAGTTTTACAGTTTGACATGCGCCAAACTGTGAGACCTGTGGAATCTTTGGCTGGGTTGACAAACAACCCAATTCACACATTACATTCTCTGCCACTTGATTCATCTCACAGTACTGGAAATAGAAGTGTTCTGACTGCATCGTCAGCTGGGTTATGTCAATGGAACTTTGGTGCAAGTGAAGAAAGGTACATTTATCACCTTCAGATTATATAGTTTTTTTTGGTGATTTTTGAAAAATATTTATCCTTAATGTACATTTGATTCCTTGCTACCATTTAGTGGCACTTTCACATTTAATCAGACAATTCTCCGTATTTTATATATATCCATTTACTATAATTACTTGTTTGATTGAATTCATTAACATTAACTCTTTCATTGTTATGCTAGGCCAAATTTAATTCCGGAATCAGACAGGGAAGGAGTTTGCATATCTCTTGCTTATTGCAAATCCAGTGATTATATTGTAGCTTCATATCGTCCTAAAATCGAGATATCTGGTGACCTGGGAGTTTCTCAACCAATGCTTACTGCCCCTGGGCAAGCAGCACAGGGAAGTCATGTTCTTTACAGAAAAATGGGTAACACATACCAAAAATTAGGGGCAAGTTGTGCCAATGTGAGTGATATCAGACTGCCTAAATCAGCAATTATTGATGGATTATATCAAAACCCTGTTTTTGCTTCTGGCGATGAATCGAGATGTGAACTTGTCTTTCAAGATTTGCCATCTCAAAGAATTGTTGAGCATCTTAAACCACCGCATTATCCTATTCGTGATATCAAGTACAACCATCTATCAAATTCAGGAATACTTGGCTGTTTGAGTGAGGACTCCTTCCAGCTATTCACAACCAAGCCTTTGTGATGGTAAACTATCGTTTGAACTGATATCTTTTTATACATCTGTTGGATTCCGATCGTAGTTAGAGTACTTTTGTTTATTTGAAGTTAATTCTTTCCTTGCAGGTATTGATTTATGGTCACCCACTAGATGAAATCCCAAAGTAACACGACATTTAGATTTTGAAATCCCAAATCCTATTTTCTAATCCCAAATCAAACATATCTTCTGGCATAGTCTTCAAATCAATTAGTTATAACGGCTTTTAAATGAAATAAAATATCTTATCGATTTGTCTTGTTAACTTGATTTGGTGTTTTGTACGACATTGATTTTGGGCTTATCACGTTGCAGGTGACTTGTATCTAAGAATGTCATTAGACAGTTTATGGAGATTCAATTTTTGCAGGTGCCTTGTAAGTAATGCTCTCTTTAAGATCATGGTTTCTTTTCTGTTTTCAAATAGTACAGCTTCAGTTCCAGCAATAATGTATTCGTCATATTTATATTCAATTTGCAAGCAAGTGAAAGACACGCGTTCCGTGATCATAGATGTATCTTCTTGGGCCTTTTTTCTTTTTACATAGAGAATTTGAATGGTAGTTCATGTGTATACTTGAAGAGAGTGATGTAGAATGTATATTGTGTTTTTTTATTTTTTAATTTTTGTATTGTAAACTAAGCGTACCATAAGTAATGAAATATATTATAAATATTCAGACTCAGCACATTCAGACCATTTAAAGAGAACTTCAATATATATATATAATTTTTCGAAATCCAAAAAAAATTATTCAGTTACACGAACAAAAATTATCAAGTAGGTTGTCCACAAAATTTGGAAATTCTACCTAGAAAAGACCTGATAGCCCTAGCAATAGGATGAGTCACAATGTTGGCATCTCTACGAATATGAACAACATAAAAAGGACAAGAATTAAGTAACAATTTACATGCTAAAATATGATCACCAAAAACAGAAGTGTCCGGTGAAGATTTCGAATTGATAGCATCTATTACAATCTTAGCATCCATTACAGTGCAAATCTTTCTACCATGATAGAGCTTCACGAAGCCCCATGACTTCACCTTCATCTACACGTAATCTACCAGAAAAAAACTATATATTTACATTAGAGTATTTTGTGAACTTAATTTATACGAGTGGGTCGTGGTAAAATATAATGAAACTCATTTATTGTTGAAAAGTTTATTGATAGATTTTAAATTGAATGTGATATATGGCACGATAGATTAAATCTTTATTATAACATTTTTGAAATGTTTTGGAAAACTTTGTGGTGGAAAATATCGATTCTTTTGCTCCAATAATCTCCTCATGCAATAATAGAAAATTATCTATAATGAAGGTCATATTATTTCATTTATTGGATATAATGATCACAAGAATACAAATTAGGGTAGACCCTTTTCTTTCGCATTGATAATAAAGTTTCCGGCAAAATAATTTCATTTCAACTTTTCTTCCAATTATATAAAAACACAGAATTTGTAGTATCTGAAACTTATCTTTCAATTATATAAAAAAGAAGACTCCACATATATCTCTGCATCGAAGAATGGTATCAATTGACTTTACAATTCATCTCTACACATTCAACTTGGTAGCAGATATGAACAGATTTTGTGTCGTGGTCCACTATATATATTCATATTATAAATGGATATAATTTAATTCTTTTTTTTTTCTTATTTCTGATTTTGCTTGCCTTGTTTAGTTTGGTATAACTTGTCACGCTTGAAAGTATCATATCGGCTTACATGAAAGTAATAAAACAAAAAAGATTCATTTTTAGACCTAATAATCTGCATGCAAAGTGTCATATATATGACATATCAAATACAATATGTGAAATTTCTAAATTACGTATTCTATAGTCGGAAAAGAAGCAATGGAATTGCATATCATGAAAAGACAAACATATAAATTTATTTAGAATAAAAGTTAACGGGGAAAAAGCACTAGCAAACAAAGAAAGTAATTAATGTGATCGCATGGAAGAATGGAGAACACCGAAGAGAATGGAGATCGGAATTTTTCCACCCAATAAATGTATTAGGTTAAATTTGTTTAAAGGACATTTTGAATGATTTTATAACTTAAAAATACTGTTACACTTTCCATTTTTCAAAAGGTTATAAACCGTTTTAATTTCTTCCAATTTTTTATCATGTTATTGATATTCGAGTCTAGGTTTGATTTCATTTTCATAATATAATATTTATCTCATCTTTCAATATTAAAATAATATTTTTATCAAGTATTTCTCTCTCTCTAATTTTTTTCTCTCCCCAAAACATATACCCTAGCCTGTTCCTGCGCTGCTGCTGCTGCCGCCGCCCACCTCCCTCCGCTGCCTGTGCGAAGCCGCTGTCGCCGCCCACCTCCCTCCGCCGCATGCGCGCAGCACTTTCCCAACCCCCGTTGCCGCCCTATGTCACACCGCAACCTGCCGGTTTGAGAGTCGCTTAGAGATCGTGGATGGTTCGTCGGACCGATCTCCCCCACTGGAGTCACGGCAACCGGTGGGCGGTTTCGGTCCGTCGGATCTTTAATTTTTATTTTATTTTTCTTTTATCTTTCCCTTTTTTGTTCTATTTTGTCTTTAGGAATTAGATTTATTTTCTCTTCTCTGCTTGCTCCTTGTAAGGGGTTTGTTGTGAGATTCTTCCTCTGTGGGTTTGTTGTTTGTTTATTTTGTTGTTTTCTTTTCGGTTATGGGTTTTGGTGGTTTTGTTGGTGGTCTTTTTGTTTGATCTGATCACGATTATACTTTTTCGGACAAGGTTTTAAGCGCTTAGTGTGAACTTCTTTTTATGCGTATTGTGATTTTCTCCGGATTGAGGTTCTCACCATCCTCATTCGCCGAAGATTGGTTAAGGGTAGGTTCTTTTTCTATCGGTGTTTTTGACCGTTAAATGCAAGAAGGACTTGTCTTCGTTTGAAGGATTTGTCTTTTTGACTACTTTCTTCGTCTGTAGGATTATCTTTTGTCTTACTTTTTTTTTCTTCTTTTGTAAGTCCTTTTCTAAAAAAAAAATAAATAAATAATATTTTTATCACTATTCATTCAAATTATATATCTCCTACCAATCAGCAGTGGCGGATTTAGGGGGTAGATTGTACCCCCAAAATGAAGTGTACCCCCTTGTATACCTTATGTTAAAATTTTAAAATTGTATTTTATTATGTATAATTAGAAATAAATACTCAAATGTAACCCTAAAGTTCTCTTTAAAAAAAATAGTATCCCCAAAATTTTAATCATAGATCCGCCACTGCCAACCAGGTCCTTAAATTAAAAGACATAACCAAAATACTACACATTTTTTAGGGTTTAAAGTAATTTGAGAGGTAATTTGACTCTTTGAGCATACTTAACCAAATAATGAGTACATTAATTAGTAATTTTTGGGTGCAAATAGATCCCACCGAAATATATCATATATTTTTAACACCATAAGCATAAGTTAAGTGTAAATAAAATCATATATCGTTATATGTATAAATTACTATTTGTAACAATATTTTTATAATTGGATCGACGATCAAATCGAATTGGGCACTGCCGCATTGGTTAGCGGTTCAATCGATTGGACTGGTGGTTCAATCTTTAAATGATCACTATCTTTTTTTTTTTTTAAATATTATGTATAATACTAAAAATAAAATAAATATGTACTTATAAAATTATAACTTATTAATTTCATATTGAAATAAATATAATAGAATCATAGACAACACCATACTAAATAATTTAAATATTAAATTAAAAATAGGGATGATAAAAATTAGGATTGAGTTTTAAATTGATAAAAAAATTAAAAAAAATTAGTTTAACCGTTTTCCCATTTCTTACCAATTTTTCTGGTTATGGTCGATTATTTCGGTTCAATAAGAAAGACAAATTTTTAAGGGTAATCAGACAAGTTTCATGTCCTATTTCAAGTTCAACCCAATTTTGAAAACACTGATTTATAATAGATGAAATATTTGTTCGTGCAAATCCACAATTAAGCACTAGTGTGAGTGTGGATAGAAACATATACATGTAGGGGTGAGCATCGATCTGTTCGGACCCCGAACCAAACTAAATTGCAAAAACTGAAAATCAAAATGTTTAAAAAAATATAAAACCGAACCAAAACCGAAAATTAGTGGAACCGAACACAAACCGAACCAAAAAATTTCGATTTGGTTCGATTTTGAACCGAAAAAACCGAAATTCATAATTCACAAGATGCTAACAAAATGCTCGTGTTCTTAAGCGTAACAACTAACAAAGCAAAAACATTATGCATGAGGAATATGTCAAACTCATTAAATATACTCATAATATAAAGACATTTGTCATTTGTGATGGACAACTGAGAAGGGATAATGGGTCGTGTGGTAATAATGGGTATTGTTATATGTACAATTATTACTTATTAATTAATTTATTTAAGGATATTAGTATTTATATAATAAGTAAATAATAAATAAAAAATAGTGTAAATATAATTTCGGTTTTACCAAAATTTTAAAATCTTAAAACCGAACCAAAAACCGAAAACCAAAATTTTTATATTTTAAAACCGAAACCGAAATATTTAATTGAAAACCGAATCGAATTTAATATTTAGGTTCAGTTCGGTTCGGTTTTGACATATTTTTGCTCACCCCTATATACATGTATATTAAGTAGGTATTCTATAAATGACAAATTCTTGTATAGACCAGGTGCATTTTTAAAACGTGTCATTTATTTTCTTAAAATGTACGTTCAATTTGTTTTAGTGTAAATAAGTTGAATTTTTTATTAAAATAAATTGGACGTTTAAAAAATGTAATTGAAATGCACGGTGCACATGAGACCTACTCTCTGTAAATTAGGTTCAAGTGATTTTATTTTTCAAAATAATTATTCTTTAATATTTTTAAGTATCATGTTTTAAAAATGGCATTAGTTATATATACTAAAAGACAAAGTTTTATACTCCCTCCTATTCAAAATATAAGATGTTTTTGCCTTTTGCACGTTTATTAATAAAGAAAAAATATACCAAAATTAGCTTTATTTAATGATAAATTATGTTTAATGACATGATAGAGAGTAAAACAAGAAAGTAAAGAAAGAATATTAAATAAGAAAAAATTGTAGGAAATAGAAATTTTAACATCAAATAAAAAGTAAATAATCTGATAAAATTCAAAACATCTTATATTTTGAATAGGGGGGGTATATACACTAGGTGCTTATTTAAACTCAAGTAAATTTTTTTTTTGCATTTATTTTTTTTTGAAAACATGTTGACGTTTCAAAGAAAATTAAGTCGTTTTTTTAAAAAATGCACTTGAATTGCATGGTGCATCTGATGCTCAATTTTTTTACTTATTACTAAAAATGTTGAGCTTGTTTTATGTGAGACCAACTCATGATAAAATATAGTATAATTTAAAAATGATATTTAAACACTTTAAAATAATACAACGAAAAATCATTTCAGCGAACTCTCTGGATTGGTATGGTATGATAGATTTGGAATTATCGAAACGATTGTATCTTCAACAATGCTTGTGTTCACTGCTCTACGGCTTGGTGATTCTAATTTTTTGTAACCTTGATTCGAGTTTGAGTACCCATGTACTCAAATTAATACATACCTCTTTTTTCTGTGAAAAAAACAATATGTAAGCGGATTATTCCAATTTTTTTTTTATCAAAAATGTATTATTGAGTTTATATAAAATTTTGTCGTATACATTAAGATTGAGAAATTGAATGACAACACATTCCTTATTGCTGGTTGTGAAAGGTCGTCATCATTCATCTCTCCTATGATTAACACTTTCGAGTTCAGTTCCACATATTTCTCACAACATTTATATAAATTAATAATGCATGAGATTTCCAGTCCAACTCACCATACCTTATTTATTTTTAAAGTATTCTTTGTTTCCATTTGCTTATAATAATAATGCCCTCTTATAGATGGCACCTCAACAACGACCTCCACTTATTCTTCTTCTTTTCAAAAAATAATTTTAATTTTTCAAATTTTGTTCTTTGTTTCTTGTCTTTGGACTATGCAACAAAAAGTAAGAGAATTACGGATGGGCAAATGTCCATCTTATTAGGTAAAGTAGTTCAATAATTCTACATAAACTTTTTTTTAGACCTAATTTATCATTTGAGGAATAATTATTTTCAGATTCAAATAAATATGTATAGTTTACTTTTATAAAATAATTGAATATTTTTCATGTGCTATCCCTTGGGTAAATTTTGTGGTCATTACTATTGAAGTGATGATGTAGTAATGTTGGACCCAAAATGCATTTTTGTCAGTATTTATTGCAAATATTATTTGCATAATTTAATTTGTAAATCCATATATATGTAGTTAACAAAAATTCGCCAGTATTGTTTCGGAAAAAAAATAAAAATTCACCAGTAGGATAGACTACTAAAAGTGTCATATCATTTGTCGTCGTTTTACTACAAATTCGGCCATTGTTTTTTGTTTGTTTTATTCTCTCATTACTTTTGGCCGTCCAAATCCTTTTCCAAAATACTGTCCCTTTAATAATTATTACAAAATGGACATACTAATTATTGTTATTATTATATAGTAATAAGTATGATTCTATAATAGTGCAATTATTATTATTTGAGCCAGTCTTCGCAAAAATTTGTTTATGGAATCAAATTGGATTCATTCAATAATACCAAAAAAATTATTTAGTAATACCATATTTTGAGCCAGCAACTAATACCGTATCACAGACCAAGTGATACTCTAACTGTAGAAATGCAAAGATCGATTGGAAATGAACAAGAAACACACAAAACACCAGGAATTATGTGGTTCGATCGTAAATTGATCTACATCCACGGGAATCAGGGGGTTTTCCATATGAATCAACAAGCTTCCAAGTACAAATCACTCATTCACTCAAGAATGCACTCAAGTTCTTCGTTTTTATGAACTCACACTCTCTAACGGTGATAATCGCACTCTCTAGCTCTCAAAGGTGCTCTACTAACTGAATTCCAATGACACTCTGAAGATATAAATTGAATACTAACTGAAACTCTAACAAACTCGGCCAACCTCCATCAACCAATGAGTGTGCACGTTGGAAGGCGCGTGCAACCGCCGTGCAGGCTGCCTACACGTGATCTACTTCAAGTCTCTCACGTGCTGGACCTCATGTGATGGAAAGATCCAGAATCAGGTTGAATATAACGCGTGCATGGCTTGTGCTCAGAGGAAAAGCTTTCAAACGCAGCACTGGTATCAGTTGCAAGGCTATACAGTATTAGTTGAGTCTTCATAAGGTATTAGTTCATCTTCTTGCAAGCAGTTGCATTGAATCCAACAATATTGATTATAATACATTAAAAGATAAATTGACATAAAATAAAAAAAGTAATTAGAGTCTTCTTCAACTAATCAAAACCAACGTAGAAACAGGGGACAAACGAAACAATAATTAGAGATAATGGGATGCCTCATCATCTCTGTTTCTTTCTCCTCGTGAATGCAAATCTTTATTTATATATTTATTAGATTTTATTGACCAAGAAATCATGAAAAAAATTAAAATAGAATATTTACGAAAGTCGACCTATCTAATCACTTGATAAATTAATTGTATTTTTACTTCTTTGAACTTTATTATTCATGTTGGTTGTTGTGGCAGCACCCGCATGGGTGTAGAATTGTGAGAATGATTAGAATATCACCGTTGAATTGGTGATAGGAGAAATCTATTATTAATAGAACGATTCTGAGGGATACAACAAAACTTTCCCAAGATATGCGGGAGATTTATACTGGAAAGAATATACAATACATGGATAAAGAATAATTCTAATCTTTATCTCTAATACCCCGTCAACTGCGTGGGGTGAAAACACACAGAGCTTGGAACGAGAAACTCAAATGCCGGACGAGGGAGGCTCTTCGTGAAGATGTCTCTATTATCCAGAAGATGTGAAGGAACAAAGCTAGTAGATAACTTCCTCAAGAGACGAGCTCAAACAAAGATAGTCCAAGTCAATATGTTTGGCACGCTTATGGGCAAAGGATTCGCTCAAGAACAGAGCACTCTTATTGTCACACAAAAGAGCTCGACGAGAAGCTATGGTCTAATCGGAGCTCACGGAGAAGATTAGTGACCCAAACCAATTCAAAGCGCATTCGCTAATGCCTTGTCTTTGATTCACATTGACGCAAGAATCAGATATGGTTGTTTGTTTTAGCATCAAGAAACAAGATTTCCCCAATAAAAATAGAGTAAATCAGAGGGTGGAACGACGCGCCTCGTGCAACGCCCAAAAGACGGAATAACCCAAAATGTAAAGGCCTCTTGACGGGGAGAGACTATAGTGAAGCGTACCCTCGACATAGCGAAGAATACGCGTTTGACCGCTGAACGAATCCCGACAACAGATGAGATCGAATCGTGACGGGTGATGGATCTGGCGGGCCCCAACAAGTGATTCAGATAGCGTGATCACGAACGGATCCACCCAGATCGACAAGAGACTCTCCAAATACCCAATGGAGTGGAGAGACAAGCTTGAGTCCAACAACTCACTTCTTCAAGGATATCATGGGCATATTTAGCATTCTTGACACAAACAAGCCAAATAGATGTATAAGAAACCTCAAGACCGAGGAAATAATTGAGGGCCCAAGATCCTGATGGCAAATTCACGGTGTGTACGAGATATAAAATATTGCAACAACGAAAATTCCTTCCACAAGAACAATGATATCATCGACATAGAGCAAATAAATAAATATAAAGTGCCTCGATGAAAATGAAATAGTGAAGAATCACAACGACTCAGAGAAAGCCAAGGTTGGTGAGATACTGAGCTAAACCTCTGAAACCGAAGCTAGGGAGCTGGCGAAGACCATAAAGAGCTTTCTTGAGTCGACACACGTGATCGGGAAACGAGGATCAATAAACCCCGGGTTGAGCCATGAACAACTGGTTTGTCAAGAACGCCATTAAGGAAAGCATTCTTGACATCAAAGGCGATGAAGAGGCCAACTATCTTTGACGGATAAAAGCCGGGATAATCGAACGGTTGCGGCTTTGACAACCGGACTAAACGTGTGATGAAAATCGGTTCTTAATTTGTGTGAAGCCTTGAGCAACAAGACGCCTTGGACGCTCAATCGAGCCATCGGCGATGAAAACTTCATCGAAAAACCCATTTCGAGCCCACAATTATTTCGGAGGTACCGTACCAAATGTGATCGATTCGAAGGCATCATTCGAGCGAAAAATTTCCTTTGCACCAAATCCCGGGTACTCAATATTGAGCGGTAAATACTATTAAAGAGTCTGCGGTGACCATCGGTGTGGCGGAACCCGAAAGAGGAGTGGACGCATTTTGGATCAACCGGGAGGTCGCCAGAATCTGGCCGAATATGAAGGGTACGACCGGGTTAGGAAAAACAATCGCCTATGCCGGATGATCATCAAGGACAAAGAATAAGCGATGCATATTTGTGTAAGGCGGCCAAGGCAAAGAATAAATGGGTTGGGAGCGCCGAAAATGAAGGATGGGTTGTCCGAGGCATCCAAGAAGGTAGTAATGTCTAATTCGAGACCGAGGGCGTGACGGCTCTCGAGAAAAAGGAAAAAAAGCTCATCAAATTGAGCATGGCGAGAAATGAAGGTCCGAGAAGAGATTTCCGGATCAAAACATAAAAATCCTCAGAATGCTACTATAACCCGTAAAAAAATACACGGATCTATTACGAGGCTCCAGGTTTGTTATCAAGATAATCCCGGCGTATGGAAATACCCAAAAAAGGCTTGAAGTTTGCAAATTAGGAGCATAACCGAAAAGAACTCAAAAGGTGATGAATTTTGCAAAAACGGGGGTAGGGATTGATCACAAAAAAACAAGGTTGCCTTCAAACCAGAGAGAAGAAAGGTACGGGCATTTGTGACGATCTACGCTCCGGTAAGGCCATTCTCATTGCGGAGTGTAAGAGGCAAGACAAACGATGAAGTATGCCATTAAGATTCATAAAATTCCGGACTTTAGCATTAACAAACTCGGTTCCCCATCACTTTGAAAAACCTTGATTTTCGATCAAATTGATTGCGCATAAAGGTATGAAAATCGAACCAAAATATCGTAGAATTCGGACTTAGCACGAAAATCGGATAAATCCAAAGAAAATCGAGAATAATCATCAATAAATGCAACATAATAAATGGAAACCATCGGTGGTAGAAACCGCGGACCCCATAAATCACAATGAATTAAATCCAAAACACAATCAAAGACGCGTTTCTCATTCAACCGAAGGATAATCTCTTTGCTCTTGGCGATTGAGAGGAGCGGAACACTTCGGATTCTTGAAAACGGATGTAATGTATAAAATGACCAAGTTTGTTCAATAAAGAAATAATAGAATGTGGGGCGTACCTGGCGTAAATGCCTGGCCTAAAACTAGCCTTCAATTCTTTATTAGGACGTGAAGAACCAAAGTTTTAATTCTCGATCAAGCAAGTATAAGCCTTTATCACACCTTCCCACATGTGCGGATTTGCTTTGTCACTCGGTTACGAATAGCGAAAGAACTTATCGAAGAAGATCACATCAACCTAAAAATCGGATGTTAGTTTATTGATAGATAACAAATTTTTAGTGATATGAGGAACCACTAAAACATCCAAAGAATCGCACATCTGCAGATAATTTACTAGAACCAATATAAGAAATATTCAAAGCATTGCATTACCAACAATGACCTGACCCGTTACGTAATAAGGCCCGTAAGTGTCGATGCGAAGTCACGATTTGTCATGAGCAGAGGCACCCGAATCAAGATACCAATCGGGAGCGTAGTCGACACATTGGGAGGATGTGAATGCAGGCTAAGTGTCTTTGAAGCGGCAAAGTTGACGAGCATTGAGAAATTGAGGACAACTTTATCGCATAGTGCTCCCTACGACATATCGACAACGAGGATTCGGCGCCCCCAATTCAGAGAACCGGAAGACCCATTGGTGAAGCCCGAGTTGCCGTCATCCCGCGGTTGCGGAAAAGTTTCCACGATTGCGAGTACGCGATTCTTTGCCCAAATCCGGTAAACCTGGCATCACGGGTTGCCACCGAAGAAGAGGAATACGACCAATGACCACGGCCACGCGATCGGTAGCGGAATGCGACTGCGGAATTTTTCCATAAAGACGAAGCATGGACTCATCTTGCTTGGCTTGGCTCAACAAATCACGCGAAACGGGAATAGGAGTGAATGCCATTCGAGTATCCGCAAAGCTTGCAAATTGGATACCCAATCCAAAACCCAATGAATCTTATCCGATTCAATAACAAACCAATAATGCATGCAACCGATCACATAATGACTTAAATTTCTTACCATAGTCCTCAAAAAAGGAATCACCACCGACTTCTTCCTCTAAGTTGATGTGGACGTGAAGCCGAAGTACACCCTCCAGTGACCCACGTATGTCGCGACAGAATCAACCACCTCGACGAATGACGGGTACACGATACTAAGCAATTTCCGATCTGTTGATTTCAATAATTAGAGATAAACGATGGTCGGGATGCCTCATCACCATCTGAAATCCCATAAGATCAAAGCACTCCATGTGCTCAATTTGATGATGCAAATCTTTATTTGATATATTTATTAGATTTTATTATATGATGTCGTAGGGTTTTGAAGAATTAAAATTTGAAAAAAAATCGAAAATAGAATATTTACGAAATACCACCCGAAGAAGAAATAAAGCGTCGACCTATCTAATCACTTAAGGAAAAGAAGAAAATTTATAACTTAGGTTTCTGGATCGGTTTACTTCTTTGAGAATGATTAGAATATCTTTGAATTGGTGATGATAGAAAAATCTATTATTAATAGGTTGTTGTTTCCCAAGATCTGGCCGATTTATGGAAAGAATATACAATACATGGATAAAGAATAATTCTAATCTTTATCTCTAATAAGAATTCGCATTAATTACTCCTCAACTACTTCAACTTAAATAATTTTAAATAAATAAAATAATATTGGCCCAAGCCAAATATTAAAATGGCTTCAAATTATCAGCATCACTTTCTATTTCTATATTAAGGTCATGCATGTTTTCACTTTTCTAATTTCATTTTGAACTCGTGTACTTCTTTTTATGTGTATATCTTAAAATATACAAGGACTAAATTACACATTGATAATAGAGATCTTTCATATTTTTCACATAATTATATAGAGAAAAGATGAAATATAATGTCAACTTGTTATCCCAAGTGAAAAATTGACATTTCAAAAGTGTACTAGCAAACATGAACTGAACAAAAGATCTATTGCTTTATTTGGGAATTGACAAGTGAAAATAATTTAAAAAAATTCAAAGTGAAATTACAATTGCAATGGGCTCACTCAATCACTCATATTTCTCATCATGTAACTAATGTACATGAAAAAACCCAAATAAGTAAATAAACAATATTTTTTTTCTCGAACATTATTTTTTGGTGGATTGGATGCTCAACCACTACTCATGCACTCATTAATTTGTTTGCATGTGGGTCCCATCTCAAGAAACCCAATTTTTTTTTTCGAAAAATTTAAAATTGATGGACATTGAATTATAATTAATAATGTGGTCTTGATTAAATTTAATTTCAGCTCCAGCATTCTGGTGTTTTGGAATGGTCCCTTTTATTGTCTTGGCAATAATCATATACCTTGTTGTGGGTTTGCACCCACTGCATAGCCCTGGTTTGCTGCCCCGTCATGCGGCCCGATCGGTACGGAGAGGCTGAGACGGGGCGGCACCAGGCCGGAGAGTAGGCGGTGCAACCACTAGCTTTGAAGTTGATGAATTTTCCAACAAAGGGTTGGTAACGAAAATCAATTTTGTATTTGCCATCTTCAGTTGCCCATGATGATGCATCCCATATTGATCCATACACCCACATTGGCCTTAGGGGAAATGTTGTGGCACTTTTCCTAGGGTACCTTCTAATTGGCACATCATCCACAAAGAATCTGAAAAAAAATGAAAAACATAAATTAAATATAATGATAATAATAGAAAGCACAAAGGAACAAATTGGATCACATCATTGTGATGTGAATTTGCAAATTAAAGTTGTTGGATTTTAGATCTCAATTATTATTTGGTTTAATAATCAAGAATGTAGCATGGCTTCACATTTTGTCTACAATGTAGTTGTCGGCTAGCATTTATGATTGAATGTAAGTTTTAGGTAGTGTTGAATCAAGTATTAAATAAATGGCACTCAAATGGGGGTAAAACAACAGTTTAACAGGGCCTATGGTTAAAAGTTGTATGAGAGAGATCGGGTTAATTCCATATATTAAACATTCTATTTTAATTATTTCTCTCTCATCTTATAATTACGGTCTCCTCAATCATTTAACTATTACTCAACCAATAATTAATTTTGTCCCTTTTGTTTCAAAATTAAAACACGCCATTAACAATGTAATCACCATTGGAACAACCTTCTCCAACATATATAATTTGGACTGATGTTGCATTGCATCGTCCTGTGCAACAAGATATAATGCAGTTACACAATTCTATTGCACAGGACGGTTTTGTACAGTATAGAATCCTAATCCTCTCCAACATATCTCTTACATTATGTTCATAGCATATTCCACATCATATATACCGTATATATGTTTACAGTTTTTTATATGAAGCTCAATATCAAAATAAAACACTTAAATATGAATGTTATATGAAGTGCGGGTCTCATGTGCATTTAGGTGCACCGTGCACCCATAGTGTATTTTAGAACCATGCAATTTGTTATACTGAAATATGTAACTTATTTATACTGAACCGTGCAACAATTTTTTCATATTAATAGTTGCACGATTCAGTATAAATAAATTGAATCTTTCAATATAACAAGTTGCATAATTCTAAAATGCATTATAAGTGTACGGTGCACTTGGGTGTATAGAAAACTTAGCATATAAGGAATGAGCATTTTTTGTCAACATTAAGGAACCTACTTACATTATTTCGGTAGGACTCCAGAAAATGGCGTAATGATGAAAATTCTGTGTGGGATCGAACCATAAATGAAATTTCATCTCTCGGCCAATAATGTTTCCATCCCCTGTCCCCCTTACATAAACATTGGTTTGAAGTGTATAAGGTTTCCCAAATGTTGTTCCAAGAAACTCGATGTCCACCTCATCGTGAAACCCCGGATGGACCTCACTGTTCGAAAGCTGTTCAAAATTACCATACACGCCCCCTCATTAGTTTCCCATAAAAGAAAGATATGCTCATTAATTTATAACGTGCACTTGTTCACTTTGCATATTTTTAGTATGTTAAAGTTGTACGTGTGACATAAAGTGAACTTACATAGAAAGCCGTAATTACTCCAGCGGTGTAACCCGGTTGGAGCTTAATGGATGTTCCGAAATACCCGGATCGAAATGGCTTCACCGACTTGAACCCGCTTCCTACCATTCAACAAAACAACAAACAAATAATTATTACTAGTATTTATTAAGTTGTGCAATGAAATAAAGTAGAAAACAAGCTTCAAAAATTACTTTGTTTCAAAATAGATTAATGTGAAACTTGTTAACTTTATACAACTGAATCCATACTAATACTGTAATATTCATTCATTGATATGCATTACTCTTGCCATCATAATGCTATGATATTTATTTATAAGTATAATAGTATTAATGATAATATTTATAAGTGTAATTTTATCAATTTTTAATTTCCAAAGCTTGTGATTAAGAATACACTTTAAAAATATGAGTGATTGTGAAAGTTGTTTGTAGTGATTAAAAACATAGACTACCTGAGTTAGAATCGAGCCAAATAGTAATGCCGTTATTATCAAGGCTTTGATGAGTAGCGCCCCATAAGTTTCGGTAACCCTGATTAAATCCCATGGATCGGAACCGGGTACTCGGGTAGAACCCGGGTTGGGGCGGCCATTCACCCGCATTGATGGATGGGGCAATGACGATGATGATGACGTATGTAAGAAATTGAGAGGCCATGAGGATGAAATTGAATGGAGGAGGAATCGAGACAAGAGAAATGTGACACGGGGAAGTAGAAGTAGAAGTAGAAGTAGAAGTAGAAGTAGTAGTAGTAGTAGTGCTACTACAACTACAAGCACCTATGGCTATAAATAAGTGAAATCAAATTGGGAATCAATGGTGGGTCCTACAGTAGCTGCTACATTTTGAGATGCTTTCAGCCAGATCTGGACTGTTTTATTACCGAGCCTGGATGAATTTCTGTGGTTGTAAATTATTTGATGTTTGATCATTGCATAAATATCCCCGATATCTATTTATATTTTTAATTAATTTGGGTTCACAAACGTCGCCATAAAAAGATAAATATGTTGGAGATGTCTGACTTTCCAAAAACACCTAAAATTACAAATAACGGGCCTTCTATTGTGAGAAAATGGGCAACAATTATTGAGGCATCACTCAAATACATATCTAATTTATATCTATCTCATAAGAAAATTTATCACAAATAATCATGTCTTTTTAAGACATTCTGAATACGTGATAATTTTCTAACATATTATACATCTTGTAACAAAATTTATCTCATTTGTAAATGATAGACAATTGTCGGTCAAAATTTTGTTCATGTCAAGACCGCCTATCATCTTGTTCATCATATATGTTCCTCAGCCGGACTGAGTGTGGTCTCGTCTCCATCTCCATCTCCTCTGGCGTTGTTGCACTAATTCGCTTCCTTCACGGACTCTCTCCTTTGTGAAACTGGAAATAGCAATGCCCTTCACCTTTTCGACTCAAGTTTTCCAGCGGAATTAAAAACAGAAAGATGTGAATTATTTGGATCCAGAGAAAAATGCATTAAGTCCCCTTTAACTCCTTTATCCTTTGCTGAAAGCAACATTCATCAGTGTCTCATTCTTTAAAGCTACGATTCTCACTTCTCAGAATTATGCACACTCCACTATGTGATTTTTTTTTACTTTTCACTCTGTGTTCTGAATTGTGTGGGGCCGCCTGAAATCGTTTTCAAAGCTTGTTTACAATTTCAATTTTTTTTCATGGAGTAGGGACAAAAGTATCTTCACATTGAGTTCTAAGATTTGATTTGATTTCCTGCCTATAAATACACAACATTCATTAATTCATGGATTAAATTTTCCAGTTTTTATCACCGTTTATTAACTTAGTCCATATGCATCATTAATATCAAATATTTTTGTTTTTCTATAACTCTTCAAGTGCAATTAATATGACTCGATAGCTTACCTAAATATACAAAACTACAAGATTGATAATTTGGTAGACAAGTGGCGGTGGATTAGATATTTTTCTTTTTCTGTTTATTTAACGATGGCAATGCATACGAGGTTATATTAACCAATACATAGTATTACTCATTTACTCCACACCCGTACAATAATCTGTAAATAAGATGGGAAGGTAAAATCACACTATTTGTGCAATTAGTGGCGGCGGATCAGGAATTTAGTCTAGGAAGACCCAATTTATAATAAAATATAATTAAATATATTTTCAAATTTTTTATATATATTAAAAAAATTACTTAAACTAAATTTTTTTATATTAATCGAGTCAAATATTTTTATATAAGCAGGAAATTTAATCTGATTTGTATTCTTCTATTTATTGAATTTGTTCATTTGATTTTGTGTTGTATATTTAATTTGATTTTAATGCGAATGAGTTTCTACTTTTATGTTCATAGTGATTCTTCTAATTTGATGAATTTATTAATTTAAATATTCACGTTTTGTATAATTAATTTAATGTATTTTTTTTAGTTTGATGTATTTGTTAATTTAATTTTATGATCTCATTTTATTTTTTATATTGCAGGGAATTTAATCTAATGCGATTCTTCTAATTTAATGAATTTAATTTTGTGTTGTATATTTAATTTGATTTTATTTTTTATATTGTTGTGTTTATTGCACGGAGTATTGAGGTAAGTAACTTGAGTACTGAAATGATTATGAATATCTATTGTAGTTGTGTAATTATTTTGTATGTTACATGTAATTTTTTTTTTATTTTACTGAGTATTGAGGTAAGAAATTTAAGTACTGAATTCACGTTTTGTATATTTAATTTGATGCAATTTTTCTAATTTGATTAAAGTATTTGTTGGGAAATATTGTGAGACTGATTTCTTTTCAATCCCGCGAAATTCGCGGGGTTACGTGCTAATATATATATATATATATATTTCTCTTTGCTCTCTCTTTTCCGCCTAAAGGTTAATAAAAAAAATTATATTAAAAAAGAAGGTACACTTTGAAAATTAGCCAAAAATTCTAGCATCATCAAGTTAACAACAAATAACTTATAAGATAAAAAATAATATTAGGCGGTCTCATACATGAGACGGAGTACAATTTAACACATCAACACTCTTTCTTCTAAAGTGTTAAAACATCAATATTCAAATTATACTCCGTCTTATCGTGAGATCGTCTCATACAAATGTGCCTCTAACTACAAATAAATATTTTTTTATGAGTAGGTCTAGTGTGAAAATTTTCATGTATGAAAATCTATAAAATTGTCCTAAATCAACCATCTGCACCCTAAACACTAAATAATGAACCCTAAATTATGACCTATTCGGGCCGGGTGAACCATGAACCACTTGGGCCGAGTGAACCATGAACCACTCAATTTTATCTTACCTTCACCAATTACAAAATTTGATTGTAGATTAAAGTTTTTTCATGTATGAAAATTTTCATACTAGACTTTGTCATTTTTTATATATGTCCGTATATAGGTCCGCCCTGTGTGCAATAGTAAAGTACCGTAGAATATTTTAAATATGTGGAAAAATCTCACATCTCAAAACTCTTGTGAATCTAAAGAATTCACGGGCCAAAGAGGAGTACATGTTTACCTAAACATTGTTATCATTACGTTAGTAAGCATGAGATTTAAGGTTCAAATCCGTGTACCGTAATTGCATTTTTTCTAATTAAACTCAATATTAGTCAACAAACACAATGTCACATATTATACACAGAAATTTGACATCTCATAACATAAAAAATTCTTCAAACTAAATACTATAATAATTAATGACAAATGGGATCATTAAATTAACCATAAATCGAGGCACTAGCTAAATCATCCATAAATCGCCGCATCATATTGATTCACCAATCGGATCATCTAGTAAAGTTGGTCCCGTGCTTTATTAATTTAAGGATAGTTTATTATTTACCTCAACAAATCGTTTGGACCCTCGAAGATTTGTTTTCTAGTATATATTCTAAACGACAACTTCCTTCCAAATAATTCACCAATCGGATCATCTACTGCATTTTATATTTATTTTCGTCTTTCTTCATATTATATAATTTAAAAAAGAAACGATATTAAAGTTCAGAGATGCATGTGGTCATGCATGCAACAACAGTACCATAAATTTTCAATAATATATGAATATAATTGTTAATATGAAACCGTGTTGGATGTCGCTCAAGAGAAGAGAGTTACATATTATATATACGAGTTGAATTATTGATATAAATTTATTATAAATATATTTGTTAATAATTAAGAAGGTACCCTACAGTTCTATAAACAATATATAGCTAGATATATATTTGTTTTCAATGGATATGAAAGAAATGGACAGCAAAATTATATAAAAATTATAATCAGAAAATGGAAATTGGAAGAGATAGCGGAAGAGGAATTCAGTGGTGTTCAAATGGATAAGAGATTTTTTTTTTTGAAGGGCAAATAGATAAGAGATTAGTTCAACACTATCTAATGATTTTTTTTTTCATTTTTAGGAAAAAAAATGATAAACTGATAATGTTTTCACTTTTCATATTCAATTGTTTTAAATGAAACCTAGAGAAATGATCAGATAATTCTTTCATTTATAAAGAAAATCTGACATAACTTAACACAATATCATACCTCTTACTGGTTAGCAATAAAGTCAAAATTCGTAAAATGTCACAGTAAATCATATTTATAGTCTTAATATTAAAATATAGCTGTGGCCGGGAGGGAGGCATATATATGGCAGATATAAACGAGTCGAGTCGAGTAGTGCTGAGCTCGAACTCGACTTGATTAGAATTAATACTCGAAGCTCGACTCAAACTCAGTCGAGCTCAAATTTTTAAGCCCGGCTCGAGAAGAAACTCGATAAAATCGAACTTGACTCGATTGTATAATTTTATAAAACTAAATATAAAATATATTATTAAAATATAATTTAGTATATATATAGAGTGAAATTAATTGCATAATAGTAATTACTGTGCAAATTCAATTAGACTCGCGAGCCTCTCGAGATGAGTATTTATGAGCTCGAATTCGACTTGAACGATTTCGATCTTTTTATGAGTCGAGCACGAGTAGCTCGCGAGCTGGCTTGGCTCACTTACAGACTCTTTGGTTTAATTAGTTTTTGTCATATGATCTGTGATGGAAGATTGATCAGTGAGTCATGACTTGGTTAGCAAATTAGAAAAGTTAGTTACTTAACTGCTTTTTGGTGCAAGGTTGTGCAGATCATACCTAAAACTTTCTAGAATCTAATATCTGGCATATGAAGCTGTAAATTTAGCTACAATTCAGCTTCAAAAGTTGAGAGAAAATCACAAATTCCGTTTTATGTGCACTTGGAGAATAATATCTGTAATTTCTAATTACTTGGTTCATATTAATTAAAATTTAGTAGAACAATTACAACTGCACCATCCACCATCGTTCAGGATTTTGAAGGAGAATGCAAGAATGATACTTTCTTAAATTTTCACTACTTGGAATCAACACCACAACTAATTTAAAATGCAGATATAATTATCTTCCTGTATGGACTCCCTCTCTCTAACTCAACCGCTCGGTTCCGATATTTCCTCCCGCTCAGTAACCCTCTCCATCGATTTGAAATCATGGATTGGAGTGCTTGAGATTTTCTGCACCTCGTGCTCTCCCAACGTCCCGATTTGCTCCGATTATTTCGCCCGCTCAGCAGTCCAGTTATTTGATCCGAAATCATTACCTGCTCTGCTTGAGATTTTTTGCGCCGCCCAGCGTGCATTCCTTTTGCGGCAAGACCGAGAAATGGTGCCGCCCCCGGGGGCAACGTTTCTCCTTCCCAGTCAATGGCATTTATGGCTGCCTACACCATAGATTGCCCAGCGCATCCTCACGCCCCAACACAACAAACATTCCCTGTTTTCACATCCATTATACCTTCACTTTGGTTCTCTCCCCCAAACCCCCTCCCTCGTTTGTTGGCAAAATTCGATTCTCTTTCTTCGTTTTCACAGGCTCCCCCGGCATGGTCCAGCCACGAAGTAAGAAGCAGAAGAAGGAAGAGGCCCCGACCTTTGTCGTCACGGGCAATACTCTCATTAATGTATATACACGGAGTGGAGATTTGGTGTCTGCTCATAACATGTTCGACGAAATGCCTGAAAGAAATTTGGTGACGTGGGCGTGTTTGATTACTGGATACACTCAAAACGAAATGCCTAAAGATGCATTAGCTGCATTTGGAAGAATGGTGTCTGCAGGATTTATTCCCAATCAATATGCACTCGGGAGTGCTCTGAGGGCTTGTTAGAGATTGGGGGCTCAAGGGCTGAAACAGGGGATGCAGATTCACGGTTTGTTTTCGAAAACTCATGATGCTTCTGATGTGCTTGTGTGCAATGTGTTGATATCCATGTATGGGAGTTGTTGCATTGTGGGTAGTGATTATATTTATGCTTGGCGTGTTTTCGATGGGATTGATAACAAGAATTCCGTATCTTGGAACTCTATAATATCTGTTTACTCTCAGAGAGGGGATGTTGGTTCTGCTTTTCGTCTTTTTTACGATATGCAGAAGGGGGATTTGGGATTTGTTTGTTTATTGGTTGACTTCGGCTCAACCCCGCCATCAGCCATGAGTTGCATATGTTGGAATGCCCGTGGCCTCGGGGGACAACGAGCATTCAAGAATTTCCATCGGCTTATCCTTGACCAATCCCCCGATCTGGTGTTTATTTCTGAGTCTAAGTTGTCTAAGTTTTGTATTTCTAAATTGCGTACTAGTCTTAAGTTTCATGGTTGTTTTTGTGTTGAACCGATTGGCAAGAGTGGTGGTCTTGCTCTATTTTGGAATGAGGATTTTGAAGTTTCAATTTTGTCTTACTCGCAAGGTCATATTTATTGTTCGATTACTTTTGAAAACAATAGATGGTACTTTACGGGTTTCTATGGAAACCCCTAACCATAATGTTCGATATCTTTCATGGGAATTGCTTGAAAAAATTTCTAGAACACATACTAATCCCACGGAAAATTGGATTGTAGGAGGGGATTTCAATGAAATTCTGTTAGATAAAGAAAAACTAGGAGGCAATATTCGATCTTTTAATCATATGAATGCCTTTCAAATGGGTCTTCTACAAGTCGACCTGCACGACGTAAAAGCAAAGGGCCCCAAGTTCACATGGAATAATATGAGATCGGGTGTTAATAACATTTTGGCCGGCTGGACCGTTTTGCGGCAAACAACTCGTGGTTTTCCACTTTTTCGGACGCTTTGTCCGTGAATCTTGACTTCTATGGTTCGGACCACCGAGCTATACTTCTTAAATTACGATGCAATCAGAAACAACACCTTCTCATGCCCATACCTCTTTTAAATTTGAACACAAATGGCTCTATGAAGAGGGATATAACGGCATTGTGTCTACAAGTTGGAAGAAATCGGCAAATAAGACTGTTCTGGGAAAAAGACTACAAGAAGTGGCCGAGTCCCTTAAAATGTGGTCGAAAAGTTCCCTGGGAAATCTGGGAAGACAAATTAAGGAAACTCGTGCCCTTCTTAATAAACGCTTGAATTCTGAGAATCGCAATTTTGATCGAAAAAATATTCATTCCATCGAGTGTAAACTGGAGAAGCTCCTTTCCCAAGAGGAAATCCATTGGAAACAACGATCCAGAGTTAACTAGCTCAATTCGTGAGACAGAAATACATCTTTCTTCCATAAGACGGCCTCGGAAAGGAAAAAGAAAAACTGGATTTCGTCAATTCTCAACGATGAGGGTATACCTCAAACCTATCAGAAGAATATTGAGAAAACCATTGAAGGCTATTATAACAATTTATTCAACTCTCAGAATCCTTCTGACGAGGCTATCTCTGTAATCACCAACTGTATCAATCCTGCTGTTACGGAAGATATGAACAGATTCCTGACAAAACCCTTCTCTGGAGAGGAAGTTAGGAAAGCTCTTTTTGATCTGAACCCCTCGAAAGCCCCTGGTCCGGACGGCTTTACAACCCTCTTTTTCCAAAATTCCTGGGCAGAAATCGGGGATGATATCACGGTGGAATGTCTCCGGATTCTAAACGGGGCACATGGGCTGAAAAACCAAAATCCTACCAATATTACTCTTATCCCTAAAATCAAAAATCCAAAAACATTGAAAGACTATCGTCCGATTAGTCTTTGCAATGTCTCCTATAAGATTGTGGCCAGAACTATCACTAATCGATTCTGAATTGTCCTGGGATCACTTATCGACCCCAATCAAAGTGCCTTCATTCCGGGTCGGCTGATCTCGGATAACGTTGTTCTTGGCTACGAATGTATGCATTGGCTTAGAAACAACTGTTGGGGAATAACTTGCACAGATCTATTCGGGGTGAATATTTAAATACAAATTTAATTCTTATAATTATTACTAGCATGAATTAATCCTATATTAATTCAAATAATAATCCAACAACATATCATGCATATAATAATTCACGTAAAACCTACGCATGCGGAATTCTACGAGTTTACGTGAACGTACCTCTTGGGATGGCAACGGTGTGGCTGATTAGACTAACCGAAAGAACTTCTCAAGTATTCCCTTAGCCCTCGTTCGACTATCCGGTGGTAGGACACTTGTGAACAATTAACAAAAGGAAAATAAATTATGTTGCACCACCTTTGTGGATTTACTAATTTTTCTAGCACATGGAATTGTACTTGGGAATGAAAGAATCATCCCCTATTTATAGAGCACAAGGTGGACGAAAATTTTGTGATAAAACAATGTGGGAAAATCTTTTCTTGATCTCCAAGAAATCTTGAATATATCTCTTATATTCTTTTTCTCATAATTATAATATTCCATAAAAATCCCACTTACTCTATTTTGTGGATATTTTCGAAAATATGATGAGTCAAGAATCCAAGATTTGGATCTTCTTGAATTTATGAGATATTCTTGTATTTCAAGAAATACATACCTTCCATAATATATTTTCAAGAAAATTAAGAAAATCTTTCTTGCCCACTATATTTCCCATATTTCGAAATTCTCTTATGAAATAACCAAGTGGGAGATTTCTTGAATTTAATGAGATAATCTTGTATTCCAAGAATACATATCTTCATTCCATAACAAAATTCAAAGAAAATCTTTCTCCCAACTTATCCATAATTTTCTAAAATTTACGTGGAAAAATAAGCAACAATATTTATTTTATTTTAATCACTTTTTTCAGTTATTGGACTATATGTTGGGCTACTTAGGGGGCCTTTAGGAGAATTAAGATTGGACCTTCTAATGGACCTTGAATATCTAATATTGAGCCACAATATTATTCAAGCCCATAAATATTAATTAATCCCACTACATAATCAATATTGCATTATCCATCTTAACCCATATTACAGTCAATATGACTCCCGGTTATTATTTCCCGTGTTTAAGATTATCTAGTCCATTAATTAATTCAAGCCACTGAAATAGCTTTCCATTAATTAATATCTTTTATCCTTGATCAAGGAACGGTTCAACATTATTATCCATACCGGAAACTAATTCCACTTGCAAGATTTGGTATGATAAAGCTTATGAACCTCCCAAGGGGCAAATCAAACAAGCGTACTTGCACACGATTCTTCGTATTAAATCTTAGCAATCACATGTGACTAATAATATTGCCCAAGATAAAAAGTATTGAATCTCGTTGATTCTCTACCCATGATAAGTCAAAGCAATAGTTACCAATCCCACGTGATCCTATTTAAGGGACGAAGATTAAGAAATAACGAACCACTGAGGTCTAATTCTTCCTTGTTCAGTTCTGAAGAATTTGTCCTCCTGTAGGTCCTATTCAGTACATCAGTCATGCACTAGTGTAATCTCTTGGTCAAGACAAACCAATCTGAGCCTTACACTTCAACCTTTCACGATGGGTTGTTCATTTCCATCTAGGTCATGAATGACGTACTTTTAGTTACAAGGGACTGTTAATTTAATCTTCTGTGATCTGGTATCACTAAATTAACTACAATGTAACACGTACGACTTATTGAACAGTTATGCAGTAAATATATGTAACATTCGATAATATTTAAAGCATCAGTGATAAACAATTTATTTCAGTAAATAAGTCCGAAATTCAGTTTTGATTATACAAAAGTAAAAAACATACTTTCTAGTATAATCCCAACAACAACAAGAGTAAACAGGGTTTTGCTTCTCTTAAATTGGATATGAGTAAGGCTTACGATAGAGTCGAACGGACCTATTTAGAAAAAGTTATGCTTCGAATGGGCTTTGACTCCAAATGGGTTAAATTAATTATGGAATGTGTTACAACCCCTCTTATTCTTTCCGAGTCAACAACAACATATCTGGAAGAGTCATCCCGTCCAGGGGACTTCGTCAAGGGGACCCCCTATCTCCTTTCCTTTTTGTTGTTGTTGCTCAAGGACTTTCCTCATCCATCAATGCCAAGGCTGCAGATGGAAATATCACGGGTATCCGGATCGCCAGAGAAAGCCCGATTATCACTCATCTCTTCTTCGCCGATGATAGTCTGATTTTCTTCAAAGCTAACAAAGAGAATGTTCAGACGGTCAAGAAATGTCTGAAGGATTACGAAAGAGCCTCTGGCCAGTTGATCAACTTCGACAAGTCGACCATTACTTTTAGCAAGAATACCCCTCAGGCCAATATCGATCTTGTAAAAGCTAGCCTCCATATTCAGATTTGCCAGGGTCATGAACTGTATCTAGGGCTTCCTACTTTTTCAAAACATAGCAAAAGATTGCAGTTCGGTTACTTAAGAGATAAAGTCTCAAATAAGTTGGGCTGTTGGAGAAATAAGTTTTTCTCGGAAGGAGGGCGCGAGATTCTCATTAAATCCGTTATCCAAGCTATTCCTACCTATGCTATATCGTGCTTCAGGATTCCTACTTCACTTTGTGGGGAAATCGAGTCGATGTGTGCTAGGTTTTGGTGGGGGGGTAACCCGGAGGACAAGAGAATTCATTGGAAGGATTGGAAATCACTTACCAAACCAAAGAAGGAGGGAGGGATGGGCTTTAGAGACCTGGTCACCTTCAACAAGGCACTCCTGGCAAAACAAATCTGGAGAATCATTCTTTACCCGGACTCTCTGGTTGCCAAAGTCTTAAAAGCTAGATATTTTCAAACACACTGACATTATGGAGGCCACCTTAGGATCTAACCCCTCCTATATTTGACGCTCGATAATGTGGAGCAAACCTATTATTTTTTAGGGCCTCTTTTGGAAAATTCATGACGGAAATAAGGTACAAGTGAGAAAAGATCGTTGGATACCAAATCTCTATTCTGGAAAGATCACCTCCTGCACCACCTACGACAACAACATCAGAGTTCATGAGCTCATTTCGACTTTTCATGAGTGGGACCAGTCTAAACTCAACAAACTTTTTCTCAATTACGAGGCAGAAGCTATTAAAAAAATCCCTATCGATCACCAGTGCCTCTCCGATTCCCTCTTCTGGCGCTACTCCAAAAAGGGTCTTTATACTGTTAAATCAGCTTACTGGAACACTCACCCAACTTCCTCCATTACCGACAACAGAGACACTGCTTCGTCAAGTATGTCTCCTACCTTTTGGTCCAGGATCTGGAATCTCAATATCCCCCCCAAAGTCAGAATCTTCCTATGGAAAACAGCCCAAAATGCAATTGCAGCTGAAGCTAACCTCGCAGCGCATCACGTCCCGTGTCACCCCAGGTGCGTCATTTGTGGACACCTTTATGCCAATACTAATCATGTCCTTTTCTTTTGTCAGGGAGTAAAAGGAGCTTGGAACAAAACAAAATGGTGGCCTTTTATAAAGAAAGCAAGGGGAGTCTCAGATGATAGTATGACCATTCACCTAATTCTTACCATGGAGAATTCCGAACTGGAGCAAGTTGATACTAAGATTTGGGGAGTTTGGAAAGAGAGATGCGACACCCTACACTCTAAAGACGGAACCCACCTAGGACGGAAAATTCAAGCCAACTGGACCGAGGCCTTCCTGGAGCAATTCCACTACGAAAAGACCAAACTCACTGTGGGAAACACTACTCTTCCCAACTCCGCTTCGTCTTACCGCACCAAGCTTTTTCAAGATAACTTTATTATGAAGGTAGATGCGGCCTACAAAGAGTCATCCAAGGCCTTTGCAGTTGGCTTCTTCATTTATCACAAAGATAGAAAACTCTTTGCAGCCGGATGTCATAACATTAATCCTCCGGGATCTGTGCTTGCTGCTGAAATCATAGCCATCATGGACGGAATATCTTATTGGAACACTATCTCTCGAGAGACTATTACGATCCTTTCTGACTCAAAAGAAGCTACAAATGCCATCTCCACTGACGAGCCCTTTAAAGGATATGAAGAAAGTCTAATTCTCGCGGCCCGGAAATTAACTCGGAACTCCTCAGTGTCGGGAGTTCGATATTGCCCACGCAAACACAACACCGAAACTCATAACCTGGCTAAGATCGCTATTAAATCTCTCCTCCCTCAAGCTTGGGTTGGAGATGATATTCCTCGACATATTATGTCTTTTGCTCAGGAGCATCAATCTATTTAGTGTTTATGCTTTGAGCCCTAAAAAAAAAAATAGTAGAACAATTGATCAAGCCACTTAAATTCTCATCATCCTATATCCATGTTCTTTCTATCTTGTTCCTTGGTGAGTTTTATAGTGGTTTGTTGATCTAAAATATAACATGATCAAATACCATTTATCAAATTAAATAATATTCGACTTTCATTCCTTAGATGAAAATTTGAACATCTGATAAAAATATAGTAATTTTGTGTTGGTAAAACCAAATGATGGTAGGATGAGTTACGAGTAGTTGAAGCTCACTGCACTAATAAGTTTATCACTTTTGATACTCGTACTTGAAACCATCAATATTCTAAACAATGTTCAAATCAAATTTCCTTTCTTTACGCATTATTTTATGAGGCACACTTGCATGAGACGGTCTCACGGTGAGACGGGATATAAATTCATGAGCATTGACGCTTTAACACTTTGAGAGAAATGTGTGTGATTTCTGCTAAGTTATACCCATCACATATGAGTTTTTGTCTTGCTTTATACGTTTCAAATCTCTCTCTCTTTCTCTCAGTCCCAAAATGATCGATGATGAACAATTTTAGTTATGGTATGAGGGACCTCCACTATCCTGGAGTTGCCAGATGATGCTTCGAAAATTGACGTTTTGTCACTGCCTCACGCTGCAGCTAAATTAATAAAGTTGCAATTCAATTGATCAGTCTCACTCTTCAACATGGGCTTCAAATATTTATTTATTATTTTCTTAACTTCTCTTTTATTTTTTAAATTAATTTTCTGGTCAAAGTATAGAATGAACAAGTTTTACGGTGAAACTGATTAAAGAGTGTGACTTATATTATTAAAGAGTGTGAGTTTTTACTATAAAGAGTGTGACATTTTACTATAAAGGGTATTACTCATAAAAGTGAAGGATTGACTTATATTATAGCAGAGAGTATCGTAGTGATAACTGAAAAGTGTGACTTATATTACTAAAAGACGTGACTTATATTACTAAAGAGTATGACTGTAAAAAAAAAAAAAACCAATTTCATGGTAAAAAAGTTTCACTGTATACCAAATCATTTTTCTAAGGTTACTTGTTTTTTCATATATATAATTACTAGTGTTAGTCCCGCGAACTTCGCGGACTGAAAGATTTTTTTATGTAAAATAATCAATAATATTTTAACTTTTATTATTATTTAGTAATACTTTTTATGTTTCGTGATTTATAAAATATTAAAAATGAATATAGTTTAAATATTCAATTATAATTTTATATGTTATTATATTTGATGACTCTATAAACGACACTCATATAAAAAAATAAACATCTTATTCTAAGTGAAAAATACCTATATTTAAATATAAAATATAATTTTATTTAAATATAATCCTATATAATATAATTTTTAGATTGTATAGAATTTAAATATATCTCATAATCCGATAATATAAATCTATATTATTTCAAAGTCAAATATACTAATAATCGTCATTGTGCCTAACACGCGAGATCTTAAAAAATTATATATTTTTAAATACTTTAAACATTTATTTAATTTGATTAATTTAATTTTATTATATTCATTCATATTTATTATTTCTTAAAGTATACCTATGATCATTTATATTTTTAAACATTGTATGTGATATATATTTCTATTAATTTATTATTCTAAATTATAAATTACTATAATATATGTTTTAAACATGAAGTATTTGCAATTTCATATCATGGTGATTCAATATTTATTGTATTTTTATTGTGAAGTAATTATCCTCGTATAATACAATTTACCTATAAAAAATATCAATATATTCATAGTATTTTAAAGATTTTACATTATGCTAATTATTATAATTAAGGTATATCATATACTCATAGTAAAAATATAAATAAATTATTATGTCATTAGCAGTTTAAGAAACGAAAATTAATTATGCATAATATATTGGTAAGATTTAAAAAATATATATATATATAAATGTTTTAAATGGTATGATTGACAACAATAAAATAATTTAAAACATAAAACTCTTTTAAGTTTTATATATTTGACTTCTGTAACTAATCAAATTTTAATTTATTATTAATTTAATTTGAATTAAACATCACATTCACTTATACTTTTAGAACAGACTTGATCGAGACTTTATAGAAAATAATTTAGAATTCAACTAACATCAGTTATCTATTAGTGTGTTACTACATATATATGTATTTCACCAAATGCCTATACAAAATACTATTTTTATTTTTAAAAAATAATTCAAATATTCAAAAGTTAAGAGGACATTTTATTTAAACAAAAAGATATGGCTAAGTCTTTGTTGGGATATTTTAGTTTTGATGAATTATGCCAAAACATTATCAACTTGTGTTGTTGAAGCTGATTTACAGATAACAAGTTGAGGGGGAACGAGAGAACAATTGAGGGGGAACTCACGTAAATCGTATAGATGATCGAGATCGACGAGGTCAGCAGATCAGATCGACGAGATAAGATGACTTAGATGAGTTCGAGTTAACCGAAATAGCCAAAAATCGTAAGAGAAGAAAAGCTAAGCCACCGATCGTAAGATCGATGACCAAATGACCGATCGATGACTAAAATGCACCGGGATCGATGATCGAAGAACAAATGAGCCGATATGGTGATCGAAGAGCGCATGTCGATCGAAAGAAACCGACTGTAAGATCGTAAGAGTAGGTTGCAGATCGTAAGAGGAAAGTTAGATTTAGATCGACGAGATCGACGTGATCGAGATCGATATTTAAGATGAGCAGATGATCAAGATCGACGCGGATTGAGATCGACACAATAAAACCGAATATGCTAAACCTAATGTACTAACTGATGCGATATACCGATATGTCGACTGATGCTATAATCGATCCGATCATGTGAGCCGATCGATCAAGTGAGAAGAAATCGATATCGAGAACCGTAAATCTGCATACCAGATCGGAAAGAAGTCATCGTAAGAGAAGTCATCCAAGTCATATTCATCGAGAATCGTAACGCCGATGATGATCGCGTGGAGTGAAAGCTTAGTGACTGAAGGTCGATGTCCGATTCGAAGAGTCAACTCAAGAAGCCCGAGTGTCGAGATGTCCGACGCATAAGGTCCGCCAAGAGAAGTCTGGCAATCAAGTAACCTCGAGGATCGATGAATCAAGACTCAAAGATGTCTCTCAAGACACCGAGACTCGGAGAATCTGAATGATTCCAAGGCGAGGAATCGGAGGAATATAGCCGTTAGAATCACCGACGTGGACCAATGAGAGGAAGACAACCACCGAAAAGCTGCAAAGAGCTACGAATAGTATGGATTTGAATGTGACTCCATCCAATCCAGAACATTTAAATCCACACTATAAATACAAGATCTTCCATCAAATTAAGTGTGGAAAAATCGCAAAAACATCCATCAAGCCAAATCATCTAAAGATTCCCACCATGAAACACGAGAAAGAAATACACGATATATTCAAAGAGTGTTCTACCCTAGATCTAAGCACAAATGTAATATCTAGCTTAGAGAGATTTTCCCATCCTTAGCATTGAGGCTAAACAAATGTAAGGGAAAATCTCAACCTAGTTGAAACCAAACAAACCTTACCCAAATCGATCGGTTAAGTTTGTAGGTGAGTGTGAACTCGGTAAACATCCGCAATCCCGAAAGGGAGGGTAGGCAATCCCGAGTGAGGGTGATAAGTCCCGTTGGAGTGTGAACTCCATGAAACATCTCAGAGGCAATCCCGTGGAGGGTGGTAAGTCCCGTTTGAGTGAGAGCTCGTTAAATATCTAGAGGCGAACCCGGAGGGTGATAAGTCCATTGGAAGGAATTTCCCTAGAATGCGGGAGAGTGGATGTAGGAGCTTGAGCCTCCGAACCACTATACATTGTTGTGTTGTTTACTGCTTTATGTCCTTTTATTGTCATATGCATTCGATTATAAGCAAAACACAATACATGAGCTTAAAACGCAAAAATCTGTAATCACCATTCCTTCACCCCTGTTTTATATGCATCGAACAAAATGTTTTGCTTCCGCACGCGCAAAATGGGTTTTCACACCGGGACCATCAGTCTTGTATGCACCCGGGTGTACCGTGCACTCATAGTGCATTTTAGAAGCATGCTACTTGTTATACTTAAAAGTGCGATTTATTTATACTGAAAAGTGCAACTGTTAATATGAGAATATAGTTGCATGCTTCTGTTTGGAATAGTTGCACGTTACTATTTTGTCTAGTTGCACGCTTCTATAATGCACTATGAGTGCACGGTACACCCGGGTGCACATGATACCCACTCAAAAGATATTATATTTTTCCGTTAAAGTCATATGTTAACCAAAATATATTTTACTATATATAATATTTTGCTAAATAATTTTTTTTAATGTTATCATTTTATATGAGATTTATCTATTGTATTTTTTATTTATTTTTTGATAATTTACAAAACACACTTAGTATTAATCTAATGATCGCAAAGTATCAGCAATTTTTTTTTTTGATCGGACAAAGTTAGTTGTTAGTAGTTAATACACCAAACACCCCAAACACTCCACAAATTCACCAAGCCACCTTATAACTCCCATAACTCCAATTCGTTCCCAAAGGGAATCGAATTGTATATGACATATCAAAGTTACTTATATATCAATTTTTAAACTATTTAATTAAATTAAATTTATAATTAAGGATAAATAAATCATATTATAGTACTTATAACCAATAAATACAATAAAAATTCAACCAAAAGTATATATAGATTTTTTTGTATTGTTCATGCACCTAACTGTTCCTCTTAATTTGTATATTCAAATATCTTTTCCCAAAACAATGCATTTGTTTGTCTAATGATCAGATGATTTATATTTATTAATATTGTGGCTCATGCACATTGTTTAAAATATTTAATTAAATTAGATTGTGAAAATTATGTTTCATTAGTCGATACATATCTTTCATCAAAAAATGTTGTATCTTATTAAATATAGTTTGACCTTTTATGTTTGGTAATTAATTTAAAATCAATTATTATTATTAAAATATTAAATATAACTAAACCTATATATAGAAATAAATATTCATTTTCAAAAAATTATTGCCTAGGTCTTGTATGCACTCGGGTGCACCGTGTATTCATAGTGTATTTTAGAAACGTGCAACTTGTTATGCTAAAAAGTGTAACTTATTTACATAGAAAAATGCAACTGTTAATATGGGAACATAGTTGCATGCTTCTATTTGAAATAGTTGCATGTTTATGTTTTATATAATTGCATGTTTTAAAATGCACTCTGAGTTCACGGTGCATGGATGCACATGAGACCCACTCAAAATTATTTGCTACCATGATATATTCCAGTTAATAAATTCTAAAAACATTCTATAAATTCCGCTATCTTAAAGATATATATATATATATATATATTTCTTTTTTGAAAACATCTTAAAGATATATTTATAATTAAATTTTGAATGTATTATAATTTAAGTATTAATCATTGCAATAATAAAAAAATTCTTATTAAACTTTTACATTTATAAATTGTACCTAAACAATCACTTTTGAAGATTTGGTCAACTAATTAATTTCCACAAATTTTGTAATGTAATGAGTATATTTTTTACGACATCAAATTAACCATTTTTAAGTACGCAATATATATCTCTTAATTAAACATAAATATCTAAAATTTTGGAATTTATTGCGTTTACATTTATTAATTGTACATTACTAATAATTTTTGTAATTTTTATATCAAGTATAATTATACCAATTTATATTTTCAATTAAAAATATTATGTAATTATGTGAAATAAGAAATCTTAGTTCATCATGAATGAAATAACTTAAGAATCATATTGGAGGAGTGTATGTTTAACACTAAATATTACAAATATGAAAAATTGTAACATTAAATAACGAATATTTTCAATTAAAAAAGTAATACTATCCATGAAAAAATAAATATTATAAGAACTAATCATGATAAAATAATATATTCATTTTACTTCTTTAATTAAATTTGTAATTAAAGATAAATAAATTATGGTACTTATGTACCAGTAAGTCAAATAAAAATTTCTACGAAAAACTACCTATAATTTTTCGTAATGTTCATTCCCCCAATCTTTTTTAAGAATATACTGCTATTAAATAATTTAATTGCTCCGGTTAATTTGTACATTTAAATACCTATAAAAAATCATTATTTTGTCTAAAAATCAGATGATTTACATTACGAATACTTTAATACACGAACATTATTTAAAATATTTAAATAAATTAGACAGATAAAATTATATTTTTCAGTACATATCTTCCATCAAAATAATATTGCATCTAATTAAATACAGTTTGACTTTGTATATTTGTTAGTAATTTATAATCAATTTTCATTAACTATACATTAAATATAATTTACTGGTTACATCTTTTTACGAAATAACATAATGAAGGTATTTGTAAGAATATATATGTGATTATAGTCCCCTAGAATTGTGTGGATAAACAATTTGGAGTGTTTTATTTTTCTTATATTAGATTAAATAAGTTCTTAAAAGTAGTTATAAGCTAAAAGTTGAAAAGATGGCGATTTTTGGTAGCTTATGAGCATGTTTTTAGTATTATTAACTTTTTTTGCAAAGACTATCAACCTTTTTATTTTTATTTTTTTTACAAATACCGTCAATTTACATTATTAATCGATTTTCTCATAATCACAAATTTTAATAACTTTTTCAAAAGAATATTTTTTTTGCAAACTCCCCTAATATAAATTTCTTTTTTAATTATATGGAAAATTTTCTTCACCATCATATAGTCAAAAAAGATGTGCATTAAAATATTTCATTATACGTTCATTTCAATATTGAGTTTGAAAAATTACATAACATATAGTAGAGAAATTCCTATAAAAAAACATAAATATAGTATATAAATTATATTTTTTTAACTTAGATCTACCAAAAATTTCAAACACATGTTTTTGAACTGGTCGTATTTTTTTATTTTCATACAATTAGAATGTATGATTTATGGATCTAATATGACGCTGGATATAATATTAAATCATATTTTTTGAATTTAGATCTAATCAAAGATAATTAATGATAATTGATATACTCCAAATAAAGACATATATATATTTTTGATAAATATATTATTAATTATTATAATTAAATGGACTTTGACTTTATATTTTTTGTAAATATATTATAAATTAATTATTATTAATTAAATATTATATTACACCATAAAAAATTAAATCAAACTTCAAATAAATACTAAAATATAGTGGATGAAGGATCATCATTACTTACAATGATTTTCGCATTAGATCGATATACATATAATCTTATTCTC